>CM076584.1:589865765-590193500 GCA_034641835.2 Pinus albicaulis | reverse complement strand
TTGGGTAAAAGCCCTAAAATAATGGTCTCTAAGGTTACCACATACTACAACTTGACCTGGGGGAATAGTCGCAGATCAGAAATACATGCAAGGGAAGAGTAATAAAGCTCAATCCCCTTGAAAGTTCCTCAACATGGTCAGTCTGAGTTTTATCCTTAAAGTGATCCCAAACAGCTTTAAGAACCATTTTCAATGCATGAAAATAACGCTATCTATTAGCACAAAATTTCACCTGATAGGCTGCTAATCAGACAACTTCATGTAATTGTTTCAAACCAATCTTGCTACTGAAGCTTAGCCTCTTCAGTCTGAGATGGCTCTCTCAAAGGGGTTAATGATATTGAATAAAGATGTATCTAGATGGCTAACTCTACTTGGAAAACAACTTGCTTGTGATATGTGTAGGTTGAAAAGAGTACAAGTCTGCAATAATTAGGCTTATGGAGTCAACAAGTTTAGTAGTTCAGTAGTAATTTCACTTTACATGGAAGATAAGGTAGGTAAGAGTTTTTAGCAAAGGTAAGCAACATGAAATAGGAAATAACACAGTCAATTCATCTATAAAGGAAGACAGAGCATTACATGAATGAATTCTGAGTATTAAAGATGAAAACCACTGAAAATGGTATACATAGAAAATATAGATCAGATAAACACTAAAAACTCAATCAGAATCTCAGGTTGGTCAAGAAACAAGTCTCTGTATTACTGAAAACAATCAATTTACATAAAGTTGCAGTATTGCCAAAAAATCTCCAACCCATGCAAATTGCAATATCTTCCCTTTAATAGACTTGTTACATGATGAGATGATCTCTGCCCTCATGGCTAGATTCATCAAACTTTTTCTAATAACACCTTGCATAACAAGAAAACATCTACATTAATGAGAAAATGACAGCTACTCTATTTGACAGTATTTTTCCTAATAGGACTCAAATTGTTCATTATTACATCAACTACCTTATATCCTAATATTAGTTACATATTTGACAACTATTCCTTTACATGTTTGAATAGGGTGTGATGGGACTCATCACTACATGACATCTTAATTGACCTCCTCTAAATCTGGAAACAAACCCTGCTTTTTAGGAAAATTGGTCCTTATCTTCACTGCATGATTTGGCTGATGAGTTGTCTTCATCTCCAGGTCTTTAAGTCTTGGATGACTGTTGGCAAGGTCCCTTGAACCTTTGAAATTATCCACCTATCCGTAACTGCACAAAAACCTTCTCATAAAGCTTCAAAACAGTACGCTACGAAAGTATGGCAGTTTTGTAGCATTACAAAATTTCCCTTTTCCATCAATATTTGTGTCTCTTTCCTTTGGTATTGTCTTCATCATGCTTAGACACCTCTTCCATATCATTTTTACCTCTTGGAAGCATCTCAAAATTTCTTAAAATGACAAAAGAAAGCTATAGTGGTTTCGTAGCGTTTTCCTGGCTTTAAGCCTAGGAAACGCTACGAAACTGCTGAAAACAGTGAAAATTCTAGATTTATGTGTAGCTTCAAAAATATACTTTCCAAGTGTAAAAAATTAGTTTCTAACATGCCGCTGACTTTAAATTCATAAATCATCTTAAACTATGAGTCTTGAGGTGTTTCTCCCTCATTAATGATGATTTGAGCAATTGGCTCCTCAACTACTGTCATTTTTAAGCCTTTCTTCTCCAATTCCTCATGGATTAGTTCTAGTTGTTGTTGGAGGTATTTAACCTGATCCTTCAACTTTATGTTTGTAGATTTCAACTAAAAATTCATTCTCCTGACATGTTTCACCTCTTTCCTCATTGGCATGGTCTGTTTGACTAACTGTTGTGTATTATCTAGGGTCTTGGAAACACTGTCAACCTGCTCTTCCCAAATTTCTTTCATCTTTTAAAACTAAACCTTCTGGACATTGTGTTTTATTGCTTCTTTCTTCATAACAGCAATTTCATGATTGGCCAAATTCAATTTTTCTTCAAGGAGTTCAAACTTTGTTTTTTCCATTACTTTCTCCTTTCCTTTCTTTGGTTTGCTAACTATATCTTTCTCTGCAGGTGATGAAAGATCGATGATGTCTTGTGGTGGATGGACTGTGTCAGTGGGTGGATGAACCTCTTAAATAATCTCTAATATCTTTCTAGCATGCCTTGTCATGGACTTTCTTGCCTGGAACATAAAACCTACATCTTCTCCTTCAAATTCTAGTTTCTTTGCAGTTTTGGCTTTCTTTAGTTTATGTCCACCTTCTTCTACATCTTCTGCCTAGACTATAGGAGTCTCTTCCATATCAATGGCATGTAATATGTCTTCTGAATTTCCTTTAGCTACTTCTTTGTCTTCTAAAGCCACTGTTTGACTCCTTGTTATCATTTTGTTTCCTCGTTTACTCACAGCTTGTTTTTGTTTTGTAGGTTTGATTGAATTTTTTTTTGCAGGTGGAACAATGGGTGTATCAAAACTCTACAATTGCTCTATTTCCATCATGATTGATTCACTTGGTTCTACTCTTGCTAGTTCATTTGGTTTTGCCACCACTGGTTCACTTTGTTCTGCCACTAAGGCTGATGGGATATTCCTAGGTTTAGGAGTTCTTGTAGGAGTAAGAGTATCCAACTTAAAACCACTAACAAAAAAAAATGAAGACCAGTCTCTACCTAGTCTTTGGAGCTCATCTAAAACTAGCAATTTATTTAAACCATGATGAAACAATGAAGTTTCACTTCCTTCAGATTTTTCTTGGACCTTATCTACCATTTTTTCTAGACTTCTTTGTAAATAAAAAGGCAGATCAAGAGATATCTTACCAGGAAAGTGTAGGAGAAGTTTGAAATGGTAAGAGTAGACTTTATGTTACCTCCCTTCACAAGTAAAATATTTCTGGATGATGAGCAACAACTTTGAGTAGTTATCCTTCATGTAGCTTCTTGGGATGGCATTAGTAAGGTCCATTTCACTGTTTTCTGGCTTAATAAACTCCTTGCACTGCTCCATGTTGAATTTGAACCCTTTGAACTATTTCTCTTGTCCCCTTGGAATTCCTGTTGCTGCTGCAATGACCTCTAGTGTAATGGTGAGATTAAGCATCCCCACTTCGGTAGTTGTTCCACTGAAGTTTAAAGCAAATTCTTTGGAAACTTGTACATGGAAGCCTTGTAATCTTACAAAACTATAAACATATTTTCCTTCTGAAGACTTCTATAGTTGTTGGGTCTTCATTGATCAGATTCATATCTGCTGGTTCATATCTTAGACATTGGCCACCCTTATTTTTCTTTCTTTTTTCAGCCATGGTTTCTTTAATGCCTTCTCTGCCTCGCTTGATAGTTCTCTTCCTCACTTGATAGTGATATCTTCCTCATTTGAAAATACCGGCCACAGCTTTGGCTTCAATGAAATGTTCTCCAGAGCTCAAAATCATGCAAAGAAGGAATGAAGAATGAGAAATGACTTAATTTGGTAATATTTTGAAGTTTGATTCCCACTCATAACATAATGATGACTCATACATGCCTAAAATGGTGATGATGACTTCAACTCTGACCATGTACCTTGATATTTACGCTAACTGACTCAAATGGTATCTAATTTACCCTTTCCAAATGATTTTATGACACCTAACAGCTAACTTGACTTGACAGACAAGAAACCTCACTTTTGTAGCGTGTTTGGTGTAAATATAGGTGTTTTCGCTACGAAATTATGAGTGGTTTCATAGCGAAAAGTGAAATTTCTCAGTGTATTTCGCTACGAAACTATGGTTTCTTGGCTAAAACGGCCATTTTGGTACTAAATCCTTGGGAATTGAAAACTGTCAGAAAATTTTGAGTGATGTGACATGAAGGGATTTGAAAGTGAGTGGGTTTAGACCTTAGGGTAAGCTTAAATAAGAAAAATTAAAAATTTTCCTTGACCAAGTAAATAAAAATGAACTCTACAACCCTACCTTTGACACATGAACCTATATGACTTTGTCAAATGATGCTTCATTTTTTAGTGATAACATACAAAACCCGAGATTACCTCTCTGTTAGTTGGTGAGTCTGACACAGCCGAAACTGAATCACCTGAAATCTCATTTGGTTATTGAACCTGGCTGTACTGAATCAAAGGCAACACAACCTAAGGTTATAAAACCTAAGGCACCTCAGTCATCTACACCTATTACTTTGGGACCTTCCCCTTATCTTCCTCAGACTCAGACTCAGCCACAAACCATACATCTTGGACTCAATGGTGAACCACTTCCACCTAGTCTTGTGAGTGTTGAAGAGATTCCACGAGAAGAGCCTCAACCCTCCTCTCTTTTTCATTTGAGAGGAACTCATATTTATCAGGACCATTCTTTTCTTTCTCATCATACTCCATCCCAAACACCTTTTTCTTATTCTTTGGTTTTCAACTCACCCTTGAATTTCTCATGGTAATCTTCTTTGGGAAAGTTAACCATAACCAAATATGCTATGGTTTCTCATATTGTATCTACTATGCCTTAGAAAAACCAGTTTGAAACTTCATCTATGTTTGTGACATCGCTAGATACACATTTGTATGGTGGCCCATCCATCCTGCCCAGTTACCAATCATTGTTTGGTACCTTTTCTAGCACAAAATACAGTCCATGGACCTCTCCCATGTATTCTACATATGGAATTCCATTTGGCACTTATTTGATGAGCGCTACACAATCTACCCTTCCTCCTCCATCTACTCCTACAGTTTAGCAGCATGCTAGTCCTTATGTTAGTGGGCAGGGAAACCTACAACAACCCAATTTAACTCCTATTGGGAACCCTCTTCTTGGGGGGAAGTTTCCTCCATACTATCCTCCTCTTTTGGCTAGGGGGAAACTTGTTGCAAAGGTATTTCCATCTCCTAAAGCTAGTGTTAAACCTCATATGAGTCCTCCACATTCGGGAATGATTTCTAATATTTGGAAACCTACCATGCCTATACAAAATGGTTCGGTTGTGGATTCATATTTATTTTATCAACTTGTTCCTCCTACATCTTAGATCCGTATTCAACAAGCCATATCCCAAATTGTTCAAACTCAAGTGAATGTAATCCAACCTTTACAGGTTGCATATTTAACTCAACCTATTCTGCCAGTATCTGGCACCTCTCAACATATTCCTCAAATGGGTCAGAATGTATATGGTACGACATAGGCACAAACTAACCCTCGTTATGTTGGGATGATGCAAAATCCCACAGGGAAACAATATAAATCGTATCAAGGTATCCCTCAAATACATTACGGCCAAAAAATCCAAACCCAACCGTTTCAACCTTTGCAAGGTTATCATGATGCCGAGAAGCAAGCTTATGTGTATTTTGATTATCAAAATCATCCCTATCTTGGAACACATTTACATGTTTCTCAAGGTATCCCATCTTACCTAGGATATCCTCCACCATACCTCAACAAGAAGTTTTGATTTGTAGAAACTCTCGAATTTCCATATTTGACTAGGATCAATAATGATTCCATAGCTCATTCTCCTTGGTGGCCTTTTATTCACACAAAATTTCCCATTGATATCCATAAGTTAAATGGAAATCCTAGAGAAGACGCATCCACACACGTGACGAATTATCATTTATGGTGTTATCCAAACTCTCTCAATGATGATTCTATTGGATTTCATCTTTTCTAGTGTACACTCATTGGTATGGAAGAAAATGGTATATTGAGCTACCCAACGCTTCTTTCGATAATTTCAGCGCCTTGGCTACTATATTCCTAACACATTTCCAGTTATCCATAAAATATGAAACTAGAACTAAAATTTTAACCAATTTCAAACATAATGATGCCACTCACATCTTTGATCACATTCATGAGTGGTGACATTGTCGTCATTTGGTTAAATTTTTTGTTCTTGACCAATTGTTAGCTGAATGCTTCATCAAGTATTTGTTGCCATCTATCACAGACGATGTATCCAAGGGTGGAGTCGTGACCAAAGAGCAGGTAATTTCTTGTGCCCAATATTTGGATCTTATTTACACCCAATATAGCATGCTTTATGATAAAATATCAAATGCTCTATGACCTTCCAATATTGTTCCTCAACCTCCTAATAAAGAATCCCATGTTGCCAATGACATGATTGGTTCTACCAGCCAGCAATCGATAAGTAAACCATCTATTTTGAATCTTGTTGTGGCTTCTCAAAGCCCTCCTTTCACTCCTACGACTTATACTTCTGAGATCAATTTCGTTAAATATTCTAAAGGAAAATCTCAACAACTAGGAAGTAAGAAGAAAGGAAAATGTAAAAATAAAAAATATAACACTCCACAGGATAAACAAAACAATTAGTCTTCTGAAGAAAAGTGGAAACTTCATTACCCATGTTTTATTTGTAATGAAGATAATTTCACGCAAGATTTTTTGCACCGAGAAGAAGTGAATAAATTCCTTAAATCATCCACTACACCCGTTGTGTTGACGGAAACGTTTCCGAACCAGGAGACCAATATGGTTTCCCAAGATCCCACTTCCTCTAACTCGATTTTGATGCTTTCCTCTGTTAAGTCCAAAAATGATGTTATGGTGGCCATACAAAATAAATACTACGATAATGTGAATCCTTTGAATGATCAGGCTAATGATCAACCCACTATTTTGGATACATCCCCATTGGATTCTACTCTAACTACCATACCTACTTAGTTAATGATTAAGCCTCCCCAAAGGCGTTATCCATAAATCTACATTCAACCCTTGCATAAGAGCTACTCAAAATTATAACATAGTTGAATATATGGATTAGGCTCCTTCAAATATGTCAACTCTTGAGGTGTTGCAAAATTTCCCCACCCAAAAGAAGGCTTTGCTATTGGAAATTGGATATATTGATCCTTCAGATTCCATCCTAGTAGTTTTTAACCATGAGAACTATACACCTCTACTTCCGAATCAATTACATTTCATGATCTAGGTTGTCTTTCGCAGTAATAACATCCATCATTCCATTGTGGACAAGGGATCATTAACCTATATTATGTCCATGTCTTGTTGGAAGGCTATTGGTTCTCCACAATTAAGTCAATCACCAATCAATCTAAAGGATTTTGATGGAAGAAGTTGTAAACCGTGTGGCATTTTGAATTCTCTACAAGTAGAATTAGGTGGTAAGATTGTATCAGTAGAATTCGAAGTCATCTATGGACTGCTAGAGTATAATATTCTATTTGGTCGTATGTGGGTCTCTTCTATGACTATTGTTGTTTCAACATATTTTAGAATGATCATTTTTTCTCATAAAGGCGGTGTAGTAGCCATTGATAAACTCACTTTATTTACCTCTAGTTCTCAAGTTACTGGAAGCATCCCTCTCGTGGGGGAAAACCTACACCCATATCAACATGTCATGGTTAGGCTGCTTAAGGATTCCTCTCTCATGGGAACCTTTTCACTCCATCCTCTTTCCCTTCCTGACAACTCTACTTCGGTTTCCTATATCAATATGGCATATTTTGTACTATTCCAATTGATCCTTGGATAGTACAAGATGAATCTAATCTTGACAGTTTTGGTGACAGCATGTCACTCAGTCCGATTGAGCTCGATTACGAAGCCATTTATTTTTCCTGTGCGGTGCACTCTACCCTTTCCTCACCGATCATTTGGGTTTATTGTTCTTTAGATTATGACACATCCTCTAATTATTTCTCTTGTACATTTTCTACCAATGAGAGCATGATGGATATCATGTCGTGGGACCATTATCATCATCATTCCTCGTTGCCAGATTCCTTCGAGGATCATCTTACTGAACTGTATTAACCCAATATTGCTGAGTCATCTACGAATTTTGTATCCATCCATGAAGTTGATTATGAGAAGAACTTGTCGAAAATTTAAGAGACTATCACTCTCGACATTTTGATTAAACCCGACATTGTAAAAAATATACATATTAGTGCATCTTGTTCTCCTAATGATATCAAGACTTACAAAGCCCTATTCCATGAGTTTAGAGATGTTTTCACCTTGTCTTACGAAGAAATTCCAGGTATCAATTTGAACATAATTATGCATGAAATTAAGATGTACCCTAAAGCTAAACCAATTCAGAAATGCCTTCGTCCCTTCCATCCCAAGAAGGCCTCCGCCATTAAAGCTAAAGTTCAAAAAAATCTACGCATTGGTTTCATCTACCCAGTACATTTAACTAATTGGGTATCTAACATTGTTCCTGTCATGAAGAAATAGGGAACAATTCATGTGGGTCTAAAGGAAAATTATCCCACCCTGTTCATCGACTAGATTGTTGAGGATTGTGCCGGTTGTGAGATATTTTTGTTTATGGACAGTTTCTCTGGATATAATCAAATCAACATTCTCCCAATGGAACAACATAAAAACACATTAATTTTTCCATGGGGCACATTTGCGTATCAGAAACTCCATTTTGAACTAAAGAATGTTGGGGCTACGTTTCATAGAGTGATGAATTATTCTTTCCACGACATCAAACATATTTTACAACCAATTTGGACGATTTTCCTGCTCATTTGAAACATCATACTGATCACTTGATGCACCTTAGGGCCATATTTTTACGATGTAGAAATTATAATATTCGACTCAATCCACACAAGTGTGTGTTTTGTGTAATTTTTAGTTGACTTCTCGGTTACGTTGTATCAAAATGTGGAATTCGTATTGACCCACTGAAAGTGCAGGCGATCATCAATTTGCTTGTTCCTTCTTCCCTTCTTCAGCTTCAATGACTCGAAGGGAAGGTTGAATTTATTTGAAGGTATGTTTCCAACTATGCTGAAATGACTAAAGGATTTACTCACTTGTTAAAGAAAGGGGTTCCCTTCCATTGGGACGATGTTGCTCATAAAGCGTTCTATGACTTGAAAGATGTTCTGATTTGAGAATCCTTGTTATATCCCCCATATTACCAACATGATTATTTTGATTTACATCACCATTGTGGTAACTACCATTGCTATAGTGTTGGTCCAGGAGGATGATGTAGGGACTGAGCATCTTATTTATTACTTGAGCCAAAATCTCAATGATACTAAAATCAAGCTTACTCATGTCAAAAAGTTAGCTTTGGCAGTTTTCCAAGTTGTCCAAATATTCCACCATTACATACTACTCTGTAAAACTATAGTTGTTTCTTATTACAACCCCATTATTTACATCTTATTGTGCCAATTTTTGAGGGGAAAGTACTCCAAGTGGATCGTCATCCTGCAGGAGTTCGATTTCAAATTCATCAAATATAAGTAGAAGAAATCCTTAGTTTTTGCTGAGCTCATTTGTGACCTTTCCACTTTTGAAATTGAGACAACATCCGATAACTCAATTCCAGACGAGTCATTGTTCTTGATTTTTCCATCTAACTCATGGTATGTAGACATTATCATATATCTCTAAACCCAAACTTTCCGGTCTGATACCTCTTGCTCTGACCAACAGCGTATCTTGATACCTCTTCCTCCGACTAGCAACATAACTGATACAATAAAAAAATCACATTATAATCGATGGCACCCTTTATCGTTGTGGTATCGACATGGTATTTCGAAGATACATCACTCATGAGGAGGCCGAGAAAGTCTTAAATGAATGAAATTTTTGGGCATGTGGGGGTAATATGTATATTTATACCATCGCATAGAAGATCCTGCTTGATGGTTACTTGTAGCCTACCATGTTTCATGACTGCATCCTCGTCGTCCAAAAGTTTCATGCATGTTAGATATACGATCATAAGGCCCGTGCTCCATTCGCTGCTCTTCATCCTGTTATCATCATTGGATCGTTCACGAAATGGGGCATTGATTTCATGACATGTAACCCTCACTCAACTAGGGGGAATGGCTATATCATTGTAGTGTTTGACTATTTTACCAAGTGGGTCAAGGAAATGCCTACATACAATAATATTGACAAAACAACTACTATCTTTTTCTTCAACCATGTCATTGTACAGTTTGGTGTTCCACTGATATGAAAGGACTGTATTATTTTGTTGTGCTAAGTGTCTTTTTAGTTACAAAACATGTACATATTTGTCTCCATTTATTTGCTTAAGGATTGAGGAATTTAACCATGAAACATAGATGAAATTATGATTTCTAAGCATGTAAATAAGCCTAAATAACATTGAAAAATAGTGTATAACAGAGAAATAAAAACAACACATAATATTTACACAGTAGGCATGATGAAGCAGTTCACCCCTCCTGGGCTACATCTGTTGGTCCAGCTCCCAATGATATGTCCATGTTTCATTATGCTCAAAATTTTGCAAATACATGTGTTTACAAGCCTCCAATGGTTGTTTTCTCTACACCAATGGCTCAAGAATGCTCAAATTAGTCTAGGTAAACTCTTGTTTCACCCAAATTGGTCGAAAATTGACCTGGCTAAGCTTTTTCCCAATGTCTCCTACAAAACCTCCACTAAAAATGGAGGACTGCAGTTTAACTAAAGTTAAAAAATAGCAATATTCACCGAAATTGGTGGTGCGCTTTGAATTCCGCCATCTGACTAATCTTCATAATAAATTTTATGGTTAGGGTAGGGGGTAGCCACATGCCGATCCCCCCAAACCCCACGGTTTTAAAGACCTCCGCATTTAAAATAGTTTTGGTGTGGAATTGTGTGTTGTGGCGGCTTCCACTACGTGTTAGCACTTCCGTTGGAACTGCGTGCATGTGATGTCTTTAGAGTTTTACCCATCATGGAACCGTCAGAAATTTATCCATCGACGTTACAAAATATGTCATGGTTTATTAATATGACATGTGACCATAATGATTAGGGTTGCCGACGGGTTGGGACCGCCGGTAGTCCACCCCCCCAGCTTTCATTTCAATACAACATAAAATGTATCTGGTGCAGTCATAGGGTGAGAAAAAAACGATAGCAGAGTTGGTGGAAGGCTATGCAGGTGCTGGAGGTCACGAGGTCGAACCCCCCAGACCCTAACTGATTTGAAATGCGGAATTGACAAGATCTTTTCTAGCTCTTATACAATATGTGAATGGCAAGTATTTTACTGAACAATTACTTTTAAACAAAATTAATTGTTAACATCAAATGTTTTTAAGTATAAATATGTTTATGTTATGGCTTAACAAATACACATGATGCATGTAAATAATACCATAAAACAAACGAATTTTTGTGACGGAGTTCGTCCCTCCTGGACTACGTCTCCGGGTCCACCTCAGAAATGTGCGTCCGCTATATTCCTTAAGCCAAGAGAATAAGACTACAAAGAATCATTAGTTGAAGAGTGTCAAGAAACACTACTGATGTTTGCAGAAAAGGATCATCTCCTGAAGAGGCTAACTGTTTGGTCTCAATCTAGTCTCCTAAACTGAGCTCATTTAATTGTCAACCAGGATTTGTAAACTGCTGAAGTGAAGTGTACTGTATGTACCTAGGTGCTTGTTTCCTAATGCGTTGTGTGTAGTGTTTATGATGTTTTTGGTATTTTGTGATGATTTATGATGTTTTTGGTCTTTTGTGGTTTTATGTTTGCAGGAAACTGCCTAAAAAGCTAATGAAAAGAAGCTGGAGATTAAAAACAGAGTTAAGCCTAATTGATGGAATGACAAATGGCAAATGCAATTGGGAATACTGAAGCAAAATTAAATCTACACTATGACTAAATAAAAGCAAAGCTTGATAATGACTTTTAAACAAATGATTCAAAACACAAACTAAACTTGAGAAATGATCACTAAGTATGCAAATTCTCTAAATAGACAGTGAAACAACTAACTTACAATGATGCAATACTTTGTCCTTGATTAGAGATTTGAAACATAATTAGAGGAAAAACATTGTTATCATCATAAGATCTTCTATTCTAGAACTAGTTCCTATCTCTATTCTGCAATTTAATTGAATGTCACAAAACCTTTACTCAAGAGTTATTGATTTCTTTCCAAAGTAGTCTTTTGAGGAAGAGCTATGTTTATAAAATGATGAGGAAATTGCAGAGGTACTTCAGGCCTTAGAATGATGTTGTCTTCTGTTCATATGGTTATAGATCAATTAGGGATTTTAGAACAAGAAGAGGTTTGTGAATAATGAAGGCTGTCTTGTTAATCCTAACAACTGAAGTAATTTATTGTGCAATGGATGACAATTTGAATATGAAGTGCAAGTGCAATAAGTTAATCTAAGAATGAACCTAAGATGCCACTAAACTAGAACAATGTTGAACTATAAGTCATCATCAAACTTGAAACAAAGTAACTGAACATGAGTTAAATGCAATGAAACTCCGGAGCATTCTAACTATGCTAACATGCATTATTATATGAAGTTACACAATCTGCTTGTTCATCATTAGTGATATTTTGGAAGAGTTCCTTCTTTTGGAAGAGGTAGAACAATTCTGATTGTGTAATTGAGTGCAATTGTAAGCAAATAGACTGAAAGCAAATGAAAAACTAAGATATCATATCCATACCCTACTCGTCATTATGATGTCTTGGGCAAGCGTTTAAGAGCAAGAACAGAGATGATACTTAGTACAAACACACAAATAAATCATTCATTATCACGGTCATGTCTTGAACTTCTTAAGAATTTCTTGGAAGAGTTTCTTCTTGTGGAAGAGTGATTAGAACAAGTGTAACTATGATAGTGAACAGCAAAAACTACAACTAAATCCTACAGTACCATAGTTATTCATCATTCATCATTATAATCTTTTGGAAGAGTGTCTTCTTGTGGAAGAGTTAGAATGAATATAACTACAGTAGCTAGTTGAAACAACTATAAATTCAACTCCTAATCCTACAATACTATAGTCATTCAACATTCATCATTATAGTCTTTTGGAAGAGCATCTTCTTGTGGAAGAGTTAGAATGAGTACGACTACAGTAGCTAATTAAAACAACTATTAATTCAAATGAAAAACGTAAAAGCAGCTAGGAAACTTATCTAATTTACGCAAAATAAATCCGTGCAAGAGGCAGGGGCCCTCTACCACCTGACGGAATTCAACTCCAAATTAAATCACGCTTCAGAACAACACAGTCTGCTCCATTAAAGATGAAATAGTTTGAACATAACACTCTGCGTCTTCAGAAATGTAGCGCAGAGTTTAAACAAAATCTTGTATCAAATCTAACATAAAATCTCTCTAACATAGCTCTCGGTCTCCCAAGCGTTTATAAAGAAAATGCACATAACAATAATTGCAACAATTCAGGAACACTGTCTTTCCTTATCGGAATCATGTTAGGACTCTTTGAAGTGGCTGCGTGAAGAGGAAAAGACATCTGGACTGAGACAGTCCTAATAGAAGTCTTCCTTCCTAAATGTGTTCCCCACGTTCAAAACCATACCCAGAATTCGTTTATTCCTCCATGATGAGCAACGAACCATGTAGACATGACGTGGATCATGCCCATATGCGGTTTTTCTCAAGAGGCCACCTGGAACATACTCAAACATAAAGGCAGCTGCAGAATCGCCGGTTAGCTACGGAATGTCTGCATTCTGCAGCTAGTTCCGGTCAAAATGCTTTACAATGGAAAAAATCACAAAACTTAACAAATCAGTCATATAAATCATTCTAGAATTAATTTTAACTATATTCATTGATCAATTGGGTCTAAGATAGCAATGGACAAGGGAAAATGAGGTAAAATGAAGTGAAGGAAAGCACAATTTTGAGGCTCAACATACCCCCACTGCTGTCTCTTTGCATGTCCTCATGCAAATTATCCTATGAACTCAGAGGCTTCTGCAAGGACATCTAATCCTCTCCTTCTCCTTTGTCTGGAAGCTAGAGGTCTTCTGGGTTTTCTGATAACAAGTTTGAACCTTAGGTTGGTGAGTGCCCTGATTAGCTTTTTGTTCCTTGTCTTCAACTTCTCATTGGTCTTCTCCACTTTGTCTATATGCAGGGATAAGGTTGAGTTCATATTAGTTTTGAGCTTGACTTGATCCTTGAGAATTTCATTCTCATTTTTGATGTGCCTATTCAGCAATTCCAACTCATATCTATCCATTCTTAATATATCTATTTCAGATAGTGGAGGACTGGGGGTTCTCTCTCTGCTTTCTGAAGCTCTCCTCTCTAAAGTTTCCACATAGTCATAAATTTCCTGTTGAGCAGGGTCAATTTCAGGGGTTCCTTCATAAAATTCTTCTTCAATATCTTCTTCCATGGATGTTTCCTCGTCTTCTATATCAATCACCCCTGTTTGTTTGATTAGTGTTTTCTTCAGTTTCCCTTTGAGTCTGTGGCTTCTCCTAGGCCGAGAAGATCCTTCTCCTTTCTCCATGGCAGATTTCTTGATTACCTTTCCTTCCTTAAGTTGCCTCTTGATTTGGGTCAACTTCTCCAAAATGATTTCCTCACTGCTCTCTTGGACTGGTTTGTCAATTTCAACTTTTGAAGCCCTCCATTTCCTACTTCTCTTTGTAGGCTGTGGTTCAGGTGATGGTTCTTTTGCTTCTTCAAAATGATTTCTTATTAAGAAATCGTCCCATGTATCATTTGTTTTAGTTAGATGATGTTCAATCAGAATTTTGACCAAACCATGATGATATAGGGTTGTCTCTAAAAATTGAACCCTTCTTTGAACACAGGAAGCCATCTTCTTCAGACTTTGAAGCAAGAAATATGGTAGGTTTAAGTCTTCCCCCAGAAAATGTATCATTAGTCTAATGTGGTAGACATAAAATGTTCCATATCTACCCTCACATGTAATAAATTTTTGCAGAAGAAGTAGTATGTTTCTCCATTTGTTTTTCAATGCAGAACTGGGAATTCCTTTCTTGAATACACTGACATCCATATTTGGTGATTTTAAAATTTGTTTCCAAGAGTCATTGTGGAATTCTCTATTTTTAAACCATCTCTCTCCAGTTCTGAGCAATCCTGTAGTCTCTGCAATGAAAACTTCAGTGACAGTAAATTTCACATCTCCTACTTCAACTTCGGTTCCTTGAAATGATCTTGCAAATGTTTTAGTGACTTCCTTGTGGAAGCCATTAAATTTCCCCAAAAATTGAAGCCATCCTATTTTTTGTAACATTTATTTGCATTGTGGGTAGCCTTCTAAATATTTTGAACCCACTGGTTCAGTCCTTACGATGAAACCCATGATTTTTTTCTTCAATGTTCAAATTAACACTCTTCTACCCACAAAAACAATGACTTTCACTTTCGGATTGAAATGGCTTTAAGTTCTGAATGGAAATGGTTTCAATTTTGGAATAACATACCTCTGATTTATAGTGGCAACAACTTCAAAACCTCGGGCTGATATGCCTCTGTTGACAATTGAACTTTGGATTGATACGTCTCTGTTTGACAGTGACAACTGGCTTCAACTTCTTCACTTCAATACCTTTGGCTCTTGGTAGCAAATGGTTTCGAATTCAACACTGCAACACCTCTGTCTCTGGTAGCAAAAGGTTTCAATTTCAATCACTGCAACACCTCTGTCTCTGGTAGCAAAAGACTTCAAACTCCACACTGCTACACTTCTGTGTTTATAGTAAAAATGCTCAAACTCTGCCCACAATGATACTTTGTTTACCCACATAATCAAATGGCTTCAAATTCTCACGCTGTTATGCTTCCAAATTTACCCTTTTGCTCTGCTCTGAGTTTACAATGCTCAATGTTATTCAAACTGATATCCTTTGGCTCTGCTCTTGGTGATAATAATATCTCTGTCTTCGGAATGGAATGCCGGCTACAGAATGAAGTTATGGCAGTGGTCACGGAATGAAGTAGTGGAGTGAGGTGGAGGGAATGTATTAATGATTGAAGAGACGGCGGAGGATTTTACGACGGCAGAGGGAATCATCATTGAATGATTTGGTTAAGAGACGTGGAGAATTCAAATACCTCGGCCATTTTTTTAACCGCTTAAATGATATCGGATATGAAATTTGAAATGGAAGATTTTAATCCAAAGTCTGTGGAGGGTTTATTGGTGTTGATCAATAAAAACAATTAAAACAACCTTTTCGAACAATCCATAACTAAACTATGCTAAAATTTTATGAAATTCCATTATAATTTAAACTTGTTACCTCTGCCTTTCATTTGATTTTTGTAGCCTTTGTCTTCTTGTTCACCTTTGGAGGAGTCTTCATAATTTTCTTGATGATTTTGATTCATGGATACACTGGGTCACTTTGTTGCAATTCTGATGTCTGCTGGTTGATGCCTTTAGGGTTTGTAGCTACGAAAAGACTGTCTGGCTGCAGAAAGGCTGATCAGCTGCAGAATGTCTACTGAGCTGCAGAATGTTCCTGTAGAACACTTTAATCATGAAAATGGAGTGTTTTTTTGGAATATGGGTGAAATTTTATGTAGTATGAATGAAAAAATGGATGATGGATTATGATATGTATGAAGTGGATGATGAAATGGAATGGATTCAGTTTATGAAATGGAATGAAAGAACATAAGAACTGTACTGCAATTCATGACATGTTTTATTCTCTTACAGTAAGACATCAAATTTTGTATTTTGTCATGAAAATGAGATGGATGGAGGATGAAATGAGATGAATGAAATGTGGAATGGAGTGAAAGATGAATGGTGGAATGAAATGGAGTATGGATGAATAAGTGGATGGAGTGAAATGAAATGAAATGAATCATAAGCACTATGGAACTGAACTTATGATTTTTGTAACAGCTGCTTGTAAAAACAAATATGGGAAAAGTTAGAGTGTCAGAGAGACTCTGATTTTCACCCTATCTTTTTTGTATAAACATGCCAATCAATGATTGGTTTTCATGTTTATACCTTTATTTTTATTTATTTTTTTTATTTTTTTTTAGAAGAGAAATGCTTCAGAAAATTTAATCAAGTTGATGAAGAAGAGAGACTCTTCTTCATTAACTTCACATCATTGTCTTCTTGGAACTTCTTGACAAACTCTTCTCTGGAGAGTGGC
Source organism: Pinus albicaulis (assembly GCA_034641835.2). Lineage (NCBI taxonomy): Eukaryota > Viridiplantae > Streptophyta > Pinopsida > Pinales > Pinaceae > Pinus > Pinus albicaulis. The sequence goes on along the minus strand of CM076584.1, from coordinate 590,176,568 downwards.
TTGTGGTATAGCTTCAGTCTATGACCATTCACAAGAAAAGTGACCTCTTCTTCATCTATAGTTCTGATTTTTACTGCCCCATTATCAAAAATTCGAACAATTTCATATGGCCCAAGCCAATGTGTCTGAAATTTCCCTTGAAAATCCTTGAATTTTGAATCAAACAAGAGAGCCCAGTCACCCTCTTTGAATTTCTTCTCCTTGATGTACTTGTCATGCCATCTAGCCCTTTGCTGTTGGACTAGACTTGTTTTCTGAACTGCATCTTGTCTGACCTCATCCAATTCATTAATTTGCTCCAGTCTATGCTTTTGTGCCTCTGTTAGATCAAGTCCTAGCTGAACTGCCATCTTGAATGTTTGAATTTGGAACTCTATAGGAAACAAAACTTGCTTTCCATAAACAAGCTCATAAGGAGTATGGCCTGCTGTGTTTCTCCATGTAGTTCTATAGGCCCACAAGGCTTCAGGAAGCCTATCTACCCAATCTCTTCTATGTAGATGAACAGTCTTTGTTAGGATTCCTTCAATGACTTTATTAGTAGATTCCACTTGACCATTTGCTTGTGGATGATAAGGAGTAGATGTTCTATGTCTGATTTTGTACTTCTCCATCATTTGCTCCACTAGCCTTGATGTAAATTGAGATCCTTGATCTGTAACAATTTCCCTTGGGACACCAAAACAAGTAAAAATATCTTCAAAAGGAAAAGCAACTACAGATGATTCATTAGCAACAAGTAATGGTTTAGCTTCTACCCACTTAGTAACATAATCAGTGCAAACTAATATATATTTCTTTTGTCTTGATGGAGGACTAATAGGTCCTACAAAATCCAAAGCCCATTTTTCAAAAGGTTCTATGTGTACCTGAGGTTGTAATGGCATCTCACCTGAAGGAGAAGGTTTCCCTACCCTTTGGCAACTGTCACACCTTTTTACATACTCCCTTGCATCTTTAAACAAAGATGGCCAATAATATCCTAAATTAAGGATCTTATAGGCCGTCCTCTTATCTGCAAAGTGTCCGCCACAAGGTTCATCATGACATGCCTTGAGAATTTCAGGCATCTCATCTTCACGAACACACCTTCTAATGATCAAATCTGAACTTGTCTTGTACAACTCATTAGCGACCCATGAATATCTTGCACTATCATTAATGATTTTTCTTTTATCCCTTGTATTCATAATTGAAGGAAATTTTCCTGAAACTAAATAATTGGCAATATCAGCAAACCATGGAGTTTGAGTAGAGATTGCAAAAAGATATTCATCAGGAAATTGATCTTCAACCGGAGTTTCATCTTTGATATTTTGGATTCTAGACAGGAAATCAGCCACAGTGTTTTGTTTTCCAGGCCTATCAAGAATAGTAATGTTGAATTCTTGCAATAATAACAACCATCTTATAACTCTGCCATTAGTGATTGATTTATTCATTAAGTATCTAATGGCAGAATGATCAGTGTGAATAAAAGTTTCATAGCCTGTTATATAGTGTCTAAACTTGTTTATGGCATGAACAACAGCTAAAAACTCTTTTTCAGTTACAGTATAGTTTAACTCTGCAGGAGTCAAATTTTTACTGATATAATATATGGCATAGGGAATTAAATCTTTTTGTCCCAATACTGCTCCTAGAGCTGTATCGGAAGCATCTGCCGAGATATGAAAAGGTAACTTCCAGTTAGGTCCCCTTAATATAGGTGCTTCAGAAATTTTGGTTTTTAGGGTTTCAAAAGCTAACTGGAAATCAGAAGTCCACTTAAATTCACAATCTTTGGTGAGTAATTTGAAGAGAGGAGATGCTATTTTGGTGAAGTTTTCTATAAATCTCCGATAGTACCCCGTAAATCCTAGAAAACTTCTTACATCTCTTTGACAACTTGGAATGGATAGGTTAGAAATAACTTCAACTTTCGCCTCATCAACTCTAATCCCATCCCCTGAAATGTGGTGCCCTAAAACAATACCTTCAGTGAACATCATAAAACATTTTTCATGACTAAGAGAAAGGTTTGCTTCTTGACATCTTTTTAAGACTTTTTATAAGTTTTCTAAAGCCTCTTCAAATGTATCCCCATAAACTGTGAAATCATCCATGTACACCTCTACACAGTCATGTATCAGATCAGAAAAAATTCCTAATACTGCCCTTTGGAATGTTGCAGGTGCATTGCATAACCCAAATGGCAATACTCGGTAGGCATAGGTACCCCAAGGACAAGTAAATGTGGTTTTATCTTTGTCTTCAAGTGCTACTTGGATTTGATTGTAACCACTAAACCCGTCTAGGAATGAAAAGTACTTTTTGCCAGCTAATGTATCTAATACTTGATCTATGAAAGGTAAGGGAAAATGGTCTTTAAGAGTAGATTTATTCAGTTCTCGGTAGTCAACACACACCCTCCATTTTCCATTTTTCTTAGGCACAATCACCAAAGGAGAAACCCACTGACTATCTGAAATAGGATAGATGAAATTAACATTTAACAATTTTTGCAATTCTTCCTTAACAATTTCCCTAAGATTTGGATTCATCCGTCTTTGAGGTCGTCTGATTGGTTTGCAATTTGCCTCTATATAGATGTGATGAGTACAAGTCTTGGGACTTATCCCTTTCATGTCAGTGTATTCCCATGCATATGCAGAAGAATGTCTCTGTAATACTTTGACTAACTCTTCTTGTTGAGATTTTTCTAAGTTTTTGTTTATGTTCAAGGTTTTGCCTGGAAAAATTTCACTTGTAGAGCTGCCAAATTTGTCCATAGAATGAAGAGACATCTGCCTAGATGACAAAAACTCGATATTGGATCCCTCTTGAAATGATTCATGTTTGTGTTCTGGAGAGAATTCAAAGTTTTCTAGAGTATTCAGAATTTGATTATCTTCACTAATTTCTGAAATTGTGAAGAGTGGTTGTAAATATTCTTCATCCTCTATCCATTGAGTGTCATCTAGATCTGTAATTGTCCTAGCTGGAGGATATAAAGTGAATTTCTTTGTTGAAATTCCATCAGAAATATACATATCACCGGACCTACAACTAATAAAAGCATCAGCTGTAGCCAACCAAGGTCTTCCTAGTATGACAGGATGGCCTCCTAGATTATTCTTGGGTGTCAGGATCATGAAATCCACAGGGTACTCCCAAGAGTCTAGGGACACTGGAATATCTTCTATTACCCCATCTGGTCTGATCACATATCTATCTGCTAATTGTAATAGTGTGGGTGTAAAGAGAAGATTAGGAAGTTTCAGTTTGTCCATGATTTGTCTACTCATGATATTTATTGCTGCCCCTAAGTCAATGAGTGTGTTTTGAATTTCAATTCCATTGATGTGAATTTTGACAACTGGATTTCCTGGGTCAAGATACTTTGGAATAGCAATCTTGCCCATCATAATGTCTGCTATTTGTCCTACCAATTGAATTTTCTTGGTTTCTCTTATTCTTTTTCTTGTTGTCTTGATACTCAACTCCTTTATTGTTTTGGCTAAAATTGGGATTTCCTTGATGGCTTGCAATAATGGAATTTTAATGCAAACATTTCTCAATTCATCTAAGAAATCATAATTAGGCACCATGATCTATTTTTCTACACCTCTATCAATTTGTAATCTTTCCGGAAAAGGAGGTATAGAAGTAGATGTGGATGGTTGCTCTAATACAGGAGTTGGATTTATTGGATCTTTTTGTTTTAGTTTTTCAATGTTTTGGTCTTGAAAGGATGTGTCTTCCTCAAGACTTTTATTAACCCGTAGGGAGTCTTCCTCAGAATTATCTTGTTCTTGTATAATCACAGAAGGTTTCCTCTTCTCAAGTATCCTTCCAGACCTAAGTTGAACATCACTAAGGTCTAGAGGAGTAATTAAATAAGTTGGAAACTGTTGACCTTCTATCATGTATGTATTCTGAGGGTTCTTATTATTGGGGTTTGGTATGGGTTGAGCTGGCAATTGATTGGATTTTTGAGGGAATGGTAATGGAAGTGGTTGATTTTGATGTGTTTGGTTCTGATGATGTTGTTGAGGATTTTGTTGAAGATTTTGAGGAAAATTTTGTTGAGGATTTTGAGGATAAAAATGTGGATATGGTGGATAGGATGGTGGATACTGATAGTATGGAGAGTATCTTCCATAGGCACTTTGTGTTCCTTGTGCCCAAGATTGAGATTGATTTTGAAATTGGGGCCAAGGTTGTTGCCAAGAATTCCAAGGTGGAGGTTGATTATATATTTGATCATGGAATCCTTGTGTCTGAGGTCCCTACCAAAGTCTTCTAGATACAAAGTTAAGAGACTCTGTGGAATCTGTAGGAGTTTCTTCCTGAAAAACAGCCTTGAGACCAAGAAGAGAAGGACAATTCTTGGTCTCATGTTTCTCAGAACAAATGACACAGGTTTCTATAACTTTTACATCCAAAGGACACTCTCTTAAGGCATGTTTCTTTATACATTTGGGACAAAAGATTGCCAAAGCATCAGATTCAGCCTTCTACTTGTTTTGTATCTTAAGGGTGTCTATTTGTTCACTAAGACTCCCTAAGATGTCAGACTTAAAATCATCAAGCATGTGTCCTATTTCTGATCTACTTACTGTCCCAGAAGCAGATTTACTTGCCCTTGCAAGAGCGGGATCTCTTGGACCTTTGACAGTTTTAGATTTCCCTCTTGAAAGGTTAATACATAACTCCGATATTTCAGGTAATGTAAGTTGTGATATATCCCCTTTTTCCATCATGTTAAGAATATCCAACCATTCATCCCTAATTGTTTTCAACAAAAGAGCTTTTAAGGTGTCTTGATCTAGATTTTCCATTTTTGCCCTTTTGATGTTGTAATTAAATCTTTCCAACAAATCTTCTAAGTTTTCATCTTATTTTTGTAACATCTTGAACACTTCTTCCTTATGATTAACCGACATACAATAATCCAAGTATCTCTCTAGAAATGCTTGTTTCATGTCTTCCCATGTTCTAATAGAGCTACTGATTAGACTCATAAACCACTTCAATGCTGCTCCCTTCAGAGTTGAAGGAAATAATTTCAGTTTTTGAGCATCTTGTAGGTAGTCATAAGTCCTACACAGCACTTCAAATTCGAATAAGAAAGTTTCAGGATCTTCAGTTTTAAGTCCATAGAAGTTTGGAAGGACAGAGGGTGAAATGTTTTTCATGGCTGTATTGGTTTCTTCATCAAGTATAGGGAACCCAAAAGAGCTTCCTATTCTACCTCTTCCTCCATCTGCACCTCTACCTCCTTCTCCTCTTCCTCCTTCACCTCTACCTCTACCTCTACCTCCTCCAAATAATGTGTGTTCTCCATTAACAACTCCTCCTCCTCCTTCTTCTGCCATGGTTGACTCTCCTGTGGAAGTAGAAAGGTTTGTATCCTCAACAAGAGTTTTTGGATCTTCTTCTATGGCAGGTTCAGTGGATGAAGTGGAAGGTTTTTCTAATGGAATAGGTGACCTTAGATCTTCTAGAAGTTCAGGATCAGTAAAGGATGGAAGATGGGTTTGAGTTGAAGGTGTACTAGTTCTGGATCTAGATGAAACAAGTGGTGTTCTAGATATCAAACTTCTGCCTCTGCTGCTTATAAATCTTCCCCTTGAATCTCTCTCCCTACGCATAAAATTATTTTTGGATGCTAAGAAACAAAGGTTACCTAGTTTTCACTTCCCCGGCAACGGCGCCAAAATGTTGGGTCTCAATCTAGTCTCCTAAACTGAGCTCATTTAATTGTCAACCAGGATTTGTAAACTGCTGAAGTGAAGTGTACTGTATGTACCTAGGTGCTTGTTTCCTAATGCGTTGTGTGTAGTGTTTATGATGTTTTTGGTCTTTTGTGATGATTTATGATGTTTTTGGTCTTTTGTGGTTTTATGTTTGCAGGAAACTGCCTAAAAAGCTAATGAAAAGAAGCTGGAGATTAAAAACAGAGTTAAGCCTAATTGATGGAATGAAAAATGGAAAATTCAATTGGGAATACTGAAGCAAAATTAAATCTACACTATGACTAAATAAAAGCAAAGCTTGATAATGACTTTTAAACAAATGATTCAAAACACAAACTAAACTTGAGAAATGATCACTAAGTATGCAAATTCTCTAAATAGACAGTGAAGCACCTAACTTACAATGATGCAATACTTTGTCCTTGATTAGAGATTTGAAACATAATTAGAGGAAAGACATTGTTATCATCATAAGATCTTCTATTCTAGAACTAGCTCCTATCTCTATTCTGCAATTTAATTGAATGTCACAAAACCTTTACTCAAGAGTTATTGATTTCTTTCCAAAGTAGTCTTTTGAGGAAGAGCTCTGTTTATAAAATGATGAGGAAATTGCAGAGGTACTTCAGCCTTAGAATGATGTTGTCTTCTGTTCATATGGTTATAGATCAATTAGGGATTTTAGAACAAGAAGAGGTTTGTGAATAATGAAGGTTGTCTTGTTAATCCTAACAACTGAAGTAATCTATTATGCAATGAATAACAATTTGAATATGAAGTGCAAGTGCAATGAGTTAATCTAAGAATGAACCTAAGATGCCACTAATCTAGAACAATGCTGAACTATAAGTCATCATCAAACTCGAAACAAAGTAATTGAACATGAGTTAAATGCAATGAAACTCCGGAGCGTTCTAACTATGCTAACATGCATTATTCTATGAAGTTACACAATCTGTTTGTTCATCATTAGTGATATTTTGGAAGAGGTAGAACAATTCTGACTGTGTAATTGAGTGCAATTGTAAGCAAATAGACTGAAAGCAAATGAAAAACTAAGATATCATATCCATATCCTACTTGTCATTATGATGTCTTGGGCAAGCGTTTAGGAGCAAGAACAGAGATGATACTTAGTATAAACACACAAATAAATCATTCATTATCACGGTCATGTCTTGAACTTCTTAAGAATTTCTTGGAAGAGTTTCTTCTTGTGGAAGGGTGATTAGAACAAGTGTAACTGTGATAGTGAACAGCAAAAAAAACTACAACTAAATCCTACAGTACTATAGCTATTCATCATTCATCATTATAATCTTTTGGAAGAGTGTCTTCTTGTGGAAGAGTTAGAATGAATATAACTACAGTAACTAGTTAAAACAACTATAAATTCAACTCCTAATCCTACAATACTATAGTCATTCAACATTCATCATTATAGTCTTTTGGAAGAGCATCTTCTTGTGGAAGAGTTAGAATGAGTACGACTACAGTAACTAATTAAAACAACTATTAATTCAAATGCAAAGCGTAAAGGCAGCTAAGAAACTTATCTAATTTACGCAAAATAAATCCGTGCAAGAGGCAGGGGCCCTCTACCACTTGATGGAATTCAACTCCAAATTAAATCACGCTTCAGAACAACACGGTCTGCTCCATTAAAGATGAAATAGTTTGAACATAACGCTCTGCGTCTTCAGAAATGTAGCACAGAGTCTAAACAAAATCTAACAGCAAATCTAACATAAAATCTCTCCAACATAGCTCTCGGTCTCCCAAGCGTTTATAAAGCAAATGCACATAACAATAATTGCAATAATTCAGGAACACTGTCTTTCCTTATCGGAATCATGTTAGGACTCTTTGAAGTGGCTGCGTGAAGAGGAAAAGACATCTGGACTGAGACAGTCCTAATAGAAGTCTTCCTTCCTAAATGTGTTCCCCACATTCAAAACCATACCCAGAATTCGTTTCTTCCTCCATGATGAGCAACGAACCATGTAGACATGACGTGGATCATGCCCATATGCGGTTTTTCTCAAGAGGCCACCTGGAACATACTCAAACGTGAAGGCAGCTGCAGAATCGCCGGTTAGCTACGGAATGTCTGCATTCTGCAGCTAGTTCCGGTCAAAAAGCTTTATAATGGCAAAAATCACAAAACTTAGCAAGTCAGTCATGTAAATCATTCTAGAAGTAATTTTAACTATATTCATTGATCAATTGGGTCTAAGATAGCAATGGACAAGGGAAAATGAGGTAAAATGAAGTGAAGGAAAGCACAATTTTGAGGCTCAACACTAACTGAATACAAATTATTTTCAACCAAGAAAAGATGAGGATGAAATTTCACACTTAAGCTGAGAATCTGAAGCTTTAAAGACCTTGAGCAATATGGTGGCTGAATAGAGTTTTGAATATTGAAGTAGATCACGTTGACAACAACATACTTCAATACTGAAGCTTTGCAAGAAAGGATGATCTCTCCTCCTTCAATGTACCTGCAAATAAAAACTCTCCACCACGTATTTGAGACGATCTTCAATGAGAGTAATCCCTCCTTCTTCCTGAAGCTGAAATAATTCACTCTCTTTATCTCATGTCCCTCTCTCCCTTACAAAAACATCCATCCTTTCTTTTATAAGAGGAGTGCATATAAACATGGCAAATGAATCTCTCCATATCTTTGAAGAGGTTTTGATTTTCTATTGTTAACCATTGAATTAATGGTTTTCTATCTTAATCCCTAGAATCATAAGTGCTCAAGGGTTTCTAGTCATTAGTATAGGGGTGCTGTTTCAAATACAGTGCATAAAAACCCATTTACAGATTTTATAATATAATTTTAGCCCTGACGGCTAGCTAACCGGGCGGAGGTCGATACTTCGACATGTGATCAACGCCTTTGACTGGTGGTTATAGCTTGAGCTCGGCGGTCACGGCTTTATCCCGACGGTTCGGCTACACCTGGCGGTTTCGATCTGTCACATGACACAGCCTCCGACGTGGCATATCCCGTGGTCACAACAACTGGCAGTCAACAATTATTGCGTGGTAACATATACGTTTTTCACATGATTGCAGGTTTCCGACGGTTTTCTATTTGGCTTACAAACTTAAAACCCCGACGGTTGGAACTTTGACACCATAAGGTTCCATTCGCGGCTTATTAATACTGTTATTCCTGTCACATAACAATCGACTTTGAAATTTCCCGCCACAGTTTCATAAACCTATCACTTGCAACACTTCCCACTATGGTTGCATTTCATCTGTTCACATATTTAAACAGATCCCGACGCAGTCTATTAGCCACGCAGTTTAATGACTAGCACTGTGGGTTTTGTAATATAGTTTTACAATTTTAAAACACTGAACCTTTGTTTACAAACCCGACAATTCGACCCAAAGTTTATTACATAGTTTTTGCACCATAGGTTTACAAGTTTTATTTATAAACCCGATACATGGTTTGCCTTTTTAGCCTAGGTGTATTTGTATTTAACACTTAGTGCTAGTCTTTCACCTTAGGACTTTGTTTAGACCTAGGACTTTAGATCTAGGTTATAATTTAGTCCTTTTACCTTAGGTTTAAACCTTTAGGTTTACAACTTGGACTTTCAAATAACCTTTTGACATTTTTTCCTACCTCAACAGTTTAGATCTATAGTGTTATATGTTTTTAAGACTTAGGATATTGTTTTTCCTTAAGTCGTTACAATCATAACTTGATGTGTTTTATGTCGCAGGTCAACATAATGACGTCCTTTCTTTGATGAAAACTTTGACTTTAGAAAAACACCGATGCTAATGTCGAAGTCTTTGATACTGATGTCGAAATCACGCCGAACATTTGAACTTGAGTCGATGAATCCTTTGTACATATGACCATCTTGGTCAAAACATTTTCATCTCCACTTGTTTTATTACATAACCGATAATTACTTATTTCAAAATGACCATCTTGGTTATTTTGTAATTTCGATACAAATTTGAGAATCCAAAATTGGATCACCAACCAAATTTTACTGAACTGTACAAGGGACTTGTGGCAGCCTCAGGGCTAGCCACGTGTCACCCATCCATAGGTCCAAAAAAATCCTTCGTACAACCAAATCAACGATCAATAATGTGCCACGTGGTGAAACATCATTGGCTTAGAGAAAAAATATTCCACTTTTGCTGACTGTACACCTACATGCTGACTGCGTATCCCAGTCAAACCTGTTGTAATTTTAGCTATTTGGGAAAATGATCAGAACACGATATCTCCCTCATATGAAATTGGTTTTTCGAACCATTCATGGCGCCAGAATCAAAACGATGAGATATACCCGGTCGCTCAGGTTTGGTACAATTTCTAGCATTTTCAATTTTGAGAAAAATTCATGAACTCCTAATCACACCTCCCCATTGGGAAGCTTTTGGACCCCAAAGGACTTTGATTACCTGTTCAGTAGATGAGGGTACAACTCCCTCACCTTTCCAACTTCCATCCACTTTGCCTTGCTTGGCTTATTTTCTTTGAGCCCAACTCGAAGGTAGTCAACACTTCCCCTCTTGGATGCTCTTGTCCTTCTATCAAGAATGGTATCCTCCTTGGGCTCATCCAGAAATTTTGACGAGAAATATTCAACAGAAGGAAACTAAACATCACTTCCTTGATCATTGATCAAAGGTGGCTCATACAAACGTAAGTTTTCAACATTAACAACTGAATACATTTGCATATATGAAGGCAAGTCAAGTTGAAATGCATTGTTACCAACTTGCTTGATGATCTTGAATGGACCATAGAGAATGGGCTTGAGCTTTTTACCTTCTACTTGCATCCTTTCTTTGCTTATGTGCAATCATACCTCATCTCCTTCATGAAACTTGTGATCAACTCTATTTTTTTCATGCCTCTCCTTGTATTTTCTTTGACTCTTCTCAAGCTATTCTTGAACTTGTTGATGAATAATATGAATTTTCTCAATGAAATTTCAAGCCTTGTCAATATCACTATGCCCATCAATTGCAACATCCTTCTCAAAGATGAAGTCTAATGGCAGTTTCGGCAAATACCCAAAGCATGCTTCAAAAGGTGAAGTATTTGTAGAAGAGTGCTTTGCCCGGTTGTAAGCGTGATGAATGTAATGTAGTTTTTCATCCCGCAACTTGGGATGTTTGCTACAATGTCCTCTCAATAGATGCACAACGATTATGTTCACCACCTCGGTTTGGCCATCAGTTTTTGGATGAAAAGCAGTACTCTTTTTCAACTTTGTGTCCATCATCTTCCAAAGATTGGACCAAAAATTCCCAATGAACCTGGAATCCCTATCACTAACAATAGAAATTGGCAATCCATAATGAACCCATACATGTTAAAAATAAAGTTCAACAGTTTTTTCAACAGTTATGGTTTTCTTACATGGCATAAGTATACACATTTTACTGAATCTATCCACAACTACATAAAGATAATCATGTTGTTTTATTGACATAGGTAGACCTCCAACAAAGTCCATGGAGACACTCTGCCATGGCCTTGATGGTATCGGTAGTGGTGTGTACAACCCAAGCTTCCTATTGCTAGGCTTTCTTGTTGCACACATAGAACAACCTCTTATAAAACGTGACCCACTATCTATCATGCGAGGCCAATAGCAATACCTATGTAGATGCGCCATTGTTTTGCTTACCCCAAAGTGTCCAACAATAAGAGATGAATGAGCCTCTCTCATACCACTTAGCCTCTCTCCTTGTGGTATACACAGCTTGCCCAAATGAAACAACAAATTGTTATGCATGTGATAATCATTTTCCTCAACTTGATTCCCTTCACTCAAACTAGCATACCCATCTTGAAAATCAACATCATGTGCATATTGTTCTATGTAACTCTCATGTACAATAGAGTCATTTTTAAGTAAAGTAGAAGCACTTATGATTGGCCTTGAAATCATATTAGAAAATTTATTGAAAATACCTTTCTTTTACCTTATAACCAAGTGAAACTGTTGAAGAAATACCATCCACCTGAAATGTCATGATTGCTGCAATTTTTTTTGCAACTGCAAGTACTGTAATGGTTGGTGATCGGTATATATAATTGTCTCTTTACCCATCAAGTAGTGTTTTTACTTCTTGACGCTTTGTACCAATGCATACATCTCTTTGTCATATGTAGGATAATTAGTTACAACACCATTGAATGTTTCAGAATGAAAAGCTATAGGCTTACCATGCTGCAAAAATACTGTGCCCATGGCATAATCACTAGGATCAGTTTGTATCTTGAATGGTTGTCTTAAATTCGGTAATGCAAGGACTGGAGTTGAAATGATCTTGTCTTTTAAAGCTTCAAAATATTGTTGTTGTTTTCCTCCCCATTGGAAGCCTTTCTTCACACTTTTCACTGCATGCATAGGAGCTTCTATGACATAAAAGTTAGCAATAAAATTGCTCCAATACTGAGCTGCACCTAAGAAAATTCTTACCTTCGTTACTATTTTGGGAGTGGGCCAATTCAAAATGGCTTCCACTTTAGAAGGATCAATTCTCAACTCGCCTCCTCCTACAATGTGTCCCAAATAAACCAAAGAAGTCTTTCCGAACTCACACTTTGACATCTTAAGAAATAATTTCTCTTTCTTCAAAACATCAAGCACCCTTTTCACATGCAAGACATGTTATTCTCTTGTTTTGCTGAAATCAGTATATCATCTAAATACACAATCACAAATTCATCAAGAAATGGATGCAAAACATTATCCATAACACACATGAAAGTTGTTGGTGCATTACACAAACCAAATGGCATAACGAACCACTCAAAGAGTACTTGTTTGGTTCTGAATGCGGTCTTCCATATATCACTTTCTGCAATTCTTACTTGATGATATCCAATTCATAAATCTAAATTAGTGAAAAAAATTTCTTCTTTCAGTTGATCAAGCAAATCATCTATCCTTGGGAGTGGGTATCGATTCTTTACCGTTATCTTATTCAAAGCTCTGAAGTCTACACACATGCGCCAAGTCCCATATTTCTTCGGAATCAAGACTATGGGTGAATCGCATGGCGAAGTGCTTGGCCTTATGAGTCCCTTGTCCAACATGTCCTTGATTTGCATCTTAATTTCAGCATTCTCCATTATCGACACACGATACATGCTGATGTTTGGAAGAGGACAATCTTGCTGCAATTTAATCTCATGTTGAATCTCCATTTTTGGAGGCAATCCTGTTGGCTCATGAAACATCTCATGATGTGCATCAACTACATCATATAAATTTGATTTCAACTTAGGATCAAAATTCTCAAATGATTCATGATTAACATCAGCTTTAGGCTTAATCATTAGAAGAACAAAATTATTATTTGAATTCACCAGTCTTTTTACCTGTCTAGCATTTACCATAGCAATATTTGTTTTCTTGCGATGTGATCTAACAATGTACTCCTTTCCATATTTGAATAAATGGTATTTTTTCTCATGGTGATGGAAGATCACTTTCATATCATACAAGTAAGGACTGCCCAACACAATACCTGTAATATCAATTAGAACCACATCTAATTCAACTGTGTCAACAAAATGTGTATTTATTGCAAACCGCAATATGCACTTCTTTGAAACTTGTAAATTTGCATCCTTACAAATCCACCCAAGTGGATATGGTTTTGGATGTGGAATGGTCTCAAGATTAAGTTTATTGACCAAGTCTTCATAGATTAAGTTTTCTTGTGACCCACTGTCAAACAGTGTGTCAATCTTGGTATGTTTGGATATGACCCTCACATGAAATAGTTCAATTCTCTCTTATTCATTTGGAGCTTGTATGTGACAGTTTGATGTAATAGTACTGGGTTTAGATTCAATTTATTTCCCCTTCATGTTATTCAATCCAATGGCTGTAATTTTAGATTCATCACCATAATCCTTTCCTAAATCATGTTGAGTTGTAGCTGCAGTTTTCTGTTTCCCTTTGTTGTTATGATGTTTGGGCCTCTTTTTCGGATGTAATTTCCAACAATGATTCTCATCATGGCCTTCTCTTGAAAAATTTTTACAAACCACTTTTTCTCCCTCTTTCTTGAAAGATGCACTCATTTTTCGCTTACCTTTTGAGGTCTTCTCTATGTTTTTCCCCTTAAAAGGTTTGTTTCTACCCTCATCAGAAATGTTCTCCCTCTAGCTTCTAGATGTGTGGCCTGAACACAAACTTCATCTAGACTTGTGGGGTTAAACATGAGAATAGTATGTCTTAGGTAGCTATGTAAGCCTCTTATGTACTTGAGCAAAGTATCTTGGCTCTGCAAATCTACCCCTAATAAGAGAGCTCTTCTCCTAAATTCTTGGGTGTAAACTTGCACATTCTGTCCTTTCAATTGTCTTTGCTAGTTCATTATGGCTTTCTGCATATGAGCTAATGGATAATTTTTTTTTTTATTGCAGTAATGAAATCAATCCATGATAGGATAATCTTACCATTCTTCTTGATCTCCTCCTTTGTGTTGGCTTCCCACAAAACAAGTACTACACCTTCCATTCTCAATGAAGCTAGTTGGATTTTGGTATCATCATCATGAAGGTTCTGAATTCTCAAATAGACCTCCAATTGTCTAATCCAATTATCAAGATTTTCTGAATTCACTTCACCATTGAAAATTGGCAATTCAAACTTAACATCAAGTTTTAGAAAATAAGTTTTACCTATGTTATTTGACTTGTGTGGCTAATGTACTGAAGATGAAGAAGAGGATGATGATGATGAGGGTGAGCATGGTGACTTTCCACTGCCTCCATTTCCTCCATTTCCCTTATTTGATTTATATTCATCATTTTGACCTCCTAATGATCCCTGTCCTTCCTTGTGAAGTTTGGATCCTTCTCCTCCTAGTTTCTCATTCATTTCTTGATAAGGGATTCTCAACATCTCAGTCATGTCAAGAAATGCTTTCCTGAGCACTCTTTCTTCTTCTTCCTCTGGAGGCATGCTTAATGCTGCTTCTGATTCTTTAGGAGGTGAACTAGGTGGTGGAGAATGTGGCAATTCCTTTGTTGTGGCTCACTTTGATACCCTCTTTCTTCCACCAATTTGCCTTCTCCTCTCATAAGCTTGAGCCTAGTAAGCATGTGAACACTTGAAAATATTTAAACAAATATTAAGCACACAACAACACCAGAGAATAAACTCTAGCTCTGATACCAACTTGATTTGAAAGGACTGTATTAGTTTGTTGTTCTAAGTGTCTTTTCAGTTACAAAACATGTACATATTTTTCTCCATTTGTTTTCTTAAGGATTGGGGAATTTAACCATGAAACATAGATGAAATTATGATTTTTAAGAATGTAAATAAGCCTAAATAACACTAAACAACAATTTATAATAGAGAAATAAAACCACACATAATATTTACACAACAAACATGATGAAGCAATTCACCCCTCCTAGGCTACATTTGCTGGTCCTCCTCCCAATAGCATGTCCATCTTTCATTATGCTCAAAATTTTGCAAATACATGTGTTTACAAGCCTCCAATGACTGTTTTCTCTGCACCAATGGCTCTAGAATGCTCAAATTAGTCTAGGTAGACTCTTGTTTCACCCAAATTGGTCGAAAATTGACATGGCTAAGCTTTTTCCCAATGTCTCCTACAAAACCTCCACTAAAAATGGAGTACTGCAGTTTAACTACAGTTAAAATAGAAATATTCACTGAAATTGGTGGCGCGCTTTAAATTCCACCATCCAACTAACCGTCATAATAACTGTTATGGTTAGGGGAGGGGGTGGCCACATGCCGACCCCCCCAAACCCCGCGGTTTTAAAGACCTCCACATTTAAAATAGTTTTGGCACAGAACAGTGTGTTGTGGCGGGTTCCACTACCCATTAGCACTTCTGTCAGAACTGCGTGCATGTGATTTCTTTGGAGTTTTACCTGTCGCAAAACCGTCAGATAGTTATCTGTCGACTTTACAAAAGATGTTACGGTTTATTAATATGACATGTGACCATAACGATTGGGGCCGGCGGCGGGTTGGGATTACCATCCCGTGCCCCCCCCCCCCCCCCCCCCCAAATTTTATTTCAATACAACATAAAATGTATCCGATTCACTCATAGGGTAAGCAACAAACAACATCGGAGTTGGTGGAAGGCTATGCAGGCGCGCCGGAGGTCACGGGGTCGAACCCCCCGGACCCCAACCAAATTTTACTAAACCGCACCAGGGACACGTGGTAGCCTCAAGGCTGGCCACGTGTCACCCATCCATAGGTCCAAAAAAATCCTTCACAAAACCAAATCAACGATCTAGAATGTGCCACTTGGCGAAACATCATTGGCTTAGAGAAAATAGAATATTCCTAGAATATTCCACTTTTGCTGACTGTTCACCTGCATGTCGATTAGGTATCCTAGTCAAACCTGTCACAATTTTAGTTGTTTGGGAAAATGATTAGAACACGATATCACCCTCATACGACATCGATTTTTCAAACCGTTCATGGCGCCATAATCAAAACGACGAGATCTACCTGGTCGCTTAGGTTTGGTAAAGTTTCGAGCATTTTAATCTTTGAGCAAAATTCATGAACTCCTGATCATCCACAAGATGTATTCACGGACCATGGAAAAAATTTTCATAATCACATGATGTATGAAATGAATACCAAGCTGGGACTCTCTAAAGAAATTTCCACTCCCTACTACCCTCAGGCGAATGGAAAAGTTGAGGAAATCAATAAAATTCTTAAAATGATGCTTCAACATATGATAGGGGTCCAAAAATCGAGCTGGAATCTTATTATTTATGCAGCCTTGTGGGTGTATCGAACCTTTGCCAGGACTGCTACTAGGTTCACACCATTCCAATTGGTTTATGGTATGGAAGCAATCCTTCCAGTTGAATGTGAAATTCTATCTCTCAAAATTGCTATCAAACTCCTCCCTTCCACTTCAGTGGAAGAGGAACGTCTCTTACATCTAACACGCTTAGAAAAAACCTGACATGATGTCGCCATGGCTCATGAAGCCCATAAGAAACGTATCAAGGCACAATATGACAAGAGTGTCAAGCCTCGTGTCTTCTCAGAAGGAGATATTGTCTTGCTATATGATCAAGTATCTTATAAATTAGGATCTGGGAAGTTCAAACCAATGTGGCTAGTTCCATACATTTTGAAGCGCTTTCTTGCTAAAGGGGCCTATGAGATTGTTTATTTCAATGGGTTTCCCTTAGAGCAACCTAGAATGGGTTGTACCTTAAGAAATATTATGCTTGATTTCTTGCGTAGTGCACTATGTACATGCTATATATAGGTGTGTTGAGTGTGTTCCATTTGGAGTTTCCTACATTTTCTGTTAATTCTGTTTACATATGGTTTACAGATGTCGACATCCCTCGAACCATATGTTGGTTATGATGATGGTGCTATTCGTAGTACTCAAAACCTCTCTTTTGCAACATGGGATATATATGCTCTGAATGGCGAGTTAGTGAGTTTACAAGGGATTTGTATAATTTTCTCTACAAATAACATTGCTGAGTATAGCGCGGTGATAGAACTAGTGTCAGATTATATTTCTCTTGGTATATGCCATATAGTTATCAGAATCGACTCACAACTTGTAGTACTACAATTGACTAATGTCTATTCAGTTAGAATTCCAATTATGATTCATATGTTATTGAGGGTTCGCCTTTTGGAAATATGTTTTGATTTCATCCAATATCAACACATTTTTAGAAATATAAATACATTGATAGATGCATTGGCTAATCATGTTTTAGATAGACATCTGCGACATATGTAAAATAAATTCAATACACATCACATACATTGAAGGAGATAATAGAACCATAAGAAACACCGAAGATAGTTATATATATATATATATATATATATATATATATATATATATATATATATATATATATATATATATATATATATATATATATATATATATATAATTTTTGTTTTACAAAACTTGTGTCTGAGACACATATGGCCACACAAACTGTCATATCAAAATGTACATGTAGTCAAAATATAAGCCTCTTAGTAGACTAATCATAATGCTCATGGTAGCACGCCACCATGCGAGCCATCATGCACAATAGCCGACGGATACAGCCAGAGATACCTATAGTATGTTGTTGCAGCCTTATAGGAAGTTTGTATACCCTAGTCTCAGCTATTCCATAGGTCAACCCCTCCATGTGGTGTTCAACCTTTGTAACGGTCTCAACCACAGTGATATCATGTAGTACCTCTTATCTTGGTACAAAAACCTGTATTGATGTGGTTCTCCTGCACGATGAAGATAAGAAGAACCCACAACTCAAATGGGTCCAATATATGCATGTGTATAAATCAATAGTTTAGTCTCGGATACATAAAAAATCACCAAAAATTGTAAAACTTAAAAAATAAAAAAATGATCAAAATGTTCTTGTTTTACCTATGACACCCCATCGCTCGCCATCAGGAAGCTCGAGCTCTGGGTCTATACGGAAATCCATTCCTACATAAGGATAGTCCTCTATCATAATGAGTTGATGATTTTCATGCGCGGTCGTATGAATAGACTGGTGTGAATCTCATCGATGATAGACCTGCATGTATAGACATGAGATCCATCCACCTCCTCATCCATGGGACTCTCGGATCTATGGGCTCAACTTAAAAATGTGGTGGCTTGAGAAATGGAATCCTCTCTAAAGTAAGAGAAATCAGGATTGAACCATTTCCAAAGTTATTTAATTGTCCTTCCTTTGCTTTGGTCAACTGCTCGTTCATGTTTATGAGTACTCCCTCACTCGAGCTGAATACTGTCGTCTCCAAAAACTCTAGAGCTTACTACATATGAGACTTATTAGCCACATGTAGAGTTTTATTACTGACCAATTTTAAAATTATAAATAGGATCTCTCTCAGTGACAAATAGACTGCATCCTTGATGTTGATTTTCCCATGTTTAGTTGGTTGGTTTCTCGGTTTATTAGTGTGCATTGATGTAATCCTTGACTGCCTCCCCACCAATCCTTGAACCAGATAAGTAGATGGGTTCACCTCATATTGAAAAAACTATCAAGAAATATATATCCTCTACTTGTATTTCAAGCATATGTACACCAATTCTGAATGCTTGTGCCTGAACATCTGTTATGTAATCAAATCAAAAAATAGAAGAAAAGATAGATCACTGACTTAAAAATTATCCTCTTCGAGAGGGAAACCTCCTTTACATTACATAAATGAAAAATTCTTGGATGAATAAAATGAAAAAACCTCCTTTATATATATAGGAGCCTAAGGGGCCACAATATAATCAGAGCCTACATAGCAATAATAATGTAATAACAATAGTGGGCTTCTATGGGTCACAATAATAAAAATATATGGAATACATGGGCACAACAATAACAATAAGGGGGCTACACTAACATTATAGGGACCTAACATGCTCCTATCATTCAAAAAAGTGTTGTCCTCAACCCTTGAGTAGTTATGGATGCTTCTGTATAAATTCCCATCCTCCCATGTGGATTCTTCAACGAGTAAGTTCTTCCAATTGATGAGATACTCTGAAATTGATTGATTTCTAGTTGTTAAGTTCTTGTTTCCGTGACTGCTTCAGGTTCCAATATGATTTTTCCTTCCTCGTTGAGTTATGGAAATATTGTTTGAACTGTGAGCTTGTCACCTATAACCTTCTTTAAGCATGAAACATGGAAAACTGGGTGCACTCGAGAAGATACATGAAGATCCAATTTTTATGCCATAGTAGCAATATTTTGCAATATCTTGTAAGGACAATAGTACTTTGGTGATAATTTATTATCCTTCTTAGATTGCTTGAGGGGCATTTGTTTGTATGGTTGTAGCCGTAAAAGTACCCAATTTCCTACATCAAAACTTCTTTCGCTTCAATGTTGATCTACTTGTTGTTTCATTTGATTATGCGCCAAAGTGAGGTTATCCATTAAGATTTGGAGAATTTGTTGTTGATGCTTGATGTGATATTCCACTACTTAAACCTTAGAATTTTCTCTTAAATATGATGTGATGGACGTTGGATGATATCCATAAAGTGCCATAAATGGGTTCATTTTTGTTGCAGTATGGAAGGAAGTGTTATACAAACATTTATCCAGAGGTAACCACTTGACCCATTGTGTTTTCTTATCATATAAAAAGAAATGAATATACCATTCCAAGCATTTGTTCTCTTTTTTCCCATCACATTGAGGATGATAAGATGAGCTATGAGCTAATTGAGTACCTAGACAAGAAAACAATTTCATCCAACAATTTCTAGTGAAAATGGGATCTCTGTCACTTACAATAATCTTTGGGTTTCCATGTATCTTTTGAATTGTTTCCATAAGTGCAGTAGCAATTTTAATGGCTTTAAATGGATGAGATAATGCACACAAGTGTTCATACTTGGTAAGTCTATCAACTACCACCATGATGACACTCTTTCCTTCGGAATTGGATAAACCTGCGATAAAATCCATTGAAAACTCCTCCCAACGTTGACTTGGAATGGATAAAGGTTGTAACAGACCTGGGGTATTAATTGTATCAACTTTATTTTGTTGGCAAACCAAACATCCCGCCACAAACTTTTGAATATCAGATTTAAGGCCATCCCAAAAATTTTCTTTCTTGACCCTGTAGTAAGTTTTTAAAAATCCCAAGTGATCTCCTAAGGGAGAGGTGTGCGATTCCAAATAATCTTTTGTTTGAGTTGGGAAACCTTAAAAATATATAAGCGATCTTTGTACCATAATGTATCATTTTTCTAGCTAAATGTATCAGATGTACTAGGATTTTGCTGCAAATTTTGAATGAGTGTCCACACTTCTTCTTCATTCTTCCATTCATCCCTTGGCTCGGTTATCCAATTTGGTTGGATAATATAACTGGAAGAAAGCATGCTTCCATATCCTCATCCTTTCTTGAGAGTGCATTTGCAACAACATTTTTCTTCCATTTTTTGTAGATGATTTAAAAGTCATAACCCAACATTTTTGTGACCCATTTTTTCTGCTCTTCTGAAGATACTCTTTATTCCAAAAATTATTTAAGACTCTCATGATCTGTTTTTACCTTGAAGTGTCTTCCCATTAGGTAATTTCATCATTGCTTTAGTACATGTAGTATTGCCAACATTTCCTTCTAATACACATGTTTGTGTAAATACATTCCTTTGATTGGACTACTTTCAAAAGAAAAGGGTCTTCTTTCTTGCATTAAAACAACACCAATTCCATTTCCTGAGGCATCACATTCCATAATAAAGGTTTTTGTGAAGTCTGGCATAGCTAAGATCGGTGCTTGGAACATTTCATATTTAAGATGTTCAAAGGCCTTATTTGCTTCTAGAGTCCAAGAAAATGCATATTTCTTTAGTAATGTTGTTAGAGGTGCTACTATTCTCGCATAATTCTTAACAAACTTACCATAACACCCTTTCAACCTAAGAAATCCTCGCAGATGCTTTATGGTTGTGGGATTTTCCATTCCTTAATGGCTTTAATTTTGTTAGGGTCTACCTTAACACCCTCATGAGATACAATATGACCAAGATATTCCACCTCTTTTACTTCAAAGAAACATTTGGAGGTTTTTGCATATATTGTTTCTCGTTCAATAATTTGAGAACCCTGTCAACATGTTGAACATGATCCTCCCAAGACTTGATCTAGGTTAGTATCATCAAAAAATACTAACACAAATTTTATAAGGAAGGGTTTGAAAATGGAATTCATCAGACCTTGAAATGTAGAGAAATTCATAATGGCCCTCATGAGTTCTAAATTTTGTTTTCAGAATGTCTTCAGACTTCATTCGAATTTGATGATATCCTGAATGGATATCCAACATGGTGAAGTAAATTGCTGCATGTAATTCATTCAATAATTCATCAATGACAAGAATGGGAAATTTATCTTTAATAGTGAGCTTGTTGATCTCCCTGTAATCCTAACACATGTGCCAGGATCCATCATTCTTGTGCACCAATACTACTGGAGTTGGAAAAGAACTTTGACTAGGTTGAATTATACCAGCCTCTAGCATTTCCGCAACCATACGTTCAATTTCTCTCTTTTGAGCATAGTGATATTTGTAAGGCCCGATGTTTGGAGGAACACTTCCTGGAATCAAATGAATAGCATGATCATGATCACAAATAGGTGGGAGGCCTTTTGGAGTCTCAAATACCTTGGAATGATTGTCCAAGGCTTTTTGGAGATATGGAGAAATAAATGATTTCGATGTTTGAACCTCTAGTGAGAATAACTGTGCAATTACGCTCCATTGTTCCATTGTTATTTCCTTAGAATATTTTTCATGCCATTAGATCTGATTATCTTTCCTAGTATCCCTACGATACCCCTTAATTCAACTTCCTTTCCTTCCCAAAAAAATTCAAGAAAAGTTATTGAAAATTAAAATCTATCGTACCTAAAGATTGTAACCATTGGACTCCTAGTACAACATCAACACAACCCATTGGAATAGAGAGAATTGGATTATTTAATACATATTCCCCCATGGTTAGCTTGATATTATGGCACTTTCCAGAGAAATTTATAGTTCCTCCATTTGCAATCATCACTTGACACTTTGGTGGTGGATATAGGAAGCAATTCAATTCCTTGGTTATCTTACAATTAATAAAAGTATGGGTACTACCTGAATCAATAAACACTATTACCTTTTTCTTCTTGATATCTCCTTCTATATTGAGAGTTTGAGGAGTGGTAATTCTTGCCAATGAATTACAAGATATGGCCAGATTCATTTCTTCTTTCTCTAGGCTTGGTTCTCGGTGTATATTCTCTTCTTTTGAAGTTTCTTATTCATTTTCTTCCTCGTCTTCACAATCTATGTAAAATAATTTATTCTCAACACACTTATGATGTTTAGTGTATTTTATATCACAACTGTAGAAAATCCATTTTTTTCTTTTTTATTCCAGTTGTTGTGCTGTTGACCTTGTAGGTTGTGGAAGGCTAGGAGGAACAACACTTCCATCTTTATAGTTGTGAGTGGTAGGCTTCCTTGTTGCCATAATTTTACTTTAAATTTTTCTTTCCAACCTAAATGCATTCTATAATGAATCAAGCTCCCAAAGGCGAACCTCATGTTAGATTTCATCCTTTAAATTTCTTATGAAGACATCAATCCTATGCTCCTCTGGAATATCATTTACCCTTATATTCAATTTTTGGAAGTCCTCAATGTGCTCTTTTATTGAACCCTTTTGTTTGAGATTTATCAAATGGCTAAAGAAGGCGTTGATATTTGTATCCTCATAATTTGTTATCATTTCCTCCATAAAATTTGACAAAGTGATAAGTGGTTTACGAGAACAAAGCCATCGATACCATACAAACTAATTGGGTTCTAAATACAAAGTTGCAATGTGTACCTTTTTGTGTGTTGCATATTATGGAGATCAAAATATTGCTCCATATGTAGTATCCATGTTACCATATACTTGCCATCAAACGTCCTCATATCGATATTTGGAATATGGCGGGTCTTCAATCTAATGTTAGAGTCTATGAAATTATGATTAACATTTCTTTTGTTCTCATCATGAGTTTCATCTAGTACCTTTTTGCCATTAGGAATCCTTTCTTGCAACAACTTTGTCAAACCTTCCTTCAAACATTACATGTCTTATTTTAAACATTCATGTGACCTTTTAAACCATCCATGTCACATTTTAGACCATCCATGTCACCTTTTAATTCATCTCCAGTTTCTCTTTGTGAGAGCGAAATTTGTTGCACTTTGTCATGTAATTTTGATATATCATGCTGCAAGTCTTCCTCTTCATGCGTCATAGTAGAGCATTCTAAGGGCTTAATGTGTGTGGAATTTTTTTTTTTTTTGGGAGGAATTTTATAACCCAATACTGATAAATATGCTTCAATATTCCCTTGAAATCACTTCAAACTATTTTTTCAAACATAAGTTATGAAATTAAAAAAAAAAAAAAAACATACCTTTTTCTTTCTTTTAGGAGCTCGATCTTGCAATGGTTGTAGCTCTGTAATTTATGATCTCCAAGGTCTGAATTTTAGTCCTATTGTACCCTATGAATATTATTTCCAATGCCACTAGTCATATCAATATTGGATTCTTCAATGTAGATTTATGCCAAATATCCCACGATGGCCTGATTATGGACTAGTTTAGTAGAGTGAAGTTGTATGGGATGTCATGTATCAGTGTTTCAATATTTGGCATTGAAATTGCTACAGGAAAAAAATAAGGCTCGTGCAATTTTGGCCACTTTTTACAGAATTTAAATATTATTTCTGAAATGAAAGTTATGACGATTTTCCCTAGGTCACCTATTTGAGATGAAATTCTGGACCCTGAAAAAACCCTAACTTCCTCGGATCATATCTCCAAAAAATATAGTGAAACAAGATCTGAAATTCATACATGAGGTTACCCAGTATTTTAGCTCCACAGGGTTTCAATTTAAGCTTCTTAAGCTTCATAAAAAAAATTATAGTAAAAATTCCAAGATGACTTGTTTGAAGAAGCGAAACCCGAGAATCCAAAGCTCTTATACCAAATGTTATGCAACCAACTCACAAAATAGAATAAAAGATAGATCAAAGACTTAAAAATTATCCTCTTTGAGGGGGAAAACTCCTTTACATTACATAAATGAACAATTCTTGGATGATTAAAATGACAAAACCTCCTTTCTATATATAATAGTCTAAGGGGTCATAATATAATCAGAGCCTACATTAACAATAATAATGTAGTAATAACAATGGGAATATATGGGGCACAATAATAACAATATGGGGACAACATGGGCACAAAAATAACAATAATGAGGCTATAATAACAATATAGGGTCCTATCAACATCCCATGCACGGACAAGATACCTCAAAAATTCCATTTATTGCCTCATACCAAGAAGCCAAAATAATTTCAAGAGCCCACAATTTCTCAAAGCCAGGATGGTGGCAGGATCATTAGCTGCAGTTAAACCTTGTTCCTCATGTTCTCTTTACCTCCATATTAAAGCCATTTTTTTCCAATAGACACCTGAAACATCATGAGAAGGATCATTACGACAAGTTCCATGCAAAAAGTTGGAAATATTTTGAAGGAAACAAACAAAAAAAAACTTGGGAATTATGCTCAACGCAACCCCTTAAGGGCACAAATTTCATGGCAATGCCCTCCCTAGTGAAAATTGTCCCCGTCCAATGCTCCTTTCAACTTGTTGTGGGTAGGGAAAGAAATTAGAGCCCTAGGGTTGTTGGTGAGAGTACAGGTCTCGCAGAGAAGACCCGGGTTCAGGTTAGCGGCCAACAAAGTTTTCCGCCATAGTCTAGCTTCACGCCGGCATTTTCACCCAGCTCTGAAGAGCCGAGAGTCTCACCCGAGGCGTGCCGCAACCTTACTATGGTAGGGAGTTGATCGGTATCACAACAACAATAACATTGATACGGTTGAATCAAAGTTACGTTGAAAGTATAAACAACCGTAATGCAATGTTCCATAACCTATATCTCTCAGAAATGCATTCAGACTTGCCATAAATAAAATTTAAAAGTGCTTGCAAAACCATTCATTCAGAACCATAACAGATACTCGAAACAACACTTTTGATTATATTAAGCATCGGATATTAGTGACAAACTATTACAAGGCTCAATTGTGTGAGCATGAACAGAGCAGAATACAAGAAGTCCTATTGGACAGAGAGAAATACAGAAACATAGAGGAATGGAGAACAATACAACATAGACAGAGCTCTCTTGCAGCTCCCTGTTGCCTATTCCCGTCTGCACGAACCTTCCTATCCGCTGGATGGCTGCCTATTTGTTCTGCTGCCAGCGCGACTGACAGTTCCTCCTTTCTTCTTGCTCGGTTGTCTTCTGTTTCTTCCTGTTCATCGGGAGTTCCACTGCTCGTTTCCTTCCACGCTCTTCCACCATCTGTGCTTGCTCCTGCAACAGCCGCGACACCTGTCCTTTGCTCCTTCGCAACCTTGACATCTTTCTGCCTACCATGGTTGCGTTCTGCCACGTACTAGCCGCAACTCAAAATTTGTTAAGTTTCAAAACAAGGGCCCCAAAAAGGGTCTTAAAAAATTGAAACTTGCATGCATGAAATGACAAAATGGATGTATGAAAAGAGAGAGGAAGGTTATAGCTCTTGCCTGGAAGTGATAGTGCTCAAAATTTTCCACTAGATTGGTCGCAATCAACGACATAAAATTGAGGGAAAAAACACTCAAAACTCTCTATCCAAGAGGTAAAATGTGAAATGGTAAAATTTAATTACCTTTTGCCTATTTTATGGTCGTTTAAAGGGTTTCATATTTATTTCATTAATATTTAAGTGTTTTGACGTAAATGTGATTCAATTTTATCATGAAACATGTATTTCTAATATTTTGGTGATTTTTTGAGAAAGCTGACAACTGTTTAACGGATTTTGATGATGTCTGACAAATCATTTTGACCAAAGAGCATACCTTTATCGCTTTTTCGGGCTCTGTAAACCTACAAAAAAAGAACCCCTTGGAGTTTGCTTTTATCTCTTTTTAGACTCCCAAAATATGAAAATATTTATGAACACTTGTATTTTCGAACTCGTTAAAGTAGATGAAAAGATGTCTACTTAGTGTAAGTTTAGCCCTTTTCCAGACTAAGATAGACTATTTACGAAAAAGGAATACCTTAGTCGAACATGATTAAGATGTTCTCCTAAGTAGATCATTTTATGCCTTTTTAGACTCAAGAGACTATTTATGAAAATGAACCTTTGGAGTTTTCTTTGTCGCCTCTTTTTCAAACTATATAAACATGAAAAAAGAGTCGAGTTACAATTTCGATGGACTCGTAAAAACATCAAATATCGATGGATTCATTGAACATGACAGGACCAAACCACTCCTTCTCGGGGTTTGTTAAAGATACTCAGAGAAATTCATCCGAAGGATGGAGTTACAGATCAATAATATGTTATCCTCTTCAAGCTTTCTAAAAAATAAAGAGAAAATCACCAACAATGGTTGGTGAAATTAGGAAAATGGGATACTTCTCCTATTAATGGCAGTGAGTCACTATTGAACATGACACTCTTTCACTTCATCTCCATTACTGTTGGGTTGGG
This sequence comes from Pinus albicaulis, assembly GCA_034641835.2. Lineage (NCBI taxonomy): Eukaryota > Viridiplantae > Streptophyta > Pinopsida > Pinales > Pinaceae > Pinus > Pinus albicaulis. Next base: position 590,149,637 of record CM076584.1, on the reverse strand, counting down.
AAATCTACTTGTCATTTGGTTCATCACACCATTTGAAAGCCTCAAATTTCGGTTTTGGGTCAATATTGTCATCTCCATTCAGTGTTGCCGATGTGTTCAAGGAAAGTCCTTGAGTTGATCTATACTACGATACTCTTAAGCCTACATTCATGTTTTTCGTTTATGAACCAATTCTGCATCAACATCATTTTGTCTCAAATAATGATACTTGTTTCATGTCGTTGATGGGGGATACATCAAGGCACTCCTGTGACAGGTCGCTTCCTGTCGGTATCAATTCATTATCACATCAGCTCATTAGCCAGGAAGTTGAATTAGAAACTTTCTCTAGTACCTTCGAGTTTGCATGCATCAATGGTAAGTACCCTCACTCTTGGCGACATGTTTACATCATTGGCCTTCGAACGGAAAATTCTGTGTGGTGTTCGACTTCAACTCATTCATTCACACCATACGAATTGTATTGTTGTACCTTGAGAGCCATTAACATCATTGGTGGTTTCTATCACATATGTTAACGACTTACATCATTATTCGGTAATCAGATAGTGTCTACCATGTTCGAATTAAACTCCTTTATTCACATGGTTAAACTCATACATTGGATGATCAAGTGAACATGATAGAAGACCCCAGATCTAGTTCCATCCATCCGGGTTGTGCTTTCAAGATTAATGCAAGATTACAGAGCATGGTGGCTATGATCATCATTCATCAAATCGTGGATCCACGATGGACAATAATTTTTTTTATCATTGTGCATGTACTGTTAGCTTATGTGCCGAGTATGGGTATGCCTCCCTCAGCCAAGATATCATGATGAAATGTATTGTCATAAATGTTGATCTCAGCTAGTTCTTGATCTAGATTTGTCACAAGGTAAAACACTTCAACTTGTTATCGCCAAAATAACCCTCCTTAGAACTAGGTCTCCTCTAAGGGTGTTTCTTTATGTTTCCTTGCCATTGTAGAAATTATACAAACAATACGTATATCAATATATTCAATCGGATCATGCGATATGCTAAAGAAATATATTGAATCTTTCTACAAATCAATTGTGGAAAATAAACACGATCGCAAATCACAAGTAAAGAAAGAAGAAAATTAAACCACAACACAGATATTTTCCCGGGGAAAGCTTACTCCTCAAAACCCCTCTATCTTCTATTGTATATTCACCAAGGAATCATGAAACAATTACAATGCACTCTTCTCACAAGAGTCTCCTGCACTCTCACAACTGTCTCACACTGATCCAGACAAAATCGACCAACACTTAGTCAATTTTCAGCCTTTGCTCAGCTTGCCTTTCTTGCGCAATTCATGTAGAATGCAATCCCTATTCTTTAGGAAATTCAGCCTTCGAAAACTGCGCAATGCTCATGGGAAATCCTATGGTTTTTTTACTACATGCCGGAAGCCTACTAATAATACAACTGGCAGTTAACATCCCTTTAACCTTTGTCTCAACTGGGTCTCCACTGGAACTGACATGCATGCAACTATTAATAGTAAATCATCAGTTACATGACAGATCACTGCATGTGAATTAAATCTGATTTAATTCATTTGACCTCTGACTAGTGCAACAAACAGTTACAACTAGTTAAACTGATTTTAACTCAATTAATTGAGTTAACTGATTTCTCATGCATTAAACTAATGCACTAATTGCAACTTGGACTCAATAACTAATAGAATCACTCTGCATGCCTCACCAACCACCCTCAACTCGAAATTCATGAACTAACTGAGTTTATCACACTCAGTTAACTATTACAAGTGATTATGAGATAATATTACATTTTATTGTCCAATTTAATTAAGAGAAAATGAAATTAGACACACATTTCTTGTTGACTTTTCAACAACCATTTGACTCTCTCTAGTGCTCCTATGATTCAAATCGATCGCCTCGATCTTCATATCAAAATATTCTCAAATATCCTATATTGAAATTATTTTTATGATAACTTTTATAATTTATAATCACTATTATATTAAATAAAAGATTAAAATCTAAATTTTGAATTAACCATTACAATTATAAGTTACAAGAAATTATAATCACTATTATATTAAATAAAAGATTAAAATCTAAATTTTGAATTAATGATTACAATTATAAGTTAAAATTAATTATAATAAGTTAAAATAATTACAAAAATTAATAATTAAAAAATTAAATAAATCTTAATTAAAAAATTAAACAAAATTAAATTAATTAAAAAACAAAATACATATTAAATAAAATATAATTAATTACACTTACTTAAACATACATTAAATAAATTATAACAAATTTTGTATATAATAAAAATTATATTAAACATTAAATAATTATAAATGAAAATAAAAAACTATGAATTAATATAATATAAACAAAACTAATATTAAAAAATTAAAATAATATAATTAAATTAAATATTAAATAAAAAATTAATATTAAACAAACTTACCCTCACTACAAGTCACGTTTCATAAAAGAAAAGGCATAAACTATTACTTATTACCTTACTCTTCCCTCATGCTAATTAAGAGTCCCCACCACGTGTGAGTAAGAATCAGCCCCTCATGCGAATTAATGAGCAAAAGAAATGTGTTTGGTAAACCTTTCAAGAAGCCATCGGGTATAGGAGACCAAAGCATCGGGCTCGAATGGCTCTCTACTCTCTCTTTTCTACACGGACCTTATGAGGAAATTAAATAGGTTTAATAAAAATTTCAAATGAAGTTTAATACATATATATTACAATTTTTATATATAATACATATATTATATTAAAATTCATATATAGATTATATATGTATTATTTAATATATATTAAAAATTAAAATTATATAAATAATCTTATTTGAGATTTATATATATTATTAAAAGTTGAAATTTTATAGATGTATTAGAAATTATTAAAATTAAAAAAATAACTACATATATATTTATTTAAATTCTAAGATTATTTTAAAACATAATTAGCTTTTAGAATTAAAATTAAAATCTAAAAGTTAGAGCTATATTTTTGAGATTATATTTTTATGGAACTAATGGTGAATGGAAAATGTGCAACCATGAGTTTAACGTGAAAGAACATTGAAAAGAGAGTTATTCAAATTTTATATTGAAATGAAAATCTATAATTTAATATATATTTATTTTGGATTTCATTTCAAACTTAAAATTTTATGGGTGAGTGTGCGTTATTTTTATTTATCACATATATATTGTATAAAATATTTTGGTGAAAATCACATTCGAGGAGCAAATTGTGTCGACGCTTTTCTAACCAGTTTGACGATGAACCACACTAACTGGTTCGAAACCCGTCGACACAATTTGCTCGAATGTGATTTTCACCGAAAGATTTTATACATAATATATGAATCACATAAGCCAAATTCCTAACACATATTTTTACTAATATTTACGTTTATTTATTTATGCACAAATTTTACCATAGACAATTTAATAATTAATTGATTGAATATTTGAACGAGAGATTAATGGGATAAATAAATATACATTTCATTGAACTTCCAGAAATGTAAAAGAGCATGTAAGGGTTTATTTCGAGAGATTTTTGGGGAAGAAGTCTTTTGGTAGAAGCTTTTTGACAGGTTGGAGGATGGTAGCTTTGAGGAAGAAGACTTACGAACTATGACAACCATATTGTACATGCTGCAAATGGTCTCCTTCACTGTGACATGGAGGTTTTAGTAATTATATTATAATTCACTTCTTTTATTTTATTTTTCTTTATTGTGTTTTTTTTTTAATTTCAATTTTTCTAGAATGGTGGCTTAACTTGATTATGCACTATTCTTGAATACATTAAATGAATTTAAATTTTAGAATACTTGATATTTGAGATTTTAAAATCATAATTTGAATTTATTTGTTGCAGGTTTAATTCCATAAATACATGATATTTAGGGTTATGTGCATTGTAAATTCAAAATGCCATAAAAAACCAGTTCTTTAAATTTTATTCATGTTTTTACTATTTTCCAAAACATGAAATTATTAGCCTGTATTTGACTTGCTCATATTGTCTAATGTTTCACATTTTACATTTAATTTAATGTCTATTTGACTTGCTCAGAGTGTCTAATGTTTCACATTTTACATTTAATTTAATGTTTCTCTAATATTCATTATTGGAAATTATTAAATTAAATTATTCTAATTGTTATGCAGGTTTAATAGTAAGAATACTTAATGTTATGTTATTTAAACCACATAGTCAGTTAGATGTATTTAACACCATTGTGCTTTAATTAATTAATTTTATTTATTTTAATCTTTATTTTCTCACTAACCTTTGTGAATTATGATATATATTAATTACCTCATTTATCATTAATGAAGTTTTAATTTAATAAGTTTTCTTGAGTTATGAACCTACCATCTCTTTTTCCAAAAAAACAATATTTTATTTAAAATATTATTGATTCAATAATCTGGCCTATTTATTTGTTCTACTAGAAAATCATTTTAATTTACATTATTCTACAACAACTATTCAATTTTTATTATCACTAGGGGTTACCCCCTGTGGTGAAAGGGAGGCCAACCTTTGTCACCTAGAGCAGGAGGATCTAGGATCCTCAGTGATGTGGTCTTAGGTTGTCCTCAGTCACTGAGACAATTTGTGCACCAACATAGTCATCAACCAATGTTTTTGACTTTGCACTTTAGGGTGCAATCTATTATAGGTCATTTTGTCGCATCTGGTCAATAGGATTGTAAACTGGATCAATCAACATCCATGAACACCTTGTCACCATCCCTACACAAATCCCCAAGCATGAATCTTCCAAATCCCTGAGTTTTTGAGTCTGACTGCTTCAAAAAATTATTTTTAAGGCCCAATGAACCATAGCCCTTTAGGGACTTGCGTTCAACAACATGTTTCTCCATTTTAAACCTGCACTGATCATCATCAGGTTGTCCCTTACTAGGGGTGCGTTGAATCTAGAAATTCAGGAAAAATAAAAAGAATCCCAAAGCTTCCTCTTCCAGAAGATTCCAGAAGTTGTTTCAACCATTTACCTTGGATAAGAACTAATCATATCTAATCCTAGCTTGGAGATTTCACCTCTTATCCATTGAGATAATCCTCCCATAAAGAGTGGATTTCAAGCCTAGATTTGTAAATGGACAAGAATTCATAAACTTCCACACTCTCCTATAAATCTACAACCATCTACAACATCAGTTGGATTTTGAAGACTTATCATGTTGTCATGTTGTTGCCTTGAATCCAAGGGTGTCATCATCTTCATGCATTAGGGTGACATTGAGGTGTGTTTTGTGGCAAGGAAGGACAAGTCAACTTGTGGAGATCTTTACAAGATCAACTTCTGTTCTTGGTTGTAAACTCTCTCCTACTCATATTAAATCAAAGAGGAGACCATTTTCCTATGTATGTTATGTTATGTTTACATTCTAACGTTTCAATGCTTTGCTAATCCTTTGAATAAAGTAATTGTATAATGGTATATAAACGTCGTAGATATTTGGATTCTTGTGATTGTATGTGTAGGTTCTAATTATAGAAATCACAACTACGATTGGAGCTTACAAGCCAAGAGGAGAGAAAAGCTTGCAACGGATTCAATGTAAGCCTCTTTCCATTCTTCAATTTATCTAAGGGAAACTTTATATTCTTTGCTTTCTATTGTTTTAGTCCATTAGGTCTAGGGAAGATAATTTTGTCCATAGTCATCAATTCCACATAATATTATGTATCCCTTATCAAGAATTTCCTTAAGTTGTAACTTTAGTTCCACCAAATTTGGAGTACTCATCCCGTACATCGTCTTTGATGTTGGTGTTGCTCATGGTACCAACTCAATAGAAAAGTACACCTCTCTATGAGGAGGAAATTATGGAATCTTTGTAGAAAACACATCTTGAAACTGCTGCAAAACAGGATACCTCTTTAGGACTTCATCATCCTCATCATCTTTCCCTTTCTCACTAGAAATAAGAACTGCAAACAATACACATCACTTCCGGAAACTGCACTTTTCCTACATAGTTGTAATCATTCTCACTAATATAGGCTTCTTCTTTCCCCGCAAGACTCTCATTTCCCCATCATCATCCAAGCACTCAATAGCCTTGTCATAGAATTCTACCTTGGTCTTATGGATGAAAAACCAATCCATGCCCAAAATCATACTATATGAACCTAAGGGAAGCACATTTAGATGTGTTTAGGTAGGCATACCATTCAACTTAAATGCAATAGATCTCACACAATGATGAACTCTTCTCTTGGTCCTTGTAGCTAACTACACCAACCAAGGTTTTGCATGCAATTCTTTATTCAAGCAACACTTATCCACCAGGTCAGTGCTTATATAAATATAATTCGATCCAGGATAAATCAAAATAGAAAAAAATTGATCACAAAGCTTACCTTCCATCTCGATAATGGATTCCTGATCAACCTGCATGTTATCCACCATTACATAAATCAAAGGAATACTCTAGCCAACATCTCAAAATTTTTGTAGGCTAAGCACAATAAATATGAGGCATTATGCCCTGATGTGATGGAAAATCCCTCCTACAATTCTCTCCACGACAAGTCCAACACCTCAAAGGCTTCTTGCCATCTCCCTTGTTCTTCCCCTCCGGATGAGACCCATGTACTTTCTCAACTGCATTAAAATTATTATGGGGTCCCACATTCTCCTTGTCACCTGCATCTTGAGGTATTTCTCGCTTATGAGGCCATTTTCCTTTAGTATTCTCATTCCCTTTCCAATCACGCTTAGTCTCAGACTTGCACTTCGACTGCTCATAACAATGCTTCAACTTCCTAATGACTTCCTCCAATGACCGAGGCTCATCATACTCAATATGATCCTTGAATGCTAATGGAATTCCACTGATGAACCTTTGGAATTTTTTCTTCTCATCCTTGAGGTAGGGTACATACCTCAACAACTCCAGAAACTTGGTCATGTACTCTTCATGTGTCATGGAACCCATCTTCAACTCATATAAGTCGTCCTTCTCGCCATAATATCTCTCAGACAAGTACGTTTTCCTGAAGAGTATTTTAAACTCATTCCAACTCATCTCCTCTTCCCTGATGCCTCTAACCTACTTAACACCTTCCCACCAAATATTTGCTTTCCCTTTAGGACTAAAGATCATTATCTTGGCTTTCATGTTTTATGAATAGTCATGTAATATGAATAACTTCTTCATCCCAAGCAACCATGCTTCTACATCTTTGACTTCTTTACATCCCCATCAAATGTAGGAGGCTTGGATTTCCTAAAATCATATGGAAAGTACCCCCTCTCACTCCTCTTGTAAGGATGCTGGCGGTAATGACAATGATATCTCTCATAACCAGAGTTGGAATGAAATCCATGTGTGTTATCCCTCCTGTCAGGTGTATCCAAATATCTTCCACCTCTGATTGTATCATCTTTGTCCATCATGTATCTCCTCTTAGACCTAATACCATATGCTCCATTTGTCTTCTCCTCCTGTTTATCTCCATGAATTTTCCCCAGGTGTACATACTCCTGCAACTATGTAAGGCTTTGAAGAATCGCTGCATTAAATTTTTCTTGCTTTTCCCAAGCCTTTGAAAGTCTTTCACATGCCTAAATAAACCTATTATTGTATGCCTTGCAACTTTTAATTTCTTCCTTCAAACTTCTCAGTGTATTTTCTATATCATGAGAGTACTCTTCTACTTGCTACTCAAATGACCTTTCTCATTCCATTGATTTCACATCAGGCCTATAAGAGGAGTCATGTGAACTGTAGTCCACACCACTTTTCTCTTCATCTCTAATCTTCTATTTCTTGTAAACATACCATGTTAGATAAACCAAATAGAAGACATAATTAAAATCACACCTCCATGTATCTTAGGGGAGGCTATTGCATCTACATAGGACAATCCAGATTAACATGATACAATATCACAAGCATATCAATTCATACATAAATATCATAACCATAATCATAAAAATTCATGCATAATAAACATATTTGTCCCATCTAGTCCAAGTGTTTTAACCTGGAAGCTATGATACCACCCTTTAACGCCTCCTCCCACATTTAACCACTTTACAAGCTTTGCAAGGTAATCATGAGCTGAGTGGCACTATGATATCACTTAAGCTCCAAGTTGCAATTATGGAATTGGGGCCTACAAACCAGAACACATACTAACACCCCTCAGAGACTACAAACCACTCAGGATCCTGATAATCACCCCAGGTGGTCAATCCCTAAGTTGGAACTCATTTTCTCTAGCTTAAATTTACAACCACACCCATAACACAACATCCATGCGATTGAGACGATATAACGATACCCACAAGCCTGTCTCCATGCAATTATGACAAAAAATCCCTAGTTTTGTGCATGTGGTGGCGATATCTATGACACTTTTTCAGGCTAGCCTTCAGAACACTACATGTAACTTTCCATAAACATAACTACAATGATAGAAATTCCAACCATTCAGAATTTGAGAAATATCTTTACCTAGAAATTCCTAATACATGATACTCATTTCGACAGACATATAATAAACATAGAAGCTACAGGTCATGAATGCATATTTGATCATAAACTTCTAAAATACATCCAATAATTGTTAAGAAGGTCCAATTCCCTCTCATGGTAGCTGCAGAAACACTTGTTAACCCATGAATTCATCAATCATTCAATCACTTTTCAAATCATGAACAAGATCCATAACAAGAGCACATGATATAATCATGCGTATAACCAACATAGAATCCATAAAAAATAAGCCACAAGATCAACATAATAACCAAAACAGGTGCTCATCAATCACAATAAGAAAATAAATTATATTAACATATTCAAAATCCAACCAAATCCAAGACTTCCATGTACCACCCGACCATAGATTGGGTTGAACCAAATCTCTCTTTCAACCAATCACCCCTATGTCATATTCCAAGAATGAATGTGGGATCATATGGGTTAGAACAAAATAGAACCAACCAAGGCTTCCAAAGGCCAAACCACCTCAACCCTCTACCAAAGTGATTTCACCTAAATCGGTCCAGAAATCACTAACATAAAAAAAAAACATGGATGAATTTGACTTCCTTCCCAGCTCCAGAGGAATTTTCTTGTCTCCACTCATCTGTCAAGAGTTCCAGGAAAAATCCTATCTCCATCCACCCTTGACCCTTGGGAATTTTCCCGAGACCACCTCAACAAGGGTCCAAGTCTACTGACCATCCAAAGCTAAATCAGATATATAACCCATTGCATCATGGCTATCTAGGAAATGGAAATAAAAGGATGAAACCACTGTCAATACTTTAGAAATATGGTGTAGAATTGTATCTTTCTCGGTGAAATTTTAAGCTAAATCACAAGACACAATCCTACTCTACTGCTCTACGGAATTCAATTCAAAATTTAGAACTTCAGTAAAAAACATGCAATGAGAAATAAAACACATGCACACAATATTTTTCCATGGGAAAGCAACTGCTAAAGACCCTTTTTGCATGCTTTCATTAATCTCATGAATAGAGATTTATTGCAATTTCTTGCTCGGAATGAGCACAACCTGCAAGTGAATAACTTATCTCTCTGTTCATTGATAAGATCTGACCCAAACATAGTCAATTCCTACCTCTTCTTGAGTTCCTATTTCCTTGAGCAAATCTTGAGGAATTAGGCCTATATTATTTAGGAATTTTCCTCCAATTGATTGCGCAATTCCCAAGGTTGATCATTTGACTGCATGCAGCCCCTGTACACTCAAGACTAGTCTGCAACTGATGTTACACTGCTTTAGAATTTCCATCACAGCTAGGGAAATTGAATTCTCTACATGAGCTAGCTATTTTGGTTTGATTTATCAATTAACTGGATGATCACTGAGTTAGAATGTTGTCCCACTGCACAACTGAGCTTCCACTAGTTCCTCCAACTGTTAGAACTAGTTTAAATGAAAACACCTTGGAATAAATGATCTTGATTGATACAAATTAGCAACCACACATGCTTAACTAAAATCCAAGCCCTCAAACTCGAATTCACTAAGCTAATTGAGTGATGAGAGACATGTCACCTTAGTTAACTACCTCCAAGTTGTCTGCTTATGTGGAAATTCAAATTTTCTCAATTTGACCAAGGAAAAATCAAATTCAGAATTTCTTGTTTCATTTTTCAACACTCCCTGTCAGCAAGAAAGGGATTATCAACCACCTTTATCTTGCACCTGTGGAAATTGAAATTCCCTCTTGAAAAAACCTTTGTCAAAATGTCACCATATTGTTCCTATGTTGAAATCTACTATAGCAACATTATCCGCCTCTGCACATCATCCCATAAATGGTGATAACAAAAATATGTATGCTTGGATCAATTGTGAAATAATGGATTCTCAGATAGCTTAATGCAACTCTGATTATCACAATAGATCACAGTTGGATCCATCATCTGACCAAACCTCCCAAAAGCATCTTTATCATCCATATCACCTCATATGCTGCTTGACTTATAGATATGTATTCTACTTCTGTCGAGCTATTCACCATAGATATTTGCTTCCTATTGTACCAGGAAATTGTTGCGGACCCAACATTGAAAATTCCATCTAATTTACTCTTTTGGTCCTGATGGACTCCATGCCCCATCTACATCTGTGAAGCCACACAACTTCACTCCTTCTGTCTGTTTGCACCACAATTCATAATGGGTAGTGCCTCTGAGGTATCATAAAACATGCTTCGTTTCCTTCCAATAAAATTTGGTTGGCCTAACCATATCTTGTCTTAGCTGATTGAATTCATAGAACATATCTGGTTGTGTGTTCACAAGATACATTAGTGAACCCACTAGCTTCTGATAAATGGTAGCATCCACTTCTTCACTTGAAGTGGCATCCTCCTTCCTCTAGTGGGTTTCTATAGGTGTCTTCATGGGTTTTAAAATCTCCATGTAGAATATCTGAAGTATCTCATTTACATACTTTCCTTGAGACACAAAAAATTCCACATCACCTTTCCATACTCCCAACCTGAGGAAGTAGTGCATGAAACCCATGTCCTTCATTTCGAATTCTCTTGCAAGGTCCTCCTTGCAAGATTTGATAAACTACTCATCACCAGTTAAAATAAAATCATCAACATATAAAACAATAATAAGCAATTTATCTTCTACCAAGATGTGATATAGGTTTACATCCACTTCAATTTTGGTGAAGCCCAAACTAGTGAGATAGCTATCAATCTTGGTGTACGAAGCACATGGTGTTTGTTCGAGACCGTAAAATTCTCACTTGAGTCTGCACACACGAGACTCCAAATCAAATGTCTCAAAACCTTATGGTTGCTCGATATACACCTCATTCTCAATAAATCCAATGAGAAATGTTGTTTTTACATCCATCTAGTGGATCTTCCATCCCATCTACGTAGCCAATGCCATAATTGATCTAATGGATGAATACCTTGCTACGGGAGCAAAGGTTTCCTCATAGTCAATTTCCTCGACTTGAGAGAATCTTTTGGCCATAAATATGGACTTATACTTCTCTATGCTTCTGTTTTCTACATGCTTAACCTTGAAGATCCATCTCAAATGCACAACTGATTTATCTGCTAGTCTTGGGACAACTGATTTACAATGGATTCATATTCCTCCACCATTGCATCAACCCAAACAGGTTTCTATACCACTTCCTCAAAAGAGGATGTCTCAATCTCTACAAGCTTGGTCATTAGAGCCATGTAGCTAGTGTAACTCTCAAGCCACATCCTTTGCTTGCGAAAATTTGAAGGATATCCCCCATTCTTCCTCGAATCCTGCAGTAATATATTAGATTCATTGGTTCTTCTTTTGCCTTATTTGGATGGTTCTGCTTCAGTGGATTTCTCCATTCTCTTCTCCTTAATTTGTGGCTTCGCCACAACTTCTTGAGGCTACTCCTTTGGAGCTAAAAGCTCCTCTTCTGGTGGATTCTAAAGCTCCCTCTTAAGGGAGCACCACATTGTTTTCTCCTCTTCAAATTTTACATCCCACACAACTTTCATTCTAAGGGAAGGTAAGTACAAATGGTAGTTGTGTGGAGTTTCAGTGTAACCCATAAAAAATCCCAACTATATTGTTGGATCAAGCTTCTTCCTTGATTCTTTGGATACATGGAAGTAAACAGAGGCTCCAAAAAACCTAAAGTGCAACACATCCATATTTATTCCCGAGAAGGCCTCCTCCGGTGTAATCATACCAAGAATTTGATGAGGAATCTGGTCCTGCAAGTAGATTGTTGCATTACATTCCTCTGCCCACAAATTCAGTGGTAGGCCTTGGTCATTTAACATATCTCTCATAACTTTAACAATTCTCAGGTTCTTTCTCTTAGCTACCCCATTCTGTTGTGGGTTGTGGGGTTTTTTCAGCTCTCTTCGAATGCCTTATTTCACACAATTTCTTGAATTCATTCGAAACATAATCACCTCCATTGTCTCTCTTGAGATAATTCACCTTCTTTTCAATCTCTTTCTCAAGCAATGTCTTGAATTCTACAAACTTGGAGAATGACTCATCCTTCTTCCGCATGAAGAATACCAAGAACTTCCTTGAGAAGTCATCAATAAAAATGACAAAATATTTTTGTATGGAAGTGGAGGATGTCAAGAAAGGTCCACAAGAATCAAAGCGGATCCTTTGTGTATTTTGCATACTTCCCCAAGGTACAACCTTTGCAAACATCCTACTTCTCAAGTGCTCCTTTTGGGAGTCCAGTGGTTATTTGCTGTATAATATTTAAGGCATTATGATGCAAATGGCCAAGTATTTTGTACGAAAGTTCACCAACATCACGACTCTGCACTTAGTGCTTAATACATCACAATATTCCACATCTAGTTTATATAGGATCTTCACAAAAACTCTAATATGCTTCACTTGTCTAGTGTCTATGTGCCTCAAGAATGCTTTCCCTTTACTGAATATCACATCATAACCACAATCTTCTAAAACTGCTACGAAGATGTGATTTTTCTTTAGGCCTAGAACAAACATGACATCCTTGAGTCATAGAGGGCATCCCGACTCCATCTGAAAGCTAATTGTGCCAACCCTGGTCGTTCTGTGCCTTCCATCATCCCCTATCCCAATGCACATATAGAGATTTTTTTCCTCCAGGTCACTGAAAAAATCTCTACACCTTGTCATGTGGAATGAGGAACCAGAGTCCAAGTACCACACACTCCCCATCATTGTGTTAGCCATGCATGAGATAAGGGTGAAGTTAATATCGAAATGTGAAGCCAAGGATTCACCTCCTCCTCCTCCTAAGGTATTCTTGCTCAATTTTTTGTGTGGACACTTCATGGCATAATGTCTGAATTCATGACATTTGAAGAATTTAATTTTGGACAATTATTTCTTCTTGCCCCTTTGGCTGGATTCTGGTTTGGTTTGAAATTTCTTCCCTTTTCCCTTCTTTCCATTTCCAACCAATGCAAATTTTTCTTCATCCTCTCCCTTGGATGAATTCCAATCTCTATTATTCTGCCTTATCTCCTCTTAGACCAAATCACACCATAAGAATTCCCAATTCTGTAATTTCTCCCTCCTGTTCACCGAATCTTGGTAGCTATGCCAGATTTTGGGAAGGACTAGAAGAGTTAGGTTTACTAGTTCATCTTCTATAACATTTAAACTAAACTCACCAAGCTCATCATGAACTTGTGTAAATTTTCTCAGATATTGCAAAATAGTGTCATTCTTCTACATCTTGATATTTCAAGCTTGATCCTTGAGCGTTGTTGGCTTGAGGGGTCCTGACCTAGGTTTGGAGTTATTGTGCAACCAATAAAACCCTCCGACTACTGGCCCTTGCGGCAGTGATCTGCTTGCGCAGACCAAAGTCTCACCCGAAGCGGTATGGGGGGGTGCTGGAACCAAGTTTCTGTACCCTGAGAGAGATTTTGATGTGGCAGATCTAATCAGACTTACTGAAAATGATATAACAACTTAATATCCCTTTCGCAAATTGACACATAATACTTCAATATGTTTTGCACACAATATATTTCAGTTATAATTACTCATTTATCATCAAGTAAATCTCGCGCATAGATGCAATTAACGAATTATAGAATCAAATACTCAATAATAGAACAAATTCAAATTTACAGCAAATAACAGATAATCAAGAGAGTAAATCACATAAGAATTCGGGTTCACCAAAAATGCCTTCTTTATTAAGAGATCTTACAATTAAGTGTAATCTATCTTCTGGGCACAGAGCAACAAAGTCTGCACACAACTCAAAGCCTAGGTATCCACGCACACAACCAGTAGGAGACTTTTTACCCAGACAGAAACCCAGAAAAACAAAACTAATTCAGATCATTCATTCATCTATTGATCGATTATATCCTTACTCGCTCGACTCTTACTTATTTATACTATCATAGACGTGCACATACCATGGTCTCAAACCATGGTTTGAGACTCGTGGTTTTTCTCTTTAACCCATTACAATAATTAAGGGACTTTGACTCACCCCAAAGCCCCTTTGACCATGCGTACACAAAAAATTAGACAAAATTAACCCAAAAAAAGTACACCCCAGGGGGCCCCGCTTCAATAGGCCCCCAACATAATCTCGTGACTCGTCCTAAGTCAATACAGGGTGGTTTCCTTCATCTTCGCCTTCAATGCTTCGATAGAGCTTTGGAGTGGCATGATGAATTCAATACTTTGCGCGGCGGCACTCTGTGCTTCATCTACCAATTTTTCTATTGTTGGCCCCTCAGCTGCCAAAATGATGTTGCGTTGAGTTTGCTGTAGGCTTTTGAGGGCGTTGTCAAGGTTCAGAAACAACTGCAGGGCTTCCTCGACCCAAGGTTGCATCCTTGTTTCCAGTAGCTACTCTCGGTGGCACAAGTCCTCGATCTCTGTTTGAATGGCCTTGCCCTCATGAAGTCTGGCAAGCCTCTGTGCTATTACCAAATTTGGTGCCGCCATTCGGATCTCTGTAAACTAGTGTTTTCTAATTATGAGCTCATTCCTTAACTGCTATACCATACGGTCATTTTGAACAGACGTCCAAACACCCATGGCCTCATCCAAGAGCATACCACATCTTGCCACTGCTGCTGCTACACTGTTGGTGGCTGCCTTTACTTCTGCTGCGCGCTATGCTCGGACCTCCGATGGTTTCTCTAGTTGGAGCTTCATCTACAGCTCCGCTATCTATTGTTCAAACTATGCACGTATGGTCTAGATCTCTGCGTGTGATGCTTTTAGCGCAACAACCAGGCTCTCTAAATTCGTTGTTGGTGTGTATGAGGCAGGGGTGGTGACCTTTGGTAGGTCACCACACAAATGATCAATCATAGACTCTAAGGCGGCGTAACGATCCTCAAATACTTGGCGTGCCTAGTCGGCATTTTGTTGCTCCTTCTTCAGTGTTTTTGCTTACTGTTGAGACTCGGAAACGGCTTGGAAGGTGTGGGCCTCCTTGTAATGCAACTCATCCATGATCATGGTGTGGATTGCGTGGATTTTTCCTCAAGGTATCATTTCTAGGTCGGTGCTAACCTCACCACATGCTTGCACATAAGCACGTAAGGCAGATGACGCAACTGTAATGGTAGGTCCATGGATCTGAATAATTCAAATGTCTAAGGGGGATGACAACACCATACTGATGGGCTGCATGGTCGTTTGACTGATGTTGGATGTTGGAACTCTCGCTTGCTTCACGATCTCTTGAATCACTCTATCTTGAATCACACTTGCTTGCATCTTGAACTCCTAGAGGCTCGAAAGTACTCCCTCGAGAATTTTCTTGTACTGCGCTTCCATGTCGTTCCAAATGTCCTCCATGGAAGACTTGACCGTCTTAATTTTTGTGAAGTCATCTTCAGTGAGGGTGAGGTCCTTTGTTCCTGCCAACTTGAAACCCTTCCTATTCTTGCATGGATCCACAGTGGACTGAGAACCTCTCTTAGTGCCTTTAGCTATCTGTGTCTCAGGGGCCTTGGTTCCTTCACCATATTTTTAATCAACTTCCTTCTCTAGATCGATTCTTTCTCCCGTCATAGTAGGCTCACGCTTTGCCTCTATGACCTTGCCTTTCTGCTGTGTCTCCTTAGTTGTGTGTGGCTTAGTTGGAGTCTTTATCACAAATGAAGAGGCACACCTAATGGCGCATATCTCTAAACAGGTAGGCGACCTTTCTGCTGTGATGCGCACCAGGTCATCCTCCGTAACCAGGTATGGAAACACATAACGAATAAATTCCACAATGCCCTTCGCGTGGATGTGCATGTTATGAAACGTGGCTTTGAAGTCTGCAATCTATTTGTACTGCTCGCAGAGGGTCGATGACAACCTCGGCTTTGACTGAATTTCTTGCAAAAATTATACAATATGCATGTATTTCTTGGATTCAAACGATCTAATAGTCACTAGTAGAAAATGGCTAATTAATTACTAAAAAAATGACTATAATTTGCATATAAATGACTATTTTTCGGTCAGTGACCAATAGTAGCTAATTTAAAGTATCTTATAACGCGACCAACTTTTAGTCATTTTTAGCTTAGTCATTAATTGGTTATCTCAATTTTGTTTCCTAGTAGTATATTTGGTCATTAATTTAGTCAGTGATTTGTTCATTAATTTAGTCATTGATTTGATCATTAATTTAGTCAGTGATTTGATCATTAATTTGGTCATTGATTTAGTCATTGATTTAATCTTTGATTTGGTCATTAATTGTCACAATTAATGACCAAATATATTACTATATGATGACCCAAGAAAACCAATTAATGACCAAAATTTTGGTCGTGTTATAAGATACTGTAAATTAGCTACTAATAGTCATATATATGCAAGTTTTAGTCATAGTTTGAAACCAATTAATGAACGAAGAAATATGAATAAATTTTGGTCGTGTTATAAGATACTGTAAATTAGCTACTAACAGTCGTATATATGCAAAATTTAGTTGTCATTTGTAATCACAAATTTATCATTTGCAGTAGTCATTTATCTGTTTTTGGTAGTTTCATATTCATTATATAAACGACTAATTTAGTAGTTTATATTCATTTCATTTACTTTCATTAATAATCATTATAAATGACTAATTTAGTCATATATTCATTTTATTTGTGTTCATCATTAATCAATATAGACTACTAATTTAGTAGTTTCAAATTGATTTTGTGTTTATTATTAATCAACATAAATTAATTTGTATGATTTAAAAAATGTCATACAATGTGCATGTTCATCTAATATGAAAAGACAAAGTTGCATATGTTAATTACAATACTAAAAAATATCAAATGCAACTATAAATAATTTCAACCACATAAATTATATTATATGAAATGTTAAAGTATTACAATATGGGTTTCCAACTTAATATTGGTTGGACTACAATTTACACACAAAATGATGTTTCATCACTTCAAAACATTATCGTTGTGTTGTCAAGGCACTGTAGGTGAATTCACAAACTCGGAAGACTTGACCATCAGTCTTTATATGTGTGTCTTATGTGGGATATTGTCTCTAAGGGTATCACCATACCAGTCCTCCTCTCTCTTTTCGCATTTGTCGCTCCAATGTTATTGCTCCCCTCTTTTTTCAATTCCTGCTTCTTACCATCAATACTGAGTTCATTTTCTGAAAACAAAAGAAAATACAATGTAGAGTGTAAGACATGAAAGACAATGAACACTAGAATATAAACTAAATTAGGCTATAAATAGTTTATACGACATATACCTCAACATCAACAATGTCAAAGCCATTTATCCCCATACAAGTAAGAAACTAGAACAAAATTTCTTCATTGGGGCGATAATGGCCACTATAATGTGGCCAGATAACCTGTATAAACAAAGCAAATAAAATGTCACCATATATAGAAAAGAACACCTTAGTAACTTAGTATTCAAATTTCAACAAAATCTTAGGAGAAATCATGTCAATTAAGTTATATGCTAAAAATCTCGAGCTATAGATAACTCGTGAAAACAAATAATATGAGGTGTGATGTTTAATCCTTGTCATTTTAATCACAACAACATTTCATTTTCTAACGCATGAACTTAGTCAAGTACATAAATAACATGTACTCAAATAACAACATGAAAGTAACATTTTCTGATAGTCATGAAAATATTTTAACACAAAATAGCTATAAGGATTCCAATCAATATAGAGTAATACTAATTTCATTTTCAAGCTTTGTTTTTTGTTTAAATGAAAGTGATACTAAGTATTTTCAATTTCATAGTTAAAATACAAAACAAAATCAAAAGAAACATCCAAAATACAATCAAACATAAAGATAGGATATCATGGAATTGAAATTGCAATTATAAAATATTTGTTTACCTGTCCACCGATGTCATGTCTGGAATTCCTAAAACATTTGCTTGCCAAAAATAACCATGAGGTGAAATAATCACAAAATTAAAAACCATAGGAATTCCTACTAGAAACATTTCCAAAGTCTATGGCTCAAGTGGCTAAGCAATCTCTAACAACGAATAAACCATATATAAGACATGATAGGCATTGTTTCCCCATACTTTTTTCCAATCACATTTCCTGTAACCTGCCCAAAGTAGAGTCAAATAACGATAAAAAAAAAGACATTGACATTTATTTTGATCTTTTATATCTATAAAATTTGAATCGAATTTGTTTCCGTTACAACTCTGTTGAGACCACCTACTCTACAGTCAAAAATAGAAAAGGAGCCATTAGTCATTCCTAAACATGGTCTCTTGTAGGCATGATAGAAGAATAGGTTGAGACATTAATTAGAATTGCAAAAATATTGATGAAAGACAATTCATTATCTAGTTAACCAATTACACATTGAACCCTATATGGATGAGTAGCCCTAAATAAAGCCAATTTTGTCTATCATATGCCTTGGAAAGACAAAATCACTAACATTGCTTGTAACTTTTTGGTTTGATGTTATAAATTCCTTCTTGGGATACTCCTATTCCATAATGGATTTGTTTCCCAGGAAGGATGAAAATTTGTTCTAATGACACAGAATCAACTTAGTGGATTTTGACCCTACATGCACTAATTTTTGCAATGATTTTGTAGATGTAATTACATAGTGATATGAGTATGAAATAATCTCATTCTTGTCTAATTTTTGGGATTTAAGCCTAAAATGTTGAATTGAAAGCTGCCAAATCCTACATGTGTATTTTAATTTGTCAGCAATTCTTAGTTTCTTTGTTTGAAGGAAGTCATAGAACCCTAGAAGAATTATATTGTCCTGCGAAGTGGCTGAGGGTTCTTATACTTTTGGAAACAGTGAAAAATTGTTTGCAATTATTCCTTTGATATTTGATCCATCAATTCCTCATTACCTAGCTCACCTACAAAACTGGGGAAATATGAAGTCATCTTTAACTATATCTCTTAAATTTATTCTATCATCCTCATTATAAATTCCCTCAAAATGGTGTGTTGATGAGAAAATTTCTCCTCAAGATTAGACACCTTATCATGAGGCAAAGTTCGTTGATAAACACCATCTTTAGGAAATTGTTCATTATAATTATGAGATGTTGAAGAGAGAAAATATTGGCTATTTAGTAAAGGCTATGCACAAATGTTATTGATTTGGTACAAGGAAAGACATGGGTAGTAAGAGAATTGTCGAGATTCCCTACAACTCTTTTCTCAAATGTGACACATGAGGATGTATGCTTATTAAAAAACTATATTTGAGAACGTGCACCATTTTGAAGGCAAGACTATTTTGGATGTAGGCGCAAGAAGTTTGACGCAGGCTCCTACACTTGACCCGACAGTCCACCTGCTTACCTATGACTACGATCTATGCGCTTCCCAGCTTGTCAATTGCAGTTGTCCAATTCTAGGTCATATTGTGCCTGATGGCACATCACTATGACTTCAACTAGGCTACTCAACCACATGTGTGGTGGCTACTAAAACTACACTGACACAGGTCTAGCTGGCTCTGATAGCACTCCTCCATCCACAAACTAATTATGTTGACAACTTCCCTTCTATCGGTAATTTGTATGTCATTTCACTTGCAATTTCTCAATGGCTGAGTGGTGTCGACTAATCTAGCATTTTTTTCTTCCTTCTTAGTGAATTTCCACCTTATGCTTCTTGTGGTTTTGTTTTTTTCAAGTGCAGGCTTATTTGCAGGCCATAGTTCTTCCACCAACGACTTTCGACCTTACCTCCCCACCTCTCCTAGAAAAATAATCTCGAAAATACGTGCTTCTTTGATGTGATGGTGGTAGATCCTTTTCTGCCAACCGAAATGTCGCTCATCCCTTCTTCACGCAGTTTTATTTTCCTATTGACAACATGGTTTGACCCTTATTTCAACCACTTTGTTTTTGCCATGATTGGCACAACCTTGTCACTTGTTGAAATTCAACATTTGTAATCTTCCCACCTCTGTCACCTGATGAGTATGGATTCTTAAACTATTTTCTGTCATTATCCAAAACATTTATTTCCTGGACACATGATTTTGCAAATAAAGGATTTTTTGCAGCATAAGTCCTTGTCAAAATTTCATCTCTCATACCAAGTGACATCTGGTCAAAACTGCAACCTGAAATCAGACATACACTTATTCGTCTATTACTCAGAGATGTGAATGATGGAATATCTGCTACAACACTCTTAGCATATGGCAGAGGCTAAGCCCTCCATCCTATTCTGTTTCCAAGACCTCCCTGAGGACCAAGAGTCAAGTGGCCATCATCAGAAGCTATGTGTGTTGAAGGGCTTGGCATAGAACAATTTTCAAATTGAGCCCAATCCACAATCTGAGCATCTTGACTGGTGAATCCATAGTCATGTGGTCCCATATGGGGTTGTGGCCCTTTAATCCCACCCATATGTGGAAGTGAACTCATTTGTGCACATGCCATGTAAGGTGGCATCGTAGGTCCTCTCACACCATGATCAAGTGGTGTCACAAGTCTCTGATCTGCATGTCCCATATTAGTACCTCGAGAGTAGCCTCCCTGTCCATGTAGTTCTTGCATAGCATCCGAGTGCACTTCCTCTATTTTCTTGGGGCCCTCAACTTTCCACCTTTGTTGCCATCCATTCCTCCTCAGATCAATCAGATCCTTCAGCATGAACTAGAGCCTAGAGGGAAGCCCTTGGTTATTGGAAATTTTTGTCATCCTATAAAAATAAGCATCAACATGTTCCTTGGCCTTTGAATGGTCAATCATATGACCAATAGTGCTCATCAGTTTGCACAAAGCTTCAAAATTTTAGTCCTCTGCATGCTGAAATTCACCAATTAATTTCCAGATGAATGCATGCATAATTCTTTCGGTCAACATAATTTCTTTATAAGCTCACCAATAAACCTTATATTTCCTAGTATTCATCGTTGTGCTGCAGCTTTCTTCTCTCGTATTTCTTCTACTAAAAGGATTTTTTCACCATCATCTTCTTCTTTCTTAGCCTCTGCCTCTTCTCTTTCATATTTTTCAAATTCTTCCTAACATTTGTTCAAAAGAACTCGCTTGAAAACAACCTTCTCATTATCTTCATAAAATTTTGGTAATCCTGCAGCAAGCTGAAAACATAATTTTGCATACATTTCACAACAAGTCAGCTCCATCAAGGCTTTGTCAAATATTTGAGATATTATACCATGAAGACATGATGCAAAGTCAATGTTCACTTCTTTGACCTGTTAAAAAAAAATTCAAAGTTTTAGGGCGTTAATTTATTAAGGATGGATTTAATTTGTCATTTTTTCAACTGATCCTCATCAAAAAAATTTCCCACTTCATATCGGTTATTTGATTTATGAATTGTGGGAAGAGAAGGTTGTGGAGGAGGAATCAAAACCTTCTGTGAACCAGAAGCACGTTTCCACCTATCAACATCAGAATTATTTCTCACTAGTCCAACTTGTGGAAATGGTGCTTTCACATAAGGCCCTCCAGGAAGGATGCCACTCATACTCATTTGTGTTGCACAAGTATTTATTGCAAATCTAGTATTATAACTTTGGCCATGTTGAAACACAGAAGAGGAACCACTTAGACCCGCATCCATCCGCATATCACAACCAACAACAAAAACATCCACCGGCTTGTCCCATCTATCATCATCCAAACTGGCCATATTTCTCCCACAACGTTCAAGTAGATAATTCCCACTCGGTTGCCTTTCAAGACCTCTTTCAGTGCTTGCTAATGCATTAACCTCTCCTACATGACTTGCAAATGCTTGGGAATTTCCAAGTAATTCAACAGTGTTTGGACAAATTTCAAAATGATTTGGCAGATCTTTGCACTGAACCTTGATTGTTAAAAAAAAATCACTGGAGTACTTTCTGTCTCATGAACATTTAGTAACTAAAATGGCTACTTGACTCATAGGAGTTGAAAGCTCAGCTGCATCATCCCAATCATCCACTTCTTTCAGGACTTGCTTCTCAGGCTCTTTTGAAGAAGTCTTACTCTTGACAACATCAGTTATTACTTTGGATGGTTTTGGAAGGTTCACATCTTCCTCCTCCTCTTGAACCTTATAAGCATTATATAAATCACCAGTGGGAGCTGCAACATTTGCCTTACTGAAAAAATATTCTTTTTCTTCTTCTTTTTGACAACTACCTTGGCAGCATCACCAATATTTGCAACATTATTCCTCACAAAAATATTGGAAGAACTTTTATTCTCCTTTTCTGAAACTGCTACCCAAAATGCTGAAACTTTTGGTGCCTCTAAGCTGGTTATTGTGTGAGAGAAACCTCCAGAAAGTGCACCAGCTGGAAAAAATGTCCAAAAACATTATTACAAGAAAAACATGGCCAACAACCTACAAAACATGTGCAATCAAATGAGACGAATGATAAATGACAACTAAACAATATACAACTAATACCATCTACTACTGTCAAAACTATTGAAGTAATGGGCATATACAAATTTGTTAGATTTATAGGTTAATGATTAACATAAGAAACAGAAAAAATTGTATTCACACAAATGACAGCTCTAATATTTTTGAACATTCAAGAGGATGAATAGGGTTTGAAAAATAGTGTCTGAGGTACTTTGTGTTTAAATGTACATACTTAATTATGTTTTAACTCAGAAAAATTAAAAGAAAGTCATTGTATTTCATTTCTGGAATTTCTGGGCAGAAACAAAAGGATTTGTTGTACTTTTTCTAAGTTCATAAATACTTAGAAATTTACTTCTTTACACAGAAAAATAATATCAGTGATTTGAATATAGATATGGGATTAGTGTAGAATATTTTATATAACAATAAATTTTCATATTTTTCTGTGCCGAAGTTTTGGAAATATTGTTATTTTTCTATTATCCCTATTTGGGGATATTACATGCTACAATTGGTAAAAGCAAACTCTAGCTATATGGAATGCTAAATCTGAACAATAGTTCTAAATTTGGGACAAGGATGAGTCTGGTATATGCAAATTGGAAGCATGCATGTGCCCTCACTTTCTCTCTCTCTATATCATTGCCACTTTCCTTCCACAAAAAATTAGTGTCCAACCATCTCTTTTCTCTCTCTTTGTTGCACATAGGAAACTAAGAAGATGGATCTACTGGAGCATATCATTACATGGTATTAATCAGTCCTATTGATATGCCATTAGTGTTAGAGAGATAATTGAGCAATAGATAAAAACTATAAATGATTTCTTTGCAAGGAAAATGTTCTCCACCAAACCTAGTCTCTCCCTCAGCATCTTAAACTTTGTATTTTCTAGGGAATTTGTAAAAATATTTGTAACTTGTGAATATGAAGGAATGTACTCAAGAACCACCACCCTTGTAGTGTAATTAACTCCAGAATTTAGAGAAATCACATAAATGTAGTGCAGAACCCAAGAACACAAGAGAAAAGAGAAATAAACCCTAAGAAAGATCTATTTGATGATAACAAATAGAGAGCTATGTTTTATTTCCACTTGAAGGGGGCAAAATCCAAGAGAAATTCTCCAAATACATACATAATTCTTGAAAAAACATTACATATGCTTCTACTTAATATATAACTATCCATAGAAAATCTTGTCTATATATGGGCCCACTTATAATGAGAGCCTACTAGCTATTTTGGGCCTTATTAACAAATTTGATCCTTTTTATAATGAGTGATTGTTAACTAACTATTCAATGGGCCTTATGTAGTGAAGGTGGCCTCATGTGTTGATAAATATAAAATATTTCTTCAATGGGCCTTCTGCAGTGAAGGTGGCCTCATATGTTGATAAATATAAAGTATTTCTTCAATGGGCCTTATGTAGTGAAGGTGAACAACCCTAATGTTAGATTTGTTGCCAATATTTTTTATTTACTGATAGCTCTAATAGTAACACCACTGCTTGCTTTCCTTCCTCTGTATACTGACAATGTTACCGATGAAACAAGAACTATTACCTCAAAACAGGAACTCTAGCCCAAAAAGACTCAAAAAACATGAAAAAATGCCCCAAAAACAAAAAGTCTGTATTCCAGAACACATTTGTTTTTTTCTCAAGGTCAAATTTCACCTTTTTATAAAATTATGCTAAAAACAAAATTGTTTCTTGAAAAAATGATTGAAAAAACACCCTCAAAACAAAACGAGTTGATGCAGGAATAACAAAAAAAAACATTGTGTCACACTTTTGACACATTGTAACAATGGAATTAAAGACAACATATTAGGACATTGAAAAATCGTAAAATTATAAATTTTTTGGTAGATGATGTTAAATATAAACAAAATCATGTCTGAAGGGCTTATCATTTCGAACGATTTTTATCCATGTTGTTAAACATAAAATATCTTGACTCTAAAAAACCCTAAAATTGTAATTATTTTCAACCATAACATTAAAGTTAAAATTTCGTAGCGCATAAAAACATTAATGACAAGTTGTAAATCTCAAGTTTTTAAATCTTAAGTTTTCAAGATACTTGAAGCATGAAATTATGGAGAAATTATATGACTTAAACAATTTTTAAAAATGAATAAGTAAATGAAAAATTTATTATTCATATATTTGTTTGTTTATATATAAAATCATATTTTAATTTTTTTTAATTGTTTTTCTATATTTTAAATTATAATTGTTTTAGTTTTAAGAAAATAAAAAATAAAAATTAAAATCTTCTTATATATGTTTGTTTATATTTTAAAATATATTTGATTTTTTTATTTTTATTTTTATTTTAAATAATAATTGTTTTAATTTTAAAAAAATTAAAATTAATATATATATATATATATATATATATATATATATATATATATATATATATATATATATATATATATATTTGTTTGTTTATTTTTTAAAACATATTTTGTAATTTGTTTTTATTGTTTTTTTATATTTTAAAATTTTAATTGAATAGGTTTTTTTTTTTTTTTAAACAATACATTTTTTTTATTATTATAATAGTTTTTGTTTAAAAATAAAAATAAATTTTTTAAATAGTTTGTGTTTGAAAAAAATAAAATAAAATAAAAATTAATTTGCCGCCCGCCGGAGGTTGGAGGTAGGTTGGGCAGCCCTCGACGGTGCCGCCTGGCTGGCCTCTGGCCCCCGCTGAATTTCCCAGTCTGTTTCAGTTTATGATCCAAACGAGTCGCACATACACCCTAGCACATACTCCTCTACGCTGAGGACATCCTCGAAGAGCAGGAGATTTTTTTCTATTCTCTATTGGCTGTCTTGCATTTCTAATAAGTTGTTGAATAGTGGGCATTCTAGCTTTATTGTATGCGGAATCAACTGGTTCGGATTGATCCTAACCATACCATATCAGGTTATTATGAAATGAATAACTTTACCCCCCCCCTTTTTTTTTTCCTTTCCTTTTTTTTTTTGAAAAGGAACAAAGAGATCACAGTTTACAGTTCATTATAAAAATAAATTCAAAAGAGGATCTTCCGCTATAAGATCAACCTTCCGCTACGGTATCAACAATGCCATAAGCTCGGGCTTCTGTTGCTGACATAAAAACATCTCTGTCCAGATCCCGTTGAATGACCTCTTCGTGGTTGTCCGTTCTTTCTATATAACATTTGGTTATGTAATTGCGAAGCATCGTTATGTGTTTCGCTTCGTTATGAAACTCTGCGGCTGGTCCGTCATAATAGGAACTAGCAGGTTGGTGGATCATAACCCTAGCGTGAGGTAATGCCATATGTTTAGTAATTTCTCCCCCGATTAGGATTAAATATCCCATTGAAGCAGCTACCCCCATGCATATTGTATGTACATTTGGTACTATTACTTGCATCATATCGAAAAGACCTACCCCTGGTATTACTGATCCGCCGGGACAGTTGATAAATGAGAAAATATCTTTATTTGCATCTTCTGCACTCAAATATACCATGAGACCCATGAGTTGATTTGCAATCTCGTGATTTATATCCTGAGCCAAAAAAAGTAATCTCTCTCGATAAAGTCGGTTGTATAAGTCGACCCAAGTTGCATCTTCATCTCCAGGGGCTCGGAAAGGCACTTTTGGAACACCAACGGGCATTTGTTTTAATGGAAAGAAGTGAAGCATTATACTCTAATATGGAAACGTAAAGTATATGAAGTTGTGTAACATATGAACTCTGGATGGTATTCATAGGGGAGGGTTTGAACCTATCCGGAAATAGAGCTTTAGATAGATCTTTGATCCATGTAAAAGATCCTTCTATTATTCGAGTTGATAATGTAACGAGTCACACTTTTACCACTAAAATATACCCGCAATGATCTGATTGTAACATACAGATCGATCTTTTGTCCAACCAACCCATTTCTCTCTCTCTCTTTTTTTTTAGTCTTTTCCGTATAACTTTGATCAGAGAATCACCCTCCACCCAGCTGGGGCCCGGAGGCTGATCAGACGGCACCGTCGAGGGATGTCCAACCTGCCTCCGGCCCCTAGCGTGGGGGGGGGGTGATTTTGAGAATCTCCCTCAGCACAGATGGGGGGCAGATGCAGGCTGGGCAGCCCTCGACGGAGCTGCCCGGCTTGCCTCCAGCCCCCGTCTGGATGGAGGGCGATTCTGAGAATTGCCCCCGGATGGGTGGAGGGTGATTTCGGGAGTCGCCCTTTGTCCAGCTGGGGGTAGGAGGTAGGCTAGGCAGCGCCGTCGAGGGCTAACCAGCCTGCCTCCGACCTGCGGCTAGGTGGAGGGTGCTTGCCTCTAGCCCCCGACTAGGCGGAGGGTGATTCCTAGAATCTCCCTCCGCCCAGTAGGGAGCCGGAGGTCAGCTGAGTGGCGCCATCGAGGGCTACCTAGCCTACCTCCAGCCCCCGGCTGGGTGGAGGAAGATTCTGAGAATCTCCCTTCACCCAGCCAGGGGTCAGAGGCAAGTTGGGCAACCCTCGGTGACATCGCTTGGCCTGCATCTGGCCCCCGGCTGGGTGGAGGGTGATTCCGAGAATCACCCCCTCCTGCGCGACCAGCCGGGGGTCAGAGGCAGGCTGGGCGTCATCTTCAAGGGCTGCGCAGCCTGCCTCCGACCCGCGGCTGGGCGGAGGGCGATTCTTGGAATCGCCCTTCGCCCACCAGGGGGCCAGAGGCAGGCTGGGCAGCTATCGACGACGCCGCCCGTCCTGCCTCCGCCCCCCCGCTAGGCGGAGGGCGATTTTGAGAATTACCCTTCGCCTCAGAATCGCCCTCCGCCCAGCCGCGGGCCAGAGGTAGGCTAGGCAGCTATCGACGGCGCCGCCCGTCCTGCCTCCGGCCCCCCGCTAGGCGGAGGGCGATTTCAAGAATCGCCCTTCGCCTAACCGGGGGCCAGAGGTAGGCTGGTAGCCCTCGATGGCACTGCCCGACCTACCTCTGGCCCCCAACTGGGCAGAGGGTGATTCCAAGAATCGCCCTCGGTTGGGCAGAGGGTGATTCTCAGAATCGCCCTCCGCCTAGTCGGGGGTGATTCTCGGAATCACCCTCTGCCCAGTTGGGGGTGATTCTTGGAATTTCCCTTCGCCCAGCTGGGGGTGATTCTTGGAATTGCCGTCCGCCCAACCAGGGGCCAGAGGCAAGTCGGGTGGTGCCGTCGAGGGTTACCTAGCCTGCCTCCGACCCGCGACTGGGTGGAGGGCGATTCTCGGAATCACCCTCCGCCTAGCTAGGGGTTAGAGGTAGGCAAGGCAGCCCTCGACGGTGCTGCCCGGCCGACCTCTGGCCCCCGATCGGGCGGAGGATGATTCCGAGAATCTTCCTCCACCCAGCTCGGGGACGGAGGCCAGTCAGGTGGCGCCATCGAGGGCTGCCCAACCTGCCTCTTCCCAGCTGGAGATAGGCTGGGAAGCCATCGATGGTGTTGCCTGGCCTGCCTCCGACCCCCGGATGGGTGAAGGGCGATTACGAGAATCACTCTCAACTGGGCAGAGGGTGATTCCGAGAATCACTCCCAGCTGGGTAGAGGGTGATTTCAAGAATCACCCCCGGTTGGGCGGAGGGCAATTTTGAGAATCGCCCCCGGCTAGGCAGAGGCCGGCCGGGTGGCACCGTCGAGGGCTACCCAGCCTGCCTCCCGGGGGCCGGAGGCAGGCCGGGTGACGTCGTCAAATGAAGGAGATTGGGTTTTGGATCTATTTTCAGGTTCAGGTAAGTTTTATTATACAAATTTAAATTTAAATATTTTATTTTTTACTTTTTATGTCTTTATACTAATTTTCATACTTATTTCTTTTTTACTTGATGATTAGGTACAACATTAGCATGTTGCCTACCAAAAGGAAGAAATTGCATTGCCATTGAGAAAGACCCAGTGCAATGCAAATTTATTCAACAAAGAATTAACGCTCTTGAATTCCTTCCAGATGCGAAGCAAGAAGTTGGTTTGAGGAAAGGGGATTTTAATGAATCACGTGTGGCAAAAAAAGCAAAGGAACCTCAACCACCATTATATGGAATGATTGGAAAGGGACACTTTGGAATATTTGCAGACATGAAAGATCCATTAGAAGTTTATAATGACCAAAATGAAGTAGAAAATGTTGCGGAAGGAGCCATCAATGATGTTCTGGATGATGTTGAACTTGTATTAGTTGATATTGTTGAGGATCTTTAAGTTATGCTTGCAAACAAAGCTCATTTTTGAGATCTATTAATTAGTTTTACTTGTAATGTTTAGACTTTGATATTTTATGAGAAGAATCCTTATTTTTTGCTAAAAACATGTGATTACTATTATTTTTTGACATAAAATTCAATAAAAATGCTATTTTCTTAAGTTTTTTTTGTTAAGATTTTCCCAAAAATTAGTTTATTTAACATGTTTTTTTAAACAAAAAGTCTCTAAAAGTGTATTTTTTGCATTCTATTTGTATTGAAAATTTGTATTTTTTTGTCATATCATTCAAAATATTGGTTTTTTAGCGATAATTATTTGATTTGCATTGAAAAATTAATTAGCAATACATAAACTTGTAGAAAATATAAACTTTATAATATTGTCCCTTTTTTCATTTTTTATCTATGTGAAAAAGTGAAGATATCATTACAAATTTTTATTTAAAAAAAAAAAAAAAATTCTTTTCAAAACACAAGTACATAAACGCACTTAAAAATAAACATCTCACAGAAGAAGAAGACATTAGAAAATGTATAGTGTCAAAATAAATCCTCTAAAAAAACATTGGTGATGATATGCGACCACTATTCAAAATCGACATAAAAAGCATCACAAAAAAAAAATAAAAAAAATAAAAAAAAATTAAAGTGCCAAAAACATGCTCAAAAAAAAAAATTGATTCTGCATCACCACTTTTCAAAATTGGGTGTTTTTCTTGCTACGTCAAAAAGTATGTACCAGTGCAGTTACCTATTTCATTGGTAACAATGTTTACCATGCTAGTGCACCCAAGGGAATGCTAGATTTGTTTCCACTTTTCATCAAGCGAACTTAAGAGGAACTAATTTTGATAGGTGGAAACTAGACATAATTCCTAAGACAGTTGAGGGACATCTACCCATCTTCAGGAGCATTTACATCACCAATTTTCTGGGATGTGGGTAACATCCCAAAAGAAAAAGAGATGTCCCCAATAGCCACCTTGTACCTCTTGGACAGGGAAACACTAAAGTCTAAGCCAACCCACTTTCATTTTTCATATGATGGTGGTCGGATCCATTCAGGGGGGGACTGACAGTGAGCATAGATCCACTGATTGATCCATCAGTGGATGCATCCCTTAGGGGTGGGACACATCCTTAATGCAACTAGGTCCCATCTAAGATAAAAGAGACAAGGATAAAAAAAATCCTCATGCATACATGAGAATGGACTATATCATTTATCAGTGATAGAAATAGAACACATAAAATCATAAAATCATTTCATCTAACACAATTATGTATGAATACTCGAGTTTTAGACTCTTACAAAAATTGTCACATGTCATTTTTGATGTATTTATGAGCAATTTTCAGGGTAGGTGTCCCCATCTGTGGGTGCACATATCACATATTTGGTAGGGAAATGACAACTTATCCTCCTAGGCTGGTGGGCATCCCCAACCAATAAATAAATGCATGATTGGTGGACCCTGTTACCCATCATATGGCATGAGAATTAATCCAGTAGAAGACTGCACCCAAGCAGGCTGCACTTGGAGAAATTTGGCCCTCTTGCTTGTTACCTCTCATGTTATAGGAGGCTTGTTACCTCTCATGCTATAGGAGGCCTACACTTGTGAATATTTTCAATACTCTTGTCATTTCCATCACAAAGGGATTAGAAGCAAACTTATTTTTTGGGCCACAATCATTAGAGGGTTGATAGCGTGGAGAAGAGGGTAGTTTAGGGCACTCTTGGTGACTTTTATAAAGGCCGATTTGCTGTTCTAGAGGGCCAAGGCAGAGAAGAGAATTTCTGTATGTTTTAGGGTATGTTAGGGTGTTCAGACCCTTGGAAGAGATAGTTGCATCCCTAGATGGCTGTTGTGGGAAGGCCACAGGCCTAAACCAACCTAAACAAAGGTGCGTAGGGCAGTGTTAGGGTTGGTTCATGCCCAAGAAAACAACGTTGAGGAGGAGGGTACTTCCAAAGGGCAGCCAATTTCATCTAGAGAAATTCTAGGCAGAATTGAAGGCTAGAGGAATGGACTGTGTGATGCCCTAACCAGGCCTAGATTGCAACAATGAAGGAGACCTCAAAAAAATGAGCTTAAGGTATGTATTTTAGTGAATTCTTGTAGATGTTGGATCATAACTTGTGGATTAGTTTTAAATCGTGATAGGGCCGCATGTGGAAGTCAGTGAGGAGGGGGAAGATGTCACGGTTAGATGCCCTAAACTAGTGATAGTTGCCATAGTGATTGGGCAACAAACTTGGAGCGAGAGTTTGCCAAGTATTGGGTCAAAGTGATGACAATTGTGTGGATCAATTTGACGGGTAGCTTGAGGAGGCCTTAAGATTTGTTTGGAGGACAAATTTGGAAAAGGAATGTCAAAGTGATCTTCATTTCTACAGTATCGAAACAAAGGAGGTGGTGATTTCTTGCCCAAATCATATTATGCTCTTCTAATTGTGGGCCTATCCATACACTTAAACATGAGATCCACATCAGGTACCAAACCAAGATACTGTTCCAAGAGCTACAACAGTCCCCAAATTGTAAACATTGTTATAGAGGGTCAAGGAAGCCCATCCTTACCTTAAAGGAGGCTAACATATTAGATGGTTTGTAGGATATCGAACTTACAATCAAGGATAGTACAAAAGTGTTCAACCAGATGATGGCTTTCATGTCCCAGCAACAACACTTTGTAAATATCCCAAGTAGTAACCAAACTTCGTAGTGCCAAAATTCCTTCTATGTTAGCTGGAGGAACCAACCCTATTACTTTAGCATCAATGCTAGCAAACTTCTCTTTCATCCAACAATATCTACTTAAAGTAGAGATGATATTGGTGTTAGTTCCAGTCTTCATAGCCTGTTACCAATGATCAAATTGGACTCTTACTATGTCTAGTTTTCACAAATTTTTTTCACATGAGCTTCAGTGAAAATTATATCCTAAACATGTTCATCAAAAGAAGCTTGGAAAGATATTTCTAATGGTATATTTCACTCTCAAAACGGACTTCTAGATCAGAAGATATGATTAAATGAATGATTGACTCTTGGTTACTGCTTGAGGGAGAAGCTGAAGGAAATTGCAACATCACTCATACAAAAGGGTAGAGTACCAGTGGAGCATTGCCTGATCACGATTTTTTAGATCAGAAGCCTGAGGAAATCATTGATTGTTGCCATTCAAACATCAAGAGCCTTCAACAACTGCACTAATGCCCAACTTGGTGTTTAAGCCCTGAAACTCATTCAAACTTTCTCAACTCTTCACCAAAGTGCCTTCCACTTCTCTTGCAATGATTACGCATAGATGATTTGATTTTATGAGCTTCCTTTGCATCGAAATATTTACATGTCAGGTGGAAATGGAGGTGCCAATTTTATGGAAATATCGAAATCCAGTCACTTTGATACTAGGATGGCCGTAGACAGGTCTTCTCTAAATGCTCTGATGGATTTTATTTCTGAGGAAAAGATAGAGACAAAAGAATGGGTTTCAAATCCAAGGATTGGATCTGTGCAACAAGATGAATTGTGTAAATATGACATGTTTAGCCTTGCTGAATTATCAGTTGTTGAAGACCAGCGAGAGCAAGTGCTAGTAGAAACCACTATAGGCACTGTGAAAACTACAGAGACTATGCTATCTCATGATTCTGGAGCTATTGTAGAGATGAAAAAATTCCATTCATTAGTGGATTCGGAAGTAAAAGCTCATGTTCCCAGTTTACAGTCCTAGCCTTAAGAAGAGGTTATCAAAAACGCCACAGTAGAATAATCAACACCTGTTAGTACAGAGATTGAGGATACAAGGAAAGCCCAGGAATTCGAAAATAATCATACTGATAAGATTGATGCTAGGAATGTAACTCAAGCTAAATATGCATTTGATATTGGCGCTGGTGACAAAGGTCAAAAGGAGTCTATGTAGTTAAATCTACTAATTCTAGATAATTCTCAAAATGTAGAAGATGTATTCACAACAAATTTAGTGAGTACAACAAAAGAATATTAAACAGATCTGAGTCAGCCTGAAATTGAACAAATAAAGTCTTATGTGGGTCAGAAGTGGTATGAAACAACATAAATGAAAGAAGAGGAAGAAGACTCTAATAAAAAAGAACCTGGATTTGAAGCTTTGAAAGGAATGCAGGATTTCCAGAAGCAACCAGGAATGAAAGCAACATGTGATATAAGTACTGGTGACGCAGATCAAAAGGAGCTTGTGTAGGCTAATCAAGTTACTGTAGATAATTCTCAGTGTGTAGAAAATGTATCTACAAAACTTGCAGTGAGTAGAGTTTTAAAATATCAGCCACATCTGAATCAGCCTGAAAAAGAACGAACATAGTTGATTTGGGAGCAGAAGCAGCATGATGGAGCAGTGATGAAAGAAGAAGAAGAAAATTCTCATCAAAGAAAACATGGACTAGAAACTTCAAATGCAGAGAAGGAAGATATTGATCAAAAGAAACCTGAAATGGACACAATGAAAGAAGAGGATAAAGGCTCTTGTCATTACCTTGAAGAGATGCTAGGTACGACACAAGTTGCTGGTGTCATTGATGACAAGGCAGAGGTTGCTTGTGGTGTTGATGGAAAGTTAGAGATTGCTGGTGGTGTTGATGATAAGTCAGAGGTTAATGATAATAAGGTATCTGCTTCTGATGGATAATTACCTTCTACTCAGATTGAAAATATGTAGTCTGAAAATGTTCTGCAGTATACTAGCACGTTGGCTAGTCTAGAGTTAAATCCTAATCTCCCTCAAGGAGGGATCACAGAAAATAATGTTGAGCCCATGGAGCATATAAATGTTGAGGAGTCTGAAAGCATCCTAAAGTAATTTGAGTCATTGAAAGGGCAGAATGTGTCCAAAAGGTTTAATAGGAAAAATTTTGTTGGTGAAGTAATTGGATATGATCCTAAATCAAAATGGTTTAAGGTTTTATATGAAGACACAGATGAAGAGGAGCTCTAGAAAGAAGAACTTGATCGCATTCTGCTGCCAGTCGGTGATGCTAAGGCATTTGTTTCTCATAAAAGGCATTTGTCTACTGATGGGGATAAGCACGAGAAGCCTAATAGATCTACAAAAAAGTCTAGAAAGCTGGATATAGATGGCACTCTAGGTAAATCAAGAAAATATCGGACTACAGAAGATCACACACCACCATCTCAATGTACATCAAAAGAAAAGAAGAAAACACCCACAAAATTAAAGAAATCGTCCCACGAATCTCCTCCCAAGAAGGACAAAGTGACCAGATCTGAGCGAACTGTACGCACTCCTAACAAATATCTTAAGACGAGTGTTGATGCTGATGCAGATAACAAAGTAGAGGTTTAGAAAATATCAATGGCAGAAAAGGAAGAGGTGCATACACCTAGACAGAAACGAAAATTGGGGTCTGAAGATAAGAATATAGAAGAGAGTGAGGAAAATTCTATGGGACTTTAAAGGTTGATGATAAAAAAGAGGAATCAAAGGAATAGAAGCCTATAGGGCCAATTTCAACTGAAGCTGAAATGGGCAGCAAATATGTTCGGAATAACCTAGATAAAATGAGAACTAAGCAGGATCGTGTCCCAAATAGTAATGCTGCTAGATCTCCGACAGTAAAGAGCACTGTTAAAAAAGAGGACATGATTGATTTTATTTTCGGAAAATGGACTATGTTCCTTGGATATGGCAGTGAAAAGATGGTTGAGTTTCTACGTAGCTCCATTGGGATCATCCATAAGAACCACACTAAAAGTATAACTTATTACATCAAGGAGAGTGTGGATGGAGAGCTGGAAGAAGAAACCGTGCAGGATGGAGAGAGAAAAATGCAGAAAAAGAGGCTCAAATTTGTGCGGAAGGTAATATTAGTGTTGGGAAAACCACATTTCTACAAAGGATTGCGAATGAGACACTTGAGTTACGTGACCTTGTAGAGGTGGTTATTGAGCCTATTTCTAAGTGGCAAGACATTGGGCTTGATCATTTCAATATATTGGATGCTTTCTATGCTGAACCTCAATGGTATCCTTACACATTTCAGAATTACATTTTTGTAATGAGGGTGATGCAAGAGCAAGAGTCTGCAGGTGGATTAAAGCCTCTACGACTCATGGAAAGAAGTGTTTTCAGTGATCAGATGGTGTTTGTGCGAGCTGTTCATGAGGCAAAGTGGATGAATGGGATGGAGCTTAGCATCTATGATTCATGGTTTGATCCAGTTGTTTATGTTTTACCTAGGCTTCTTCCTGATGGATTTATTTACTTGAGGACCAGTCCAGACATATGCCATAGACATTTGCAGTTACAAAAGAGAGCAAAATAAAATAGCGTGTCATTAGATTATTTGAGACGTTTGCATGAAAAGCATGAGAACTGGCTCTTCCCTGCTCAATGTGGTAGTCATGGGTTGTTGTCTGTGAACCAATTACCTCTTGATATTGATAGGTCTCTGCATCCTGAGATCAAATATCACACATTTATTTTGCAAGGAGAGCATGCACATGCCAGTATTCAGAAGGTTTCAACATTAGTGCTGGATTGTGAGCCAATTATTGACTTCAGCAGAGACATTGAAACAAATCAATGGTTTTTTCTAGCAAATGGGTTTCTTTATCTTGAAGATAAATGGGATAATGTTACTAAAATTCGACAGGGCCAGTGGGCATGTTCCTTTAAAATTTTATCTATCGAGGATGGAATTGTTTTAAAAGCATTTAATCACCTATTGCATCAAAGTAAAAAGGTTGAGCTTTTGGTTTTTTGACACTCTGTAAAATGCACACAAATTTTACTTTTGGGGGCTCTTCTCAGAAGTTCTATGAATGTTGGCATGTCTCTAGCCTCACTGATGAGCTCAGCAAACCTATTTTCGGGTGAGATGTTTGGCGCTGCAAGGCCTGCAAATTTAAATGCTCCTATTTGGTCACTTACTGTTAAGTTTTCATCTCTACATAGAGGTACATGGAGCTCCCTCATTTGTATTTTCGAGAACCTTCACAATATGGCAAGGAAAAACTAGAATGATCGCAAAAGAACACTCCACTGGTGCGATTTCATACAAACAAGGCTTGAAAAATAGCATAGGTGGCAGTCATTGCAATTCTTGGGCATTCGATTCATCTTCAGATTCAAAGAACATATGTGGCAGATTTGACTCATATTTTTAGCATTAAAATATTGGAGACCTTTTCCAAATTTCGTCAAAGTGGCAAATGCATCTCCAGAATTTGAGGGAAGTTGTGCAGGCAGCAGCATGTGGCAAGGATGAGTTAGCAGAAGGTTTGAGAAGCAGGGTCGCTCAAATATTCCTTTTCTAAAATAAATTTCTTATAATTTATCTCTTCTGAGTAAATAGCACAAGTGGATATGTCAACTGCAGTTCCACTCAGCAAGTAGATTCGAAAATCCTTCAAAATATCTTATTAGTTTAAGAATAAATCTTCTTCTCCTTCCAGAAGATCAGCATGTTGACCAACCAACTCCAATTTTAGTACAGGAAGGTGCAAAGTGGCATTCAAGAGGCAGAGTTTTTAGTCCCAAAATCAACAACTACAGGATTCTAGGCTCAGATTCAGCAAAGGAATCCTAGATTTAATGAACAAAATCCATCAAAATTCAGCAGTTCGACATATTGCAGCAAACTTATTTTATTTTAGATGATTTAATTAAAGTCTTTAGCTGTAATTTAATTTATTGTATTTGCCAGCACAAATGTATTTTAGTTTTTTTTTTTTTTGATTCCCATGTAGAGGAATCAAAATAAATTTGTAATAGGGTATATAGGAATATTTTTGAGAATGTAGAGGTTCGATTTTTAGTAGAGAGACTGCTGCTTTGGACTGTGTAAATTTTTCTGAATATTATGTTAGTGAAGCAGTTCATGCCCTTTAAAATTTGGGATCCATCACGGTATTTCATGTTTGCCATGTTTTCCTTGTAAGATCATTTTCATATTGTGTTTTTTTCTACTAATTTTTGTTATAGAATTCTCTAAGGGAAGTGTTAGGAATCCATCCATGCATGATGCTCCTTTCACAATTATTATGTTGTTAAATGTAGTGGTTATCTTTACAGAATCCATCCTTTGTTAACTGCTCTGTTTAGTAACCCTGTGATTTCCTCTCTGCTAAAGCTGCCACTAGAGATTCATCCACTGATTGATGCCTGTAGGGCAGCGGGCTTTCTCCTCTTTTCTTCTCTCATTTACATCATTTATTTGGCTGATAATTGCGCCTACTTTGCCCCAAGTTTGCAGGTAGAAACCAACCTCGACCCCATAGCCCAATGATTGTTTGTCTCTTGTTGTTTCGACCCAAAAATTTCAAATCAAATCCTTGTACTTCATAGCTAGCCTAATATTCACTTATTGCAACCATCCTTCATTGGCACAGAGAGAGCCCTCTCTGGTCTGGCAGGGCTAGATGCCAGATCGAAAGCTTGGTCTGTGGTTACCTCGGGATTGCCTCTTCTCATCCTTGAGGTTCAATCCGAGTGCTAATAGTTGGCAATCAGCCTTTTGATACAATATCTCAAATTGCATAAGCATTTTTGAGGCATGCTTCTCAGATGAGTAGTTATGACTTATAAAGAGTCTAGACATGCATTTTGGTGCATTTTCATGTGTTATTTTGAAATAAACTTACAGTAAAAATTAAAGCTCTCCCACCTGCTTATCTTAGATCTTATTAATGAGACCCTTTCCAAACTGATTCATGAAATCTACAAGTGGTAAGTGAGCACTATTATAGACAGTTTTAGATATTTCTAAAGAATATTAGGACAAGAATTTCTTGTTATATTTGAGAGTAACTATTGGTGTTCAGTCAAAACATGACACATAGGTAGTTGGAGATGATCAAGATAATGTTGTTGCAGTGCTATGGATGAATGCACCAAAAGATAAATTGATACCCATGGCGGTTGAAATTTCTGCAAACCTTTTTGTAGGACAAATTTTTTATGAAATTGGGAATCCATTTGGTTTGGATCACACCTTGATGACTGTTATCATTAGTGGGATTTCCAGGTAGATAAGTTCAGCTGCAATTGGCCATCCAATACACAATGTGATTCATATATATGGTAAAGGACCATTGGAGGTCCTCTTCTTGATAGTTTAGGAAATTTGATTGGCATAAACACTTCTATGTACTCTTCATCAAGAGCATCACCTGGTGTGGGATTTTGAATTCCATTAGATTTGTAAGTGTCATTGTTGATCAATTAGTAAATTTTCGGAAACTTACTTGACCGATTTTGGGTACTAAATTTTCACTGGATGAGTCTGTTGAGAAACTGAGTGTCACTAGAGTTCTGGTGGTTGATGGTCATAGATGGACCAGCTGGAAAATATGGATTGAAAATAAAAAAATGAGATTCTTATGGCTAGCCTGTCTTGGGAGACATATTTACAGCTGTAAATGGGAAGAAAGTATGCAATGGAAGTGAACTCTATAGAGTACTTGACCTAGTAGTTTTTAAGGTGGGAATTTTAGTTCCTCAAGGGTGGGGTCCTTCAGCATAATTGCATCTACCTTGGTACTATCATCCAAAAGAAAAACTCAATAAAAAAAGAGTAAATATGTCAAGTTTAGGGTAGTTCCTATTTGTATAGTTGTCAAGATTATAGTTATTTTTGACTCTGTTATAACTCTGTTGAGACCACCTACTCTACAGTAAAAAATAACAGAGGAGCCATTAGTCATACCTACCCATGGTCTCTTGTAGGCATGATAGAAGAATAGGCTGAGCCATTAATTATAATTGCAATGATGTAATATTCCTAATTAGTCCTAAGCTAATTGGAATATTCATTTTTGTTTTCTTTCTTTGTTTAAAGAATAAATGTGTAAAGGAGGTTCATAAAACTCCTAATAAAGAATAAATCAATGCCAAATGTGAAAAAGGCTAAATATTGGCTATGTACGCAAGCACCCTTAGGTGTGAAAGGGGCTAGATATTTTGACTGGGTCAACCTTGACCAAATCTACATTGCTGTCTTGGAGGAGTGGCCATCAATGAGGCACAACGCAGTTTTAGATGGAGATGGCTTGTGTGAAAGAGATGATTCATTGAAGGTGGTTTAGGGTTTACAAGCTCTTGATCTGTATAAGGAAGAGGATGGTAGCATGAAAAGGTTGTTGATGGTATTGTATTTTCAGAGTATATTGTTTGTTTAGACATATCTCATTCTCATTTCTGTTTAGCTGAGAATAGTGCTGTTTAGCACTGGGTGTTTGTTGGAACAAGGTCTCCTAAAGCTGCGAATTTTGTCCATTTTTGTATATTTTCTGTATTATTTAGTCTAGCGTAGGGGTTTTGGGATGGGTCAAAGCCCTGAATGCATTGTAACGGGTCAGGGCTAGACCAAGTGTCTACAAACCACGATTTTTGGACCATTGGATGTGTAGGCTAAATCGGTATAAATAGATGAGCCTTTTTGAGTCTTAAAGTAGGAAATAATTAAGACTGATGTTAAGCACGAATTATTAGATCTGTTGTTAGGCCGTTTGGGTAAGGACTCCTACTGGTTGTGTGCGCGGAGATCCTAAGTCCTGCTGTGTGCAAACCCTGCTGGCTGTGTGCGCAGGCGGTATTTTGGGATTGTAAGAGGAATTTGGTATTAATATATATGAAAAGTACTGTCAGATATCTGATGTTATCTGGATCTACTTTGTTATGATTGATGTGAACTTGTATTGTATGGTTAAAGTTGCGAAAGTTTCTAGTTGATAGCTGCAAAAGTTATATCTTTTTTTATGTTATATGAATCTATGATTTGTTAATTGCTGCGATTATAGTTGTTGTGTTGATAACTTGGTATTGCACACGTGGATGTGAAGGTAATTACGAGATCTGTGCTTTGTTATATAAGCCTGCGAATAGATTTGTTAAATAAGAGCTCGATAGGCTGGGAACGCAGATCTACTTGACTTACCTGCTCTCTCAGGGTGCGGAAACCTGGTTCCAACACCCTCCCATACTGCCTCGGGTGAGAGTTTGGCCTACGGAAGCAGGTCACTACCGAAAGGGCCAGTAGTATAGGGGTTTGTTGGCAAACCTTAACCTCTGAACCTGGGTCAAGAACTCTCGAGCCAAAAAATGGTTCCGTTGCCGGGACCGGGAGCATTTTGAGGGAGGTCGGGTAATGCCAAGACCATATTGGAAGCCTAAGAAGAAAGAAATCGATGAGTGGTTTGAAAAGAAAGTTCAAGAATTCGCAGTAAAAGAAAATCGCGGTACGAAGTTGACCACAGAAAAGTGGAAGAATAAGTACATTTTCACAGAGATCTACGAAATTTTCTTCGTGACATTTGTGACCGAGCTTCAGGAGTGGCTCACAAGGCTTGTATATTTCTAGAAGTGTTGGAAAGACGAACGGATCATGCAGTTGAACCCAGAGTTGATCCAGCAGTTAGAGAATACTGATAACACCATCACTCGCATGGTAGATCACTAGGTGGATAGTGTGATAGGAGGATTTGTGACGAAATTTTCAATCACCCAATTGGTGTCCTATTCAGAAGCAGAGCGGAGGTTCTTCAAGGGTTTCCAGGGTAAGTTTCTGAAAATTTTTCCATTACTGATTAAGATCTTATTTTGCAAAAAATACATTTTGTGTAGACATACAGAGTGAATGAGCTCCGATCAAGGTAAGGGTACAACGCACAGTGATAAGTACTACAGAACTAATCAAGAAGGAGATCGATCTGTCTATAGTCCAGAAATAATTCTACTGCACATAGCCCTCCATCTACGCCACCTTCGAACCCACATAGGGGTAAGAACTCACCGCCACCACCACCAGAAGATGATATGGCCTCACACATGAAGCTACCCACCTTCAAAGGCATAGGAGATGAAGATATGGATTGGTTTTGGTTTGTCCCAGGATTGGTATGGACTGCGCAAAATGTAGCTAATGATGCGGTGAAAAGAGTGCAACTATCCCTTGCCTTTGAAGGAAGAGCCTTGGACTGGTATATGGGATACATCGACCAACATGTGAATGCAACCATTGAAGAGATTAATAATGCCTTGAAACAACAGTTCAAGAAGCCCAAGTCCTACTCTCAGATAGTGAACGATCTGAAAGATTTCAAGCAAGGACCATCTGAGTCTGTATGGGAGGCTGACCAATGGTTAAAGAAGGTAATTAGAGAAGGAGGATTCTTGTATGATGACAGGCAGCACACGGAGTGGTTCATTTCTATGCTGTTGCCCCACCTGCGTGTGCCAATGGGACATCAAGCCATTGAATTGCAGGAAAAGGCCTTAGAAATTGCAATGAAGCTGGAAGCTACACCAAGTGATGATACCCAGTTAGGAGTACAACAGATACAAGGCCAGCTAGAAGCAATGCACATGGAGATCTAGAATCTGCAGAAGGAGCGAGGAATGGAGGCTAGCCCTGAAAGATGGTGCATACGATTCAGGGTGAATGGACACACCAAGGATAATTGTCCTCTACTAGCAAACTACATACAGGCCAAGGGACCCAGTCCGTTGCATCCTAGGGAAGCTGCAAGACCAAGTGGGCTAGCGCTTTGGTGAGATTATTTCTGCGTTGTTGGGCTGCACGATACCAACCACTGCCCCCACCTTACTGCATATGTCCCAGAAATAAAGCAACAATGGTGCAGGTATTGTAGATTTGTAGGCCATGATGAACAGAACTGCTGGAAATATGATCTGATGATAGATCGAGGAAATATATATAGGGTACAGTCGGATCCGTCCTCGCCAAGATACCCCTCGGGCATAGGTGGCTCCCCAGCTAGGGGCAGGGGAGGGGGACGAGGTGGAAGCGCAGGTAGGGGGAGAGGACAACTGATTTTATATAACTGTGGAGAAATAGGGCACTTTGCAAGGGATTGCATGAACCCTGTGAGGAAATCCTGCAGATACTATAGAAAACTAGATCACGTGATTGAAGATTGCATGATTCTGATAGCCAAGATGTAG
The DNA here is from genome assembly GCA_034641835.2 of Pinus albicaulis. Classification (NCBI taxonomy): domain Eukaryota; kingdom Viridiplantae; phylum Streptophyta; class Pinopsida; order Pinales; family Pinaceae; genus Pinus; species Pinus albicaulis. The sequence continues at coordinate 590,107,525 of CM076584.1, read as the reverse complement.
GAGAAGCATCATACACCTACGCAGAATCTACAAAGGGTCAAGGAGGAACCCCGAGATGAAGGACCAAGTGTTAATGTTATAACATGCAGCAACATGGCCACCGGAGGAGCTGCGGAGAAAGTTGAGGCGAAGCCTCTTATCTGTTAAGCAACCATTAAGAAAGAAGGTTTGGGCTTACAGAAGGAAAAGGAAGCCTTTGTCGCAGCCCGCCAAGACTTTTCTAAGTCTGAGGCACCTACTTCTCAAGCACCTAGGAACCTCAAAGAAGATGATGAGGTCAAACCATTCCTGCAAGCATGTATGAAGCTGCTGCACAACCAAAGGGCTATAGAAAACCTCCAATCCTTGATAGACAGTTGCACAGAAAAAACAACCCCAATTATGGAAATTAAGGATGTGCACAAACTATATAAGCATAAGAGACGCATAGGTAGGGAGATGCGGTTGACTGCGCAGATCGGTGATTACGAGATGGATCAGGTTATTCTAGACTTAGGATCAGATGCGAACGTACTACCTAAACAAACGTGGAAGCGAATGGGAGAACGTAAGTTGAAATGGTACACTATCCACTTGCGCATGGCCAATCAACAGAAGGTCATCCCGTTAGGAAGACTATCAAAGATCATGGTAGATATAGCAAGAGTTAAGGTCCAGGGTGACTTTGAAGTCATTCATATTGTAGAAGATGCAGACCCCTATCCGGCACTCCTAGGATTGGAATGGGCCATCGATATGGGCGGTATTATCAATTTGAAGAAGAGAAGCATGGTGTTTGAAAGTGAAGGAACACGGGTGATCGTACCTTTAGACCCCACAGAAGGAGAAAGGTATACAGAGCCAGTATGTGAGGAAGAGGAGGTGGATCACATCTATAAGTTAACTATGAGGGATGAATACTGGATCAATCCTACGACCGATGGTGTGCTTTGCTGGGAAAGAGATAGCGAATGTTCCTTGGATTCTGACAGAGAAATAGAAAACTGGAAAAACTGGCTACATGATGTCTTTACGCTGCGCTGCCTGCAAATCACATGGGACTTCCACTGCATATCTTCAGAGGTAAGAGAACTGCCTTACTTTGATGGTTCCGGTAGTATAAAATAAATTTTGCAAACATTCGAAGCCGAGGTTCCTGTTGAGCCCAAAGATTGTTCTTTCTTTCATCTTACTTTACCCCATTTTCCTTTGTCCATTGTTATCCCAGGCCCAATTGATCAATGAAATTAGTTAAAATTAGTTTTAGAATGAATAACATGGCTAACTTGCTAAGTTTTGTGATTTTGTCATTGTAATGCATTTTGAACCGAAACTAGCTACAGAATGCAGACATTCCGTAGCTAACCGGAAATTCTGCAGCTGTCTTCACATTCAAGCATGTTCCAGGTGTCCTCTCAGGAAAAACCACACATGGGTATATTCCACATCATGTCCTCATCGTTCGTTGCTCACCATGAAGAATGAACCGAATTCTGGACGTGGTTTTGGTACGTGGGAACTCATTCAAGGAGGCAAACTTCTAATAGGACTAGGACAGTCCAACTGTCCTTTGTCCCTTTACGCTGCCATCTTTAGAATCCTAGTACGATTTTGATAAGGAAAGACAATGATCCCAATATTGTTGCAAGTTCTGTTATGTAGATTTGTTATAAAAACACTCGGGAAACTGAGAGACAAGCTCTAGATTTTGCTTAGATTTCATGGATTGACTGCTATATTTTTGAAGACCGAGAATACTCTGTTTCAAGTTATTTTCCTTTAATGAAGAAGACAACATTGCTTTGAACGCGTTGAGTTGATTTTGAGTTAGATTCCGTCTGGTGGTAGAGGGCCCCTGCCTCCTGCACGACTTTACTTTCGTAATTTAGATAAGTATCTTAGTCATTTTCACGTTTTTGAAGTTTGAGTTCATAGTTAATTTCATTAGTCACTATAGCTATACTTGTTCTAATAAAGTCTTCCAAAAGATCATGATAATGAATGAGAAATGACTGTAGTGTTGTAGGTTTTATTTGTAATTTCTTTTGTTCATTATCACAGTTGAACCTATTCTTGTAAACTCTTCCAAAAAATCCTTATGATGTCTAAGGCATGACTGTGATACTGAATGTTTCAGTTGTTTGTTTACACTAAGTAGCATAGCTGATCTTACTCTTAAAACACTCTTCCAAAATATCATAATAATGGGTAGGAGATAGCTGTGATGTCTTAGTTTTTAAATTGCTTTCAGTCTTTATGTTTGCATTTGCACTGAATTGTACAGCCAGGATTGTTCTAGCAAGCTCTTCCAAAATACCATTCATGATGGACAAAATAGGTTGTAGAATCCCATAGATTAATTGCATGATAACTTAGTTAGGGTACTCCGGAGTCAAATTGCATTCAATTCATGCTATGTTATTTCGTTTTAAGTTTGATAATGGCTTGTTAGTTCAGCACTGTTTATTGTAGACTAGTGGCACCTTAGTTCAGTTATAGCCTAGCTCATTGTATTTACATTTCACATTTAGTTGTCATCCATTGCATATTAGATTACATTAGTTGTTAAACTTAAACACTACGGCCTTCATTATTTACAAAATCTCTTTTGTTCCAAATCTATAATTGAATCATAACCATCTGGACATAAGACAGTATCATCCCAAGGCCTGAAGTACTTTTGCAACCTCTTTATCATTTCATAAACAAAGCCTTTCCTCAAAAGACTACTTTAAAAAGAAATCTATAACTTTTGAGTAAGGGAGCTAGTCTTAGAGTAGAGATCTTATGATGTTACCAATGTTCTTCTCCAAATATGTTTCAACAAATCTTTAATCATGGATAAGATGTTGTATCATTATAAGCTGATTGTTTAATTGTTTAGTTAGGAGAATTTGTATACTTAGCTGCCCATTTCTCAAGCTCTTCCAAAATACCTTCAATGAAAGAATTGGACAAGTTAAGTTTATGTTTTGATTCATTTTCTTGAAGTCGTTATCAAGCTGTGTATTCTGCTTAGTCATAGTTTAGGTTTGATTCTGTTTCAGTATTTTCATTTGCATTTGTCATTTGTCATCAATAAATTAGGCTTCACTCTGTTTTTAACCAGTAGCTTCCTTCCACTAGCATTAAGTTCTTTTCCTTGTGAACATAAAACCATCAAAAGACCAAAAACATCATAAAACACTAAACACAACGCATTAAGAAACAAACACTTAGGCACATACAGTGCACTTCACTTCAGCAGTTTACCAACCTTGGTTGACAATTAAATGAACTCAATTTAAGAGACTAGGTTGAGCACAAACATTTTGGCGTCGTTGCCGGGGAAGTGAAAACTAGGTAACCTTTGTTTCTTAACTCCCAAAAACAATTATATGCGTAGAGAGAGAGACTCAAGGGGTAGATTCATAAGCAGCAGAAGCAGAAGTTTGATTTCTAGAACACCACTTGTTTCACCTAGACCGAGAGCTAGTACACCTTCAACTCAGACCCACATTCCATCCTTTACTGATCCTGGACTTCTAGAAGACCTAAGATCAGATATTCCATTAGAGAAACCTTCCACTTCATCCACTGAACCTGCCTTAGAAGAAGATCTAAAGACTCCTGTTAGGGACACAAACTTTTCCACTTCCACAAGAGAGTCAACCATGGCAGAAGAAGGGGGAGGAGGAGTCTTTAATGGAGAACACACATTATTTGGAGGTAGAGGTAGAGGTAGAGGAGAAGGAGGTAGAGGAGAAGGAGGTAGAGGTGCAGATGGAGGAAGAGGTAGAAGAGAAATAAGAAGCTCTTTTGGGTTCCCTATAATTGATGAAGAAACCAATACAACCATGAAAAACATTTCACCCTCTGTCCTTCCAAACTTCTATGGACTTAAAACTGAAGATCCTGAAACCTTCCTATTTGAATTTGAAATCCTGTGTAGAACTTATGACTACTTACAATATGCTCAAAAACTTAAACTATTTCCTTCAACATTGAAAGGAGCAGCATTGAAGTGGTTTATGAGTTTGATCAACAGTTCTATTAGGACATGGGAAGACATGAAACAAGCATTTCTAGAGAGGTATTTGGATTATTGTATGCCGTTCAATCATAAGGAAGAAGTGTTTAAGATGTTACAAAAAGAAGATGAAAACTTGGAAGATTTGTTGGAGAGATTTCATTACAACATCAAAAGAGCAAAAATGGAAAACTTAGATCAAGACACTTTAAAAGCTCTTTTGTTGAAAACAATTAGGGATGAATGGTTGGATATCCTTAACATGATGGGAAAAGGGGTATATCACAGCTCACATTACCTGAAATATCTGAGTTATGTATCAACCTTTCAAGAGGGAAATCTAAAACTGTAAAAGGTCCAAGATATCCTGCTCTTGCAAGGGCAAGTAAGTCTGCTTCTGGAACAGTAAGTAGATCGGAAATAGGACATATGCTTGATGATTTCAAATCTGACATCTTAGGGAGTCTTAGTGAACAAATAGACACCCTTAAGATACAAAACAAGCAAAAAGCTGAATCTGATGCCTTGGCAATCTTTTGTCCCAAATGTAGAAAGAAACATGCCTTGAGAGAGTGTCCTCTGGATGTAAAAGTTGTAGAGACCTGTGTCATTTGTTCTGAAAAACATGAGACCAAGAATTGTCCTTCTCTTCCTGGTCTCAAAGCTGTCTTTCAGGAGGAAACTCCTACAGATTCAACAGAATCTCTTAATTTTTTCTCTAGAAGACCTTGGCAGGGACCTCAAACACAAGGATTCCATGATCAAATGTATAATCAACCTCCACCTTGGAATTCTTGGCAGCAACCTTGGCCTCAATTTTAAAATCAATCTCAAGCTTGGGCACAAGGAGCACAAAATCCCTATGGAAGATACTCTCAATACTATCAGTATCCACCATCCTATCCACCATACCCACATTTTTATCCTCAAAATCCTCAAAAAAAATTTCAACAAAATCCTCAACAACATCATCAGAACCTACCACATCAAAATCAACCACTTCCATTACCATTTCCTCAAAAATAAAATCAGTTACCTGCTCAACCCATACCAAACCCCAATAATAAAAATCCTCAGAACACATACATGATAGAAGGCCAATAGTTTCCAACTTATTTAATTACTCCTTTAGACCTTAGTGATGTTCAACTTAGGTCTGGAAGAATACTTGAAAAGAGGAAACCTTCTGTGATCATACAAGAACAAGATAATTCTAAGGAAGACTCTCTACGGGTGAATAAAGTCTTGAGGAAGACACATCTTTTCAAGACCCAAACACTGAAAAATTAAAGCAAAAGATCCAATAATTTCAACTCCTGTATTAGAGCAACCATCCACATCTACTTCTATACCTCCCTTTCCAGAAAGATTACAAATTGATAGAGGTGTAGAAAAACAAATTATGGTGCCTAATTATGATTTCCTAGATGAGCTGAGAAATGTTTGCATTAAAATTCCATTATTAAAAGCCATCAAGGAAATTCCAATTTTAGCCAAAACAATAAAGGAGTTGAGCATGAAGAAAACAAGAAAAAGAATAAGAGAAACAAAGAAAATTCAACTGGAAGGAAAAATAGCAGACATTATGATGGGTAAGATTGCTATTTCAAAGTCTCTTGACCTAGGAAATCCAGTTGTTAAAATTCACATCAATGGAATTGAAATCCAAAACACACTCATTGATTTAGGAGCAGCAATCAATATCATGAGTAGACAAATCATGGATAAACTGAAACTTCCTAATCTTCTCTTTACACCCACATTATTACAATTAGCAGACAGATCTGTGATCAAACCAAATGGGGTAATAGAAGACATTCCGGTGTCCCTAGATTCTTGGGAGTACCCTGTGGATTTCATGATCCTAACTCCTAAGAATAATCTAGGAGGACATCCCGTTATATTAGGAAGACCTTGGTTGGCTACAACTGATGCTTTTATTAGTTGTAGATCCGGTGATATGTACATCTCTGATGGTATTTCAACTAAAAAATTCACTTTATATCCTCCAGCTAGGACAATTACAGATTTAGATGACACTCAATGGATAGAGGATGAAGAAGATTTACAACCTCTCTTCACAATTTTAGAAATTAGTGAAGATAATCAAATTCTGAATACTCTAGAAAACTTTGAATCCTCTTCAGAATACAAACATGAACCATTTCAAGAGGGATCCAACATTGAGTTTTTGTCATCAAGACATATGTCTCTTCATTCTATGGATAAATTTGGCAGCTCTACAAGTGAGATATTTCCAGGCAAAACTTTGAATATAAACAAGAACCTAGAAAAATCTCAACAAGAAGAGTTAGTCAAGATATTACAGAGACATTCTTCTACATATGCATGGGAGTACACTGACATGAAAAGGATAAGCCCCAAGACTTGCACTCATCACATCTATATAGAGTAAAATTGTAAACCAATCAGACAACCTCAAAGACGGATGAATCCAAATCTTAGGGAGATTGTTAAAGAAGAATTGCAAAAATTGTTAAATTTCAACTTCATCTATCCCATTTCAGATAGTCAGTGGGTTTCTCCTTTGGTAATTGTGCCAAAGAAAAATGGTAAATGGAGGGTATGTATTGACTACCGGGAATTAAACAAAGCTACTCTTAAAGACCATTTTCCTTTACCTTTCATAGATCAAGTGTTAGATACATTAGCTGGCAAAAAGTACTTCTCATTCCTAGATGGGTTTAGTGGTTACAACCAAATCCAAGTAGCACTTGAAGATCAAGACAAAACCATATTTACCTGTCCTTGGGGTACCTATGCTTACCGAGTATTGCCATTTGGATTATGCAATGCACCTGCAACATTCCAAAGGGCAGTATTAGGAATTTTTTCAGATCTAATACATGATTGTGTAGAGGTATACATGGATGATTTCACAGTTTATGGAAATACATTTGAAGAAGCTTTAGCAACCTTGGAAAATTTTTTAAAGAGATGTCAGGAAGCAAATCTTTCACTTAGTCATGAGAAATGTTTCATGATGTTTAATGAAGGTATTGTTTTAGGACATCATATTTCAGGGGATGGGATTAGAGTTGATGAGTCAAAAGTTGAAGTCATCTCTAACTTATCTATTCCAAGTTGTCAAAAATATGTTAGGAGTTTTCTAGGATTTACATGATATTATCGGAGGTTTATAGAAAACTTCACCAAGATAGCATCTCCACTCTTCAAATTACTTACCAAAGATTGTGAATTCAAATGGAATTTTGATTGCCAGTTAGCCTTTGAAACCCTGAAAACAAAAATTTCTGAAGCACCTATTTTAAGGGGACCTAACTGGAAGTTACCTTTTCATATCTCAACAGATGCTTCTGATACAACTCTAGGAGCAGTATTGGGACAAAAAGACCCGATTCCTTATGCCATCTACTATACCAGTAAAAATTTGACTCCTGCAGAGTTAAACTATACTATAACTGAAAAAGAGTTTTTAGCTGTTGTTCATGCCATAAACAAATTCAGACACTATATAACAGGCTATGAAACTTTTGTTCACACTGATCATTCTGCAATTAGATACTTAATGAAAAAATCAATTACTAATGGTAGAGTCATAAGATGGTTATTACTTTTACAAGAATTCAACATTACCATTCTAGATAGGCCTGGAAAACAAAACACAGTAGCTGATTTCCTATCTAGACTCCAAAACATCAAAGATGACACTCCAGTTGAAGATCAATTTCCTGATGAATATGTTTTTTCAATTTCTACTCAAACTCCTTGGTTTGCTGACATTGCTAATTATTTAGTTTCAGGAAAATTTCCTTCAATAATGAATGCAAGAGATAAAAGAAAAATCATTTATGATAGTGCAAAATATTCATGGGTTTCTAATGAGTTGTACAAGACAGGTCCAGATTTGATCATTAGAAGATGTGTTCGGGAAGATGAGATGCCTGAGATTCTCAAAGTATGTCATGATGAACCTTGTGGCAGACACTTTTCTGATAAGAGGACAGCTTATAAGATCCTTCACTTAGGATATTATTTACCATCCTTGTTTAAAGATGCTAAAGAGTATGTCAAAAGGCGTGACAGTTGCCAAAGGGTAGGGAAACCTTCTCTTTCAGGTGAGATGCCATTACAACCTCAGGTACATATTGAACCTTTTGAAAAATGGGTTTTGGATTTTGTAGGACCTATTAGTCCTCCATCAAGACAAAAGAAATATATATTAGTTTGCACTGATTATGTTACTAAATGGGTAGAAGCTAAACCATTACTTGTTGCTAATGAATCATCTGTAGTTAATTTTCTTTTTGAGGATATTTTTACTCGTTTTGGTGTCCCAAGGGAAATTGTTACACATCAAGGAGCTCAATTTACATCAAGGCTAGTGGAGCAAATGATGGAGAAGTACAAAATCAGACATAGAAAAACTACTCCTTATCATCCACAAGCAAATGGTCAAGTGGAATCTACCAATAAAGTCATTGAAGGAATCCTAACAAAGACTGCTCATTTACATAGAAGAGATTGGGTAGATAGGCTTCCTGAAGCCTTGTGGGCCTATAGAACTACATGGAGAAACACAACAGGCCATACTCCTTATGAACTTGTTTATGGAAAGCAAGTTTTGTTTCCCATAGAGTTCCAGATTCAAACCTTCAAAATGGCAGTTCAACTAGGACTTGATTTAACGGAGGCACAAAAGCATAGATTGGAGCAGATTAATGAATTGGATGAGATCAGACAAGATGCAGTTCAGAAAACAAGTCTAGTCCAACAGCAAAGGACTAGATGGCATGACAAGTACATCAAAGAGAAGAAGTTCAAAGAAGGTGACTGGGCTCTCTTGTTTGATTAAAAATTCAAGGATTTTCAAGGTAAATTTCAAACACATTGGCTTGGGCCATATGAAATTGTTGAAATTTTTGACAATGGAGCAGTAAAAATCAAGACAATAGATGAAGAAGAGGTCACTTTTCTTGTGAATGGTCATAGATTGAAGCTGTATCACAAACCACTCTCAAGAGAAGAATTTGTCAAGAAGTTCCAGGAAAACAGTGATGTGAAGTTAATGAAGAAGAATCTTTCTTCTTCATCAACTTGATTGAATTTTCTGAAGCATTTCTTTTAAAAAAAATAAAAAATAAAAAAAAAAGTATAAACATGAAAACCAATCATTGATTGGCATGTTTATATAGAAAAGATAGGGTGAAAATCAGAGTCTTTATGACACTCTAACTTTTCCATTTTGTTTTTGCAAGCAGCTGTTACAAAATCATAAGTTCAGATCCATTGCTCTTATGATCCATCTCATTTCATTTCATTCCATTTACTTATCCATCCATACTCCATTTCATTCATTCATTCATACCTCACTTTATTCCATATTTCATTCATCTCATTCCATACTTCATCCACCTCATTTCCATATCAAAATTTAAAGTTTGATGTTTTTCTGCAAATGAATAACACATGGCATGGATTGCAGGCCATTTCTTATATTCTTCCACTTCATTTCATAAATTGAATCCATCCCATTCCATCATTCACTTCATACATATTCCATTATACCATGTTTCATCATCTATCTTCACTCATTCCATAAAATATTCTGTGTATATTCCAAACCACTCCATTCCATGATTAAAATTCTCTACAGGTACATTCTGCAGCTAAACAGATATTCTGCAGCTAATCAGACTTTCCGCAGCTAGACAGTCATTCCGCAGCTACAGATCCTGAAGGCACTGATCAACAAACATTTGAATTGCAACAAGATGATCCAATAGAATTAAGAAGGATTATGAAGACTCTTCCAGAGGAGAAAAAAGTATATAAAGACCACAAAAAATAGATGAAAAGCAAAGGTAAAAAGCTCTGATTGTAATGGCATTTCATGAAAACTTTAGTATAGTCTAGTTATGAATCATTCGAAAAGTTGTTTTGATTATTTTTATTGATCATGCCGAATATACCCTCCGCAAACTTTGGATAAAAATCTTTCATTTCAAATTCTATACCCGACCATCATTTAAGCGGTTAAAAGGCTGAAGTGTTTGATTTCCTTACGTCACCCAGCCAAATCATTTAATGATGATTTTTGAATCCGTTGTAAAAAAAAAAATCTCCGCAGTCTTTTCACTCATTGATTTGTTTTCTTCACCTCACTTCATTAACTCGTTCCATAACTACTTCCTATCACTCCATTCCATAGCCATCCCTTCATCATTTCATTCTGAAAAACAGAGATATCTCTATCACCGTGAGCAGAGGTATATCAGTTTGAAATATTGAACCACTATCACCGTGAGCAGGGTATATCAGTTTGAAATATCAAACCACTATCACCGTGAGCAGAGATTGAAGCACTATCACCGTGAAGTAGAGCTATATCAGTGTGGAATTTGAAGCCATTGTCACCGAGAAGCAGAGATATATCAGTTTGAAGATTGAAGCACTATCACCGTGAACCAGAGGTATATCAGTTTGAAGGTTGAAGTCATTGTTTCCGTGAGCAGAAAGAGTACTAATCTGAAGATTGAAGAAGAAATTATGGGCTTCATTGTAAGAACTGAACCAGTGGGCAAAAAATACCTGGAAGGATACCCTCAAAGCAGAGAAATGTTGCAACAGGCAGGATGGCTACAATTCCTTGAGAAATTTAATGGCTTCCACAAGGAAGTTACTAAAACATTTGCAAGGTCATTCAAAGGAGCCGAGGTTGAAGTTGGAGATGTTAAATTCACTGTCACAGAGGTTTTTATTGCAGAAGCAACATGATTTCTTAGACATGGAGAAAGATGGTTTAAAAACAGAGAATTTCATAATGAATCATGGAAGCAAATCCTAAAATCACCAGGTATGGATGTCACTGTGTTTAAAAAGGGAATTCCAAGTTCTGCATTAAAAAATAAATGGAGAAACATATTTCTTATTCTACAAAAATTTATCACTTGTGAAGGTAGATATGGCACATTTTATGTTTACCATATTAGGTTGATAATGCATTTTCTGGAGGAAGAGCTAAATTTGCCCTATTTCTTGCTTCAAAGTTTAAAAAAGATGGCTTTTGGTGTTCAAAGGAGAGTCCAATTCCTAGAGGCAACTCTATACCATCATGGCTTGGTTAAGATTTTAATTGAACACCATTTAGCCAAAACAAAAGATACTTGGGATAATTTCTTGGTAATAAATCACTTTGAGGAACCAAAAGAGCCTTCACCTGAACATCAGCCTACAAGGAGAAGCAGAAAATGGAGAGCCTCTAAAATTGAAATTGACAAAACAGTACAAGAAAGTAGTGAAGAAATAATCTCTGAGAAGTTGACTCAGATTAAGAGACAACTTAAGGAAGAGAGGGTAATCAGAAAATCTGCCACAGAAAAAGGAGAGGGATCATCCCAGCCAAGAAGAAGCCATAGAATCAGGGGGAAACTAAGGAAAACACAGATTAAACAAACAGGGGTGATAAACATAGAAGATGAGGAAACATCTATTGACGAAGATGTTGAAGAAGATTTTAATGAAGAAACCCCTGAAATTGACCCTGCACAGCAAGAAGTTTATGACTATGTTGAAACATTGGAAAGGAAAGCTTCAAAGAGTAGAGATAGAACCTCTAGTCCTCCACTGTCCGAAATAGATGTGTTAAGAAGAGATAGGTATGAGCTGGAAGTAATTAATAGACATATCAGAACTGAGAATGATATTCTCAAGGAACAAGTCAAACTCAAAACCAGTATGAACTCAACCTTATCTCTACAAATGGACAAAGTGGAAAAGGCTAATGAAAAGTTGAAAAAGAGGAACAAGAAGCTAATCAGGGCACTTGTCAACTTAAGGTTCAAGTTAGTCATCAGGAAACCCATAAGACCTTTAACTTCCAGGCAGAGAAGAAGAAGAGGGTTGGATGTTCTTGCAGAAGTCTCTGAGTTTATGGAATAAGTTGCATGAGGACATGCAAGAAGTTAGTAGTGGGGGTATGTTGAGCCCCAAGATTGTTCTTTCTTTCATATCACTTTACCCCATTTTCCTTTGTCCATTGTTATCCCAGGCCCAATTGATCAATGAAATTAGTTAAAATTACTTTTAGAATGAATAACATGGCTAACTAGCTAAGTTTTGTGATTTTTTCATTGTAATGCATTTTGAACCGAAACTAGCTACAGAATGCAGACATTCCGTAGCTAACCGGAAATTCTGCAGCTGTCTTCACGTTAAAGCATGTTCCAGGTGTCCTCTCAGGAAAAGCCACACATGGGTATATTCCACATCATGTCCTCATCGTTCGTTTCTCACCATGAAGAATGAACCGAATTCTGGACGTGGTTTTGGTACGTGGGAACTCATTCAAGGAGGTAGACTTCTAATAGGACTAGGACAGTCCAGATGTCCTTTGTCCCTTTACGCTACGATCTTTAGAATCCTAGTATGATTTTGATAAGGAAAGACAATGATCCCCGTATTGTTGCAAGTTCTGTTATGTAGATTTGTTATAAAAGCACTCGGGAAACCGAGAGACAAGCTCTAGATTTTGCTTAGATTTCATGGATTGACTGCTATATTTCTGAAGACCGAGAATACTCTGTTTCAAGTTATTTTCCTTTAATGAAGAAGACATCATTGCTTTGAACGCGTTGAGTTGATTTTGAGTTAGATTCCGTCTGGTGGTAGAGGGCCCCTGCCTCCTGCACGGCTTTACTTTCGTAATTTAGATAAGTATCTTAGTCATTTTCACATTTTTGAAGTTTGAGTTCATAGTTAATTTCATTAGTCACTATAGCTATACTTGTTCTAAGAAACTCTTCCAAAATATCATGATAATGAATGGGAAATGGTTGTAGTGTTGTAGGTTTTATTTGTAATTTCTTTTGTTCATTATCACAGTTGAACTTATTCTAGTAAACTCTTCCAAAAAATCCTTATGATGTCTAAGGCATGACTGTGATACTGAATGTTTCAGTTTTTTGTTTACACTAAGTAGCATAGCTGATCTTACTCTTAAAACGCTCTTCCAAAATATCATAACGATGCGTAGGAAATAGCTGTGATGTCTTAGTTTTTAAATTGCTTTCAGTCTTTATGTTTGCATTTGCACTGAATTGTACAGCCAGGATTGTTCTAACAAGCTCTTACAAAATACCATTCATGATGGACAAAATAGGCTGTAGAATCCCATAGATTAATTGCATGATAACTTAGTTAGGGTACTCCGGAGTCAAATTGCATTCAATTCATGCTCTGTTATTTCGTTTTAAGTTTGATAATGGCTTGTTAGTTCAGCACTGTTTATTGTAGACTAGTGGCACCTTAGTTTAGTTCTAGCCTAGCTCATTGTATTTACATTTCACATTTAGTTGTGATCCATTGCATATTAGATTACATTAGTTGTTAAACTTAAACACTACGGCCTTCATTATTTTACAAAATCTCTTTTGTTCCAAATCTATAATTGACTCATAACCATCTGGACATAAGACAATATCATCCCAAGGCCTGAAGTACTTTTGCAACCTCTTTATCATTTCATAAACAAAGTCTTTCCTCAAAAGACTACTTTAAAAAGAAATCTATAACTTTTGAGTAAGGGAGCTAGTCTTATAGTAGAGATCTTATGATGTTACCAATGTTCTTCTCCAAATATGTTTCAACAAATCTTTAATCATGGATAAGATGTTGTATCATTATAAGCTGATTGTTTAATTGTTTAGTTAGGAGAATTTGTATACTTAGCTGCCCATTTCTCAAGCTCTTCCAAAATACCTTCAATGAAAGAATTGGACAAGTTAAGTTTATGTTTTGATTCATTTTCTTGAAGTCATTATCAAGCTTTGTATTCTGCTTAGTCATAGTTTAGGTTTGATTCTGTTTCAGTATTTGCATTTGCATTTGTCATTTGTCATCAGCAAATTAGGCTTCACTCTGTTTTTAACCAGTAGCTTCATTCCACTAGCATTTAGTTCTTTTCCTTGTGAACATAAAACCATCAAAAGACCAAAAACATCATAAAACACTAAACACAACGCATTAAGAAACAAACACCTAGGCACATACAGTGCACTTCACTTCAGCAGTTTACCAACCCTGGTTGACAATTAAATGAACTCAATTTAGGAGACTAGGTTGAGCACAAACAGTTACCGGAGAATGAAGGTTATGGGCCCTTAATTTAGCCATGCGCGCAACACCTGCAAGATGGTGGGACACACACAAGGATGCATTCTAGGACCGGGAGGAATGTCGGGACATGATGATTCTGCGATTTGAGCCTCTGGTTGAGGTGAGCATCAAGACGTTCCTTAGCCTAAGGGACCCCCGTGAACACTTGTTCGCTTGGATGGAGAAGGGTACGACTGAACTACGGAGGAATGGGTTTGCTTGTTTATTCATGCGTTGGGACCAATCCCCACTACATGGTACTTGGATGTGGAGCTACATCAACACACCCGCCACTGGGAAAATTTGAAGGATGAATTCATAGGCACATTTGGACTAACAGGGGGCTCGGAGGTGCTTGACGAAGCTCTGCAGGATATAGATACATTCGTGTTTGGTGAATCCAGCTCCTCTGCAACATTTGGGGTACCGACATGGGAAGTGCAGATGCAGGATATTGTCAATTGTCACAACGTACCTATAGAGGAGTGCGATGAGGATCCGTGCAATATCTATATCTTAGAATCAGAAGGGGAACACACAGTTGTGGGAACTCCACTACAGGTCATGGATGTGATGAAGCCTCTAAAACTACGAGAAGTCAACATTGGCATGGTAGAGCAGCCTAAGTTGGCTAAAAATGGGGACTACTAGGATGATGACACTGTAAGAAAGGTTGTTGAATTGCTCACAGAATATCAAGACTTATTCCCAACCAAGTTTTCGGAGCTCAAAGGGATCACATGGGACTTAGGGGTTATGCGCATCACGCTAAAACCAGATGCACGCCCTGTAAAGCAGGGGCCTTATCGGCTGAACCCTAAGTATAAGTAGAAGGTTAAGGAAGAAATTGATAAAATGCTCACCGCAGGAATTATCGAGCCGATCGAGTAGTCGGATTGGGTAAGTCCGATGGTGGTTCAGGAAAAGAAAATGAAGGGAGAAATCGAAATTTGTGTGGACTTACGCAAGTTAAATGACACTTGCATACATGACCCCTTTCCGACACCATTCTCCGATGAGATCCTGGATAGAGTAGGAGGCCAGGAAGCGTACTCATTCACTGACGGGTTCTCAGGATACCATTAGATCAGAATCGCACCAGAAGATCACAGAAAAAATACGTTTGCCACTGAATGGGGATCCTTCCAGTATATAGTCATGCCATTTGGACTCAAGAATGCCCATGCTATCTTCTCACGAGTAGTTTTCCAAGTGTTCAAGGAATTCATCCATAGATTTCTAGAAGTGTATTTTGATGATTGGACTGTCTTCGGCTTAGTAAAAACAAGTTTCGAACCTACGCATGATGTTGGACGCCTGCCAGAAACACTATATTTCCCTAAATATCAAGAAATGTATCTTCTGCGTACCCTTCAGAATCTTTCTCAGACATATAGTTTGCCGACAAGGGTTGATGGTGGACCCTGCGAAAGTTGCAGTTATCATCAATCTGGCAGTGCCTACGACTGAGAAACAGCTGCGTTTGATCCTTGGACATACGGGCTACTACAGAAAATTCATTCAGGGATACGTGCTGATCACAACACCTCTGGAAAAGCTGCTTAAGAAGGATGTTTCATTCTTTTGGGATGACAAGTGCCAGAAGAGCTTTGAGCTACTCAAGGAAAAGATGGTATCTGCACCTATCCTTATTTTTCCTGATTGGGCAAAGGTATTTCATGTTCACGTTGATGCTTCAACAATTTCCCTGGGAGTGGTCCTTACGCAGCCTGGAACCAGAGACATTGATCACCCAATCACATTTTCTAGTCTAAAACTCTCGGGTGCGGAGCACAATTATGCCACCACGGAGAGGGAAGGGTTGGCCATGGTCTATGCAGTACAGAAGTATCAACACTATCTATTAGGAGGGCACTTCAAAATGTTCATAGATCATTTGGCTTTGAAGTACCTGGTGGATAAGCCTGTGTTGGGGGGGGGAATATGCCGATGGATTTTGCTCTTCCAGGAGTACGACTTTGAGATCATTTTCAAGACAGGGAAATTAAATGTCGGGCCAGATCACTTGTCTCGAATTGAGAGTGGTGAGGAACCAACCAACATGGAGGAAGGTTTGCCTGACGTGCAACTATTTGCTATTAAGGTGGTTGATGCGCACTCGCTGACATTGTTCAGTTATTGAATATGGGCATGGCACTTGTGGAGTATTCGGTGCAACAAAAGAAGGAGCTGGTAGCCCACATTGTGGATTTTACCATCATCGTAGGACATATACATAATATGGGTGTAGGTGAAATTCTGTGCAGGTATGTCCTGGAGCATGAATGGCATGATATCTTGGCAGAAGCCCACGATGGGGTGGCAGGAGGTCACTACGCAGGGAAAGAGACGACAAAAAAGATCTTAAGAGCTGGCCTATGGTGGCCTACCCTGCATATTGACTCTCACGACTATTGTAAAGCCTATGATACATGCCAACTGATAGGAAGGCCATCGCATAGAGATGTTTAAAGTTTTACCTGGAAATATCTCACTTGTAGAGCTGCCAAATTTATCCATAGAATAAAGAGACATCTGTCTTGATGATAAAAACTCAATGTTGGATTCTTCTTGAAATTGTTCATGTTTGCATTCCGAAGAGGATCCAAATTTTTCTAAAGTATTCAGAATTTGACTATCTTCACTAATTTCTGAAATTGTGAAGAGAGGTTGTAAGTCTTCTTCATCCTCTATCCATTGAGTATCATCTAAATATGTAATTGTCCTTGCCGGAGGATACAAAGTGAATTTCTTAGTTGAACTACCATTAGAGATGTACATATCACCGGATCTACAACTAATGAAAGCATCAACTATAGCTAACCAAGGTCTCCCTAATATAATAGGATGTCCTCCTAGATTATTCTTAGGAGTTAGGATCATAAAATCCACAGGGTATTCCCAAGAATCAAGGGACACTGGAATGTCTTCTATTACCCCATCAGGTTTGATCACAGACCTGTCTGCTAATTGTAATAATGTAGGTGTAAAGAGAAGATTAGGAAGTTTCAGTTTATCCATGATTTGTCTACTCATGATATTGATTTCTGCTCCTAAATCAATGAGTGTGTTTTGGATCTCAATTCCATTGATGTGAATTTTAACAACTAGATTTCCTGGGTCTAGATACTTTGGAATAGCAATCTTACCCATCATGATATCTACTATTTTTCCTGCCAGTTGAATTTTCTTTGTCTCTCTTATTCTTTTTCTTTTTTTCTTCATACTCAACTCCTTTATTGTTTTTGCTAAAATTGGAATTTCCTTGATGGCTTGTAATAATGGAATCTTAATGCAAACATTTCTCAGCTCATCTAGGAAATCATAATTAGGCACCATAATTTTTTTTTCTACACCCCTATCAATTTGTAATCTTTCTAGAAAGGGAGGTGTAGGAGTGGATGTTGATGGTTGCTCTAATACAGGAGTTGAAATTATTGGTTCTTTTTGTTTTGATTTTTCAATGTTTGGGTCCTGAAAAGATGTGTCTTCTTCAAGACTTTTATTTTCCCGTAGAGAATCTTCCTCAGAGTTATCTTGTTCTTGTATGATCACAGAAGGTTTCCTCTTTTCAAGTATTATTCCAGACCTAAGTTGAACATCACTAAGGTCTAGAGGAGTAATTAAATAAGTTGGAAACTGTTGGCCTTCTATCATGTATGTATTCTGAGGATTTTTATTGTTGGGGTTTGGTATGGGTTGAGCAGGCAACTGATTTGATTTCTGAGGAAATGGTAATGGAAGTGGTTGATTTTGGTGTTGTGGATTTTGAGGATTTTGTTGAAAATTTTGTTGAGGAGGAAAATGTGGATATGGTGGATAGGATGGTGGATGCTGATAGTACTAAGAGTATCTTCCATAGGGATTTTGTGAACCTTGTGCCCAAGCTTGAGATTGATTTTGAAATTGGGGCCAAGGTTGCTGCCAAGAATTCCAATTTGGTGGGGGTTGGTTATACATTTGATCATGGAATCCTTGTGTTTGAGGTCCTTGCCAAGGCCTTCTAGAAACAAAATGGAGAGATTATGTGGAAATTGTAGAAGTTTCCTCTTGAAAGATAGCTTTAAGACCAGGAATTGAAGTACAACTCTTGGTCTCATGTTTTTCAGAACAAATGACACAGGTCTCTACAACTTTTGCATCCAAAGGACACTCTCTCAAGGCATGCTTCTTTCTACATTTGGGACAAAAGATCGCTAAGGCATCAGATTCAGCTTTTTGCTTGTTTTGTAACTTAAGGGTGTCTATTTGTTCACTAATACTCCCTACGATGTCAGATTTGAAGTCATCAAGCATATTTCCTATTTCTGCCCTACTTACTGTCCCAGAAGCAGACTTACTTGCCCTTGCAAGAGCAGGGTCTCTTGGGCCTTTTATAGTTTTGGATTTCCCTCTTGAAAGGTTAATACATAACTCAGATATTTCAGGTAATGTGAGCTGAGATTTATCCCCTTTTCCCATCATATTAAGGATATCCAACCATTCATCCCTAATTGTCTTCAACAAAAGAGCTTTTAAAGTGTCTTGATCTAAGTTCTCCATTTTTGCTCTTTTGATGTTGTAATGAAATCTCTCCAACAAATCTTCCAAATTTTCATCTTCTTTTTGTAACATCTTAAACACTTCCTCCTTATGATTGATTGGCATACAATAATCCAAATACCTCTCTAAAAATGCTTGTCTCATGTCTTCCCATGTCCTGATAGAACTGTTGATCAAACTCATAAACCACTTCAATGCTGCTCCTTTCAATGTTGAAGGAAATAATTTAAGTTTTTGAGCATCTTGTAAGTAGTCATAAGTTCTACACAGGACTTCAAATTCAAATAGGAAGGTTTCAGGATCTTCAGTTTTAAGTCCATATAATTTTGGAAGGACAGAGGGTGAAATATTTTTCATAGTTGTATTGGTTTCTTCATCTACTATAGGAAACCCAAAAGAGCTTCCCATCTCTCTTCTACCTCTTCCTCTACCTCCTTCACCTTCTGCACCTCTACCTCCTTCTCCTCTACCTCTACCTCTACCCCCTCCAAATAATGTGTGTTCTCCATTAAAGACTCCTCCGCCCCCTTCTTCTGCCATAGTTGATTCTTCTGTGGAAGTGGAAAAGTTTGTGTTTCTAGCAGGGGTCCTTGAATATTCTTCCAAGACAGGTTCAGTGAATGAAGTGGAGGGTCTTTCTAATGGAATATCTGATCTTAAGTCTTCTGGAAGTCTAGGATCAGTAAAGGATGGATTGTGGGTTTGAGTTGGAGGTGTACTGGCTCTTGGTCTAGGTGAAACAAGTGGTGTTCTAGGGATCAAGCTTCTGCTTCTGCTTCTTATGAATCTACCACTTGAGTCTCTCTCTCTACACATATAATTGTTTTTGGGAGTTAAGAAACAAGGCTACCTAGTTACACTTCCCCGGCAACGGCACCAAAATGTTTGTGCTCAACCTAGTGTTCCTAAATTGAGTTCATTAATTGTCAATCAGGGTTGGTAAACTGCTGAAGTGTGGTGCACTATATATGCCTAGGTAATTGTTTCTCACTACGTTGTGTTTAGTGTTTTATGATGTTTTTGGTTTTATGGTTTTATGTTCACAAGGGAAAGAACTAAATGCTGGTGAAAAGAAGCTACTGGTTAAAAACAGAGTGAAGCCTAAACTATGGATGGAAAACAATAAATGCAAAGCTTGATAATGACTCCATTGCAAAGAAACAAATCACAACATGAACTTGAAATTTTCCAATTCATTCATTAAAGATGTGTTGGAAGAGCTGGAGAAATGGACACGTTAAGTGTAAATGGAGTTCTCCTAACTAGACAATAAACCAATTAACTTACAATGTTACAACATCTCATCCATGGTTAAAGGTTTATTGAAACATATTTGGAAAAGAACATTTGTAGCATCATAATATTTCTACTCTAAACTAGCTCCTAATTCTGTTCTGCAACTCAATCTAGCACCACTAGGCCTCACTCAAAAGTTGTAGATTTATTTTTAGAATAGTCTTTGAGAAAAGGCTTGTTTGTGAAATGGTAAAAAGGTTGTAAGATAATCCAGGCCTTAGACTGATACTACCTTCTGTCCAGATAATTATATATTAGTATGAGTTTGGAACAAAAGAAGTTTTGTAAATAATGAAGACCGTGGTATTTAAATTTAGCAACTAATGCAATTTAAAATTCAATGGATAGCAACTAAACTTGGAATGTTAATACAATGAGCTAAGACTACACTAAGGTGCTACTAGTCTACAGTGAACAGTGTTAAACTAAAAAGCCATTATCAAACTGGAAATGAGATGACAGAGCTGAACTAAATGCAATCTACCTCCGGAGTGCTGTAACTAAATTAACATGCAACTAGTCTATGGAATTCTACAGTCCATCTCGTCAATAGGAATGATATTTTGGAAGAGTTTTTAAAACAAGTATGGCTGTATTATTCGATGCAGTTGAACATAAATATAAGACTGAAAGAAAATACAACTAGAATCTAAGACACCACAGCTTATTCTTATTCGTTGTTCATGATGTTTTGGAAGAGTTTGTTTGAGAAAGACCGGTTGTGACACTTAGTATTAACAAGCAACTAAAACCTACAATACCATAGCTATGACTTATTCATCATAATGATATTTTGGAAGATTTTATTAGAGTAAGTCTAACTGTGATAATTAATGAAATGAAATGCAACTAAAATCTACAACACCACAGCTATGCCTTATTCATCGCAAAAATATTTTGGAAGAGTTTATTAGAGCAAGTATAACTGTGATGATTAATGAAATCAACTATGAACATAAACTTCAGAAACTTGTCTAAGCTAGAAATGAAAACGAGACTAAAATACTTATCTAAACTGTATAAACAAGGCTGCTCAGGAGGCAGGGGCCCTCTACCACCAGAGTAGCACGAAATCCACTTCAAGATTGACTCAACGCTTTCAAGGAAATGATGTCTTTTTCATTAAAGAGAGATTACTTCAAAACAGAGTGTTTTCGTACTTCTGAAATCTAGCAGTAAAACACAAAATCTAACCAAAATCTAACCTTGTCCCTCGGTTTCCCGAGCTACATTTATAGCAAATTTACATAACAAAATCTGAGATAATCCAGGGATAATTGTCTTTCCATATTAAAATCGAACTAGAACTCTAAAGGTGGCATCGTAATATGACTAAGGACATCTGGACTGTCCTTGTCCTATTAGGAGTCTATCTCCTAGTTTGAGTTCCCACGTGCATAACCACGTACAGAATTCCGTTCAATCTTCGTGGAGAGCAACAAATGCTGAGGGCATGATCTAGAATACGACCATGTGTGGTTTTCTCTGAGAGGACACCTGGAACCTGCTTAGACATGAAGACAGCTGCAGAATTGGCAACTAGCTACAGAATGTCTGCATTCTGTAGCTAGTCCTAGTTCAAAAAGTACTATAATGAAAAAATCATAAAAACATAGCAAGTTAGTCATAATATTCATTCTTAAAGCAATTTTAACTAATTTCATTGATCATTTGAGCCTGGGATTAATAATGGACAAAATAAATGGAGTGGAATGTGGTGGAAGAAAGAAAATTCTTGGAGCTCAACATATGGTAAGGTTAAATATGTCCTGAACTTTTATTCTATCGCTCAACCCGATACATTCAAATTAAACACTGGTAACAGACCTTAACCCCGGGCCCACCTTTACAAGTGACAGACTAATGAAAAATACCGCCATGTCTTTAGATTATCGTTCGAGCATCTCCCGAACACAACCACCGTCCGATGGCATCCCTCCAGATTGATGGTGTCCGGCGATATCACTTCGCCTCCTCATACGAACTTTAACGTGTGATGGCATGAGGGAAAAGTGGTTTTGGGGTTCTGTCCCTTGGCCACGCGTCAGCTTCTCTGTGGAATCGCTCGCGATGGGAGAAAACCGCTTGCTCCAGAAAAGCAGTGCGATATGGGCAGTGTGGTTTTGTCAATCCGCTCGCGAGTTTTTGGTGCAGTGATTAACCACGGTTCACGTCGGGTTTGCGTAATCCTTCGTATGCCTTAACTCAGGTTCACAACTTGGGTTTATTTCAATAGAGTTCGGTCCGATCATTCGGTGGGGAGTTTCATAGTAGTACAGACGGAGGAGTGTGATAGACAGGGAAATGCGGAATTATACAACCTCCATACTCAACGATTCCACGCAGAACCAGTGTACAATCGCCTCTCAATTAAACAGTTTCTTCACAGATAAGGATTCGAGGCAATTCAATGGCCGATGAGCATTGAAATTATTTAACTGGAAACAATTGTTAACACACAGAGTTTTTATTGCAGAAGTCTCTCTTTTTTTCCCTCCTCCTCAATGCATCCGAGGAATACAATTTATATACATCAATATATGACTCTTCAGTTCCTCTGTGAGGACCGTTCTAGAAATCAAAGGTTTAATTACAACTTATTCAAATAACTGAACTGACAGATGGATCGGATCCACCTATTCAACTTCTACCAATCCTAACTGATCTAAATAAAACAGTCAGCTGAGGTATTGAAACCTAGCTGTTACAATTCAAGAATTTTGAACCCTCCTAGCCACAACATGTGGACAAAAACTCCTACATTGCTAGCTAGTGTCTAATGCCCCTGCATCAGACTCCCGAGGGAAATTTTTTCTTCATGGGCTCCTATCCATGAGCTCTTCTGCTGATTTGCCTATCTTCTGCAGCATTCCTTCGGTAATCCAAGTGGCATCTTCCTCTGGCTTGTCCCTCCATTTGATTAAGTACTGAAAGTAATCTTGTCCTCTTGTCTACCTGAACACTCTTTTGTCCAATATCTTCTCTGGTTGCAATGGTTGTGCTGGAGGTAGCTGCTCCTTCCACTCAATCTGTTCCTTGTCTGCTGATCTTTCTTCTACGCCATCATCTTCATACTGTACAAATTTTCAACATTAAAAATGGGAGATATTCCAACATCAGGTGGCAATTCAATCTCATAAGCATTTGCAGAAAACTTTCTAAGTATCTTGCATGGCCCAATCTTTTTGAACTTCAGTTTATTATACTGCTTCTTTGGGAATCTCTCCTTTCTCAATTGTGCCAAAACCAGGTCTCCTACTTCAAAACAGACTTCCTTCTTGCTCAAGTATGCTCTGCCTTTGTATTTGATGCTGCTGCCTTGTAGTTGCTGTTTCACTTGTTCATGTATGGCCTGGATCTCTGAAGCAAATTCCTCACTACCAACACTTCTCATTTCTGCCCTTCCCAGATTTCTTAACTCTGATATTCCTCTGGGGTGCATTCCATAAACAATATGGAATGGGATCTGCGCCGTGCTCCTGTTTGGTGAGTCATTATATGCATTTTCCGCCTGAGGAAAAATATGGTCCCACTGCTTGGGATGCTCTCCCACAAGACTCCTTAATAAATTTCCCAGACTCCTATTCACCACCTCAGTTTGTCCATCAGTCTGGGGATGATAAGCTGAGCTAAAACTCAGTTTGGTGCCAAGTTTCTTCCACAGTGTCCTCCAAAAATGGCCCACAAATTTGGTGTCTCTGTCTGAAACAATACTCTTAAGCAACCCATGTAATCTAGCAACTTCTTTGAAAAACAAGTTAGCAACATGGGTGGCATCACTAGTTTTATAGCATGGAATAAAATGTGCCATTTTGGAGAATCTATCCACTACAACAAAGACTGCATCATTCCCTCTCTGAGTCTTGGGCAATCCTAGAACAAAATCCATACTCACCATGTCCCAAGGCCTGTCTGGAATAGGCAAGGGAGTGTACAATCCTGTGTTCTGGCTCCTTCCTTTAGCATATTGACAGATATTGCAATTCTTCACACACCTATCTACTTCTGTTCTCATCTTGGGCTAGAAATAGAAGTGACTCAGCTGCTCATAGGTTTTATCAGTACCAAAGTGTCCAGCAAGTCCACCACTATGCTTCTCCTTGATCAAATTTTCTCTCATGGAACATTTTGGTACACACAATTGGCTTCTTCTGAAGAACAGGTCCTCCTGCAAGAAATAATCCAGCCACTGGCTTCTATCTGTTAAGACAGGGTTACAACATTCCTCAAATTCTTCCTTAAAATCTAAATCTGTTTTGTACAATTCCTTGAGAAAATCAAATCCTACAACTTCAAAATTAGTTTCTTGGACAAGCATGTGCCTCGTACTCAAAGCATCAGCTACTTTATTTGCTTGGCCACTTATATGTTTCAAAAAAAAAATAAAACCTTGGAGATACTCAACCCATTTGGCATGCTTATGCTTCAACTTGGGCTGCTATACAATATACTGGAAAGCATGATTGTCAGAATACAATGCAAATTCCCTGGACATCAAATAATGTCTCCACTTCTTCAGTGCCTGAATAATTGCATAGAATTCCTTCTCATAAGAGGAATAATTTCTTCTGGTGTCATTAAGCTTTTCATTGAAATATGCCACAGGCCTATCATCCTGACTCAACACAGCTCCAATGGCTTCCCCACTGGCATCACACTTCACTTGAAATGGTTTAGTAAAATCAGGCAGAATCAAAACAGGCTTCTCAGTTATCTTTTTCTTTAAAAGTTTAAAGTTTCTTTCTGCTTCAGCAATCCACTTAAATGGTTGTCTGCTCTTCTTTATTGTCTCAATGATGGGTGCATTAATCTTGCTGAAGTTTCTTATAAAATTTCTGTAAAAACAGGCAAGTCCATGGAAACTTCTTACCTCAAAAACATTCCTGGGTGAAGGCCACTCCACAATTGCCTTAACATTCTCTGGGTCCATCTTCAATCCTTCTGCAGAAACAAAAAAACCAAAATACACCAACTCTTCCTTCATGAATGAGCATTTATTTAAGTTTATCAATAGTTTCTCTTGGTGCAGCTTCTTCAAGATATAATTGAGATGCCTCAAATGTTCTTCTTTAGTTTTGCTGAAAAATAATATATCATCCAGATACACTATCACAAATTTACCAATGAATTCTTTCAACACTTCATTCATAAGTCTCATAAAAGTTCTAGGTGCATTTGGCAACCCAAAAGGCATTACCATCCATTCATACAGTCCTTCATTCGTTTTAAAGGTAGTTTTCCACTCATCACCCTCTCTTATTCTAATTTGATGGTATCCACTTTTCAAATCTATCTTTGAAAAATATTTAGCACCACTCAAACAGTCCATCAAATCCTCAATTCCGGGCAAAGGAAATCTGTACCTGATGGTGATCTTATTGATTTCTCTGGAATCAGTACACATCCTCCAACCTCCATATTTCTTTGGGCTCAATACTGTTGGTACTACACATGGACTCAAAATTTCTCGGATCAGTCCCTTGTCCACTAATTCCTGTACTTGTCTCCTGATTTCCTCATTTTCTGTGGGAGTCATTCTGTAGGCTGCCTTATTTGGCAGATTTGAACCAGGGATAAAATCTATCTGATGGCTGATCTTTCTCACAGGTGGCAGCTCATCAGGTAAATCATCCACAACAATGTAACAATAATTGTCTAACATCTCCAACCTGGGCAACAACAACGTTTCTTGGACCATCACCCACATTCTCTGGACACTCATAGTGCTTATGTCCCACTTGCTGACATCTATAGCACTTCAATTCTCTGCCTCTGCCTTTGTCTCCTCTTCCTTTTCCTCTGTAAGAACCCCTTCTTCCCCTTGCATCATCCTCTGTGGATGCATTCTGAGGTGAGCTACTATTAGCTCCATCCCTGGCTGTAGTAGGCTTTCCTCTACCACCCTGACTTCCCTTTCCACGAAAAGTACCTCTCTTTTTGGCAGACTGCTTCCTCAGGAGTTTCTCCTCTACCTTCAAGGCCATATGGTAGGCCTCTTCCACTGTCTTAGGAGGCAGAAGACCAATCTCGTCTTGGATCTCTAGCTTGATACCATTCACATATCTGGCAGTCTTCTCTGGTGTATCTTGAAATTGCCTAGCCCTTATGCTTACTCTATAGAATTCCTCTGTGTATTCTTTTACTGCCAGTAACCTCTGTCTTAGGTTCTGCATTTTCCTAAACAATGTCAGCTGATAGTCACTAGGAAAGAATTTACCTTTTAACTTAGCCATCATTATGGTCCAGCTCTTGATAGGTTGCTTGCCAAATCTCCTCCTTTCTGCCTGCACTCCATCCCACCAGAGTGCACCATGTCCTTTCAACTTTGTCACCGCAAACTCGACCTTTTTATCTTCGCTTATTTCTTCATAATCGAAACACTTGTTCATTTCATTAATCCAGTCTACTAATTCTTCTAGATTCAGTCCCCCTGCATAACTCGACACTTCAATTTTGGGCTTAACTGCAGACCCCAGAACAATTTTGAGGAGCCTCATGTCAGGAGGAATCTCAACATTTTCTTCCGCTTCTTCTATCTCAGGTTGACTGATGTCTTCAGGATCTCTGGGCTGTCTTCGCTCCATGGCATCCATTCTGGCTTCAAACCTCTGCAAAATTCCCAACACCTCTGCGTTGGCAACAGGTCTTCTTCTGCCAGCAACTCTACCAACTCGGATTGCCATGTCAGTTCTTTGCAAAAACAACTTAAAAACAACAGCTCTGATACCACAAATGACAACAACAAAAATGAAAGTCGGCTCCTAAGGAGAGCTGGTCTACTGTAGTTGCTCTGTCAGCATTTATTTCCATTAACTTTGTTCACCTCCACGTGGTCTTCTTACTTTTCTTGGGGATTTTATTTATCAATTTCAGATAAAATTGATAAATAATTACATTCAACAACTTTAGAAAATCTGACTATATCTGCCCTTATAACTCCACGATAATTCCGATATAAAACAGGCACCAACTCAGGTTTCTATATGGTAAGGTTAAATATGTCCTGAACTTTTATTCTATCGCTCAACCCGATACATTCAAATTAAACACTGGTAACATACCTTAACCTCGGGCCCACCTTTACAAGTGACAGACTAATGAAAGATACTGCCATGTCTTTAGATTATCATTCGAGCATCTCCTGAACACAACCACCGTCCGATGGCATCCCTCCAGATCGACGGTGTCCGGCGATATTGCTCCGCCTCCTCATACGAACTTTAACGTGCGATGGCGTGAGGGAAAAGCGGTTTTGGGGTTCCGTCCCTTGGCCACGCGTCAACTTCTCTGTGGAATCGCTCGCGATGGGAGAAAACCGCTTGCTCCAGAAAAGCGGTGCGATATGGGTAGTGTGGTTTCGTCAATCTGCTCGCGAGTTTTTGGTGCAGTGATTAACCATGGTTCACATCGGGTTTGCGTAATCCTTCGTATGCCTTAACTCAGGTTCACAACTCAGGTTTATTTCAATAGAGTTCAGTCCGATCATTCGGTGGGGAGTTTCATAGTAGTACAGACAGAGGACTGCGATAGACAGGGAAATGTGGAATTATACAACCTCCATACTCAACGATTCCACGCAGAACCAGTGTACAATCACCTCTCAATTAAACAATTTCTTCACAGATAAGGATTCAAGGCAATTCGATGGCCGATGAGCATTGAAATTATTTAACTGGAAACAATTGTTAACACACAGAGTTTTTATTGTAGAAATCTCTCTTTTTTTTCCCTCCTCCTCAATGCATCCAAGGAATACAATTTATATACATCAATATATGACTCTTCGGTTCCTCTGTGAGGACCGTTCTAGAAATCAAAGGTTTAATTACAACTTATTCAAATAACTGAACTGACAGATGGATCGAATCCAACTATTTGACTTCTACCAATCCTAACTGATCTAAATAAAACAGTCAGCTAAGGTATTGACACCTAGCTGTTACAATTCAAGAATTTTGAACCCTCCTAGCCACAACATGTGGACAAAAACTCCTACATTGCTGGTTAGTGTCTAATGCCTCTGCATCACCTACACAGTTAAAGACATCATGGATAGTGTAGCTATTCGCATAGCCACCCTACGTGGTGATATGATATCTGGCTATGTCAATGGCAGCTGACTCAAACCATATCGGGTCAAATGACTATATGACTGGAGTAGTTGTCTAAAATGGGCTATGCCCACTAAGGAGGGTATGGATGGGAGGTACCATAAGGTGCGCAGATTATGGTCGCCGAATTGGAAGCTTGGGGGGGGGGGGGATATCAAGTGGCAAGGAAGTAAGCTCAAGTATAAGCGAGTTACTTTGAAGTGAAGGAAGTATGCTCAAAATGCAGGGATACATTGGGAGCTCAGGGGTGCGCTAAGCGCACCAGGGGTGCGAAAAATAGCTGTTGGTACAGTCAAATCGGGTAAAAAGAAAAAATTACCATTGGAAGGAGCGGGCGGCTGACATTTAACGAGGCGATCAGATTGTTGCAAGCGTAGGTGGAGACCCCACTGTCACATCGACTTGGGACGAGTCAAAAGATTGTGTTGGGGGGCTGTTGGAACATGGTCTCCTAAAGCTGCGCATTTTGTCCATTTTTGTATATTTTTTGTATTATTTAGTCTAGCGCAGGGGTTTTGGGATGGGTCAAAGCCGCAAATGCATTGTAAAGGGTCAGGGGTAGACCAAGTGTCTGCAAACCACGGTTTGTGGACCATTGGATGTGTAGGCTAAATTGGTATAAATAGATGAAACTTTTTGAGTCTTAAAGTAGGAAAGAATTAAGATTGATGTTAAGCACAGATTGTTAGATATGTTGTTAGGTCGTTTGGGTAAGGACTCATGCTGGCTGTGTGCGCGGAGCTCCTCAGTCCTGCTATGTGAGAACCCTGTTGGCTGTGTGCACAGACGGTATTTTTGGGATTGTAAGAGGATTTTGGTATTAATATATATGCGAAAAACTGTCAAATATCTGATGTTATATGGATCTACTTTGTTATGATTGATGTGAACTTGGATTGTATGGTTAAATTTGAGAAATTATTTACTTGATAGCTGCGAAAGTATCTTTGTTTCTGTTATATGAATCTATGATCTGTTAATTGCTACGATTATAGTTGCTGTGTTGATAACTTGGTATTGCGCACGTGGATGCCAAGGTAATTACAAGATCTGTGCTCTGTTATATAAGCCTGTGAATAGATCTGTTAAATACGAGCTCGATAGGCTGGGAACGTAGATCTACTTGACTTACCTGCTCTCTCTCAGGGTGCGGAACCTGGTTCCAAAACCCTCCCATACTGTTTCGGGTGAGACTTTGGCCTGCACAAGAAGGTCACTGCCGAAAGGGCCAGTAGTATAGGGGTTTGTTGGCAAACCTTAACCTCCAAACCTAGGTCAGGACCCCTCGAGCCAACAGTGTTCCTGATCAGGAATCCCGCCTCTTTCCTTGAGAGGCCTCTTGGAAGAGTTTGCGTTATCTTGTCCATTATTTGGCTGAAGGCTAAGCTTCTTCTTCCAACTACAATGCAGATCCTATTGAGGGTTTGGTTGTCTTTGAAAGCTGTAGCAAGTGGAGGCTAGATCTACTCATATCTAGACCATTCTAGTGCTCATTTTCAGTGGGGAAGGCTTCTATCCCATTGGAAAGAGAGTATTGGACCATTGGAGCACCATTTTCAGATCTTGGCATGTGGCCAATCATTTTCTAAACCCTATAACATAGTATTGCTTCCAGAATTGCGTTATTTATATAGGTGCTGTTGCAGGATATTTTGGCACAACTTTTGGAGGAGTGGTTTTCAAGTGTTGGGGATCTGCCCTTCACCATTGAGATCCATTGAAGACTATAATTTTACTGTACATATCAGATCATATCTGAACATTCCTAAATATCTGAATATTTCTACAGATCTACAGATTTAGATCTTAGATCTACTCCATGTACATGTTGTAATGCTGAAAACCCCAAGGGGATCTGAAAGAGGAGCCTATCTAGTGTATGGATCTATTATATATCTGAATTTTCATGCATTGATCTACTCTAGATCTAAAGTGTAATCAATAGCTGTTGCAGCCTAATAAAATAACACTGTCAAGGCAATTTCTATTCATATGTATGGTTGCAACGCTTCTTTTTAAGGTTTTTCTTCTGTTGGAGACTTCTATTTCCTATTATGCATCTCATGGGCCATATTTTACATCTATTTTACTGCTGTAAATACATTTATAAGGTCTCCTTATTGGCCTCCTAATTTTTCCTTGATGATCTGCATTATTTTCCTGCATAACTTTCATATATTGCTGCATTTCCCATTTGGGAATACTACAGTGGTATCAGAGTATCATCTTGTCATGCCTATGCTTCCTAAGAAGCCAACATGTTTTCTAAAGAAAAAGAGCCTCTTAATGACATAGAGAAGAGGTATCTCAAGAAAAGACACAAGAATATTGATTACACAAATGAAGACAAGGATAAAACCCCATCACCTGGAAGAATGAAAGGGGAGGAGTTCTCAATAACTCTTTTCTAAAATGTGCATGAGCTTATAAGATAAATTAGGGGAATAAGGAGGGAAAGACATGAATATCCCTCAAGAATATTTGCACATGAAGAAAGCCTAGTTCTTCATATTATGTGTGTGATAATTCAACCACACAATCAGATCTACAATGTTGTACCATGCCTATATTCTTGGCAAGAGAAGAAACAGAAGAAGGAGCACCAAAGGAGGAGACTCTTGGTGACTATCTACAAGAATATGAATCTCAGTCAAAGAGATTCAAGGAGCATATAAGCTTCCCAGAGTTCTATCAACTCAAGGAAGAGAGAAGACCCAACAACTACAATAGAGGAAGAAGGTGCATGCAACACACTTTAGGTAGATTCTTTCTACCTACTTTTGATGGGTCACCCAAGAGCACAACCAAGTCTTGGGTAAGGACACTAGACACCTATTTTTGGCTGCATCGAGTTTTAGAAGAAGAAGCCATGAGAGTAGCAACGTTGCATCTCCAAGGTAAGGCTTATGCCTGGTGGTTATTTGAATCTTCTTCATTAAAAGGTGAAAATATACCTACTTATGCAAATTTCACTACGAGGTTAGTGAAAATATTTGATTTAAAACAATCTGAGACTTCCTTGGGAGAGAAAATCAAGCCCAAGAAATCATAACCTTTACATGATTTGGAAGGATCCATGAAGACAACTCCTTTTCAGAACATTGTTGAGGGGAATAAATATCTGCAACATATTTTTCCAAAGGAAAAAGAGCCACTTCAGCAAGGACGTTCTTCTCAAGAAGAAGACATGATGATTCCTTTTCCAAAGGGAGATCAAGAAAAATGGTCTCTTAATGATGAGGAATTATCCATTGATGAGGAGAAGGAAGAGGAAGAGCTGAGAATATCCTCCAGTGCTGTGATAGTAGGAGGAGATCTACTTCTATTTGGAGATGGAGATGAAGCAATTGCTTCCACTAGAGGGGCTCTTGTATCTTTTCAAGAAGCTCCAAGGGATCAGCATCCAAGGGATATTACATATGAAAAACATGAGCAACATGTGTCTATGATGATAGACAATGAGATAGAACAAAGGAGGGATCACAGCGCTGACATGGCAGGAGATGATCCATTATTACATGGAGGAGAGGATGGGGCAATTGCTCCAATTAGAAGCACTCTTTCATCCTTAAGAGTGATACCAAATTATCATGAAAATTCCACACAAAAATTAGAGATGAATTTGCGCAGTGGAAGCAGGGATATGATGATCCCATCTGTTATGCACATGGGGATGATCCATGATACATCATTATCTTGTGGTAAACCACCTGGGAGACCACCTGATTCAGATTTTATAAAAGGTGTCTCACATATTGATGCTCCATTCATAGATCCAGAAAGGAAGGGAGCATTAGAAGACCACAATACAACACTGAGGGTGTTGGGTGAGCTCAAGGAGGAGGGAAATATTTCCCCACTATCACCATTGTTCACTCTCTCACTCATACTGCGCTGAGAGAAGATGCTGCAAGATTAGAGAAGGAAACCATCATGGGGCAAGGAGAAAAATCCTTGGCTATGAAAAATCAGAAGATAATCCAATTTGGAGAGGAATCCTCCATACATGATAGAAGATGGTGGCCACACATGCATACTTTGGCAAGATCAAGGAGGTTTTGGATATATGATAGCCTTCCATGGGAGACTAATTTCCAAGAACTTCCATTTTCATTTGAGCATGTGCATATGCAAAAAGGGCAGCAAGGAAGGAATAGCAACCTTCCATCACATACCTTTGGCATGGGAGATGTCAAGGAGGAGAAGAATGGCAGGAATAGCCTTCCAACATACACCTTTGGCAGGAGATATGTCAATGAGAAGAGTAGCAACATGACAGACATTTCAGTTGATGCATTATCAACACTGTCATTTTTGGGGAGATTAGATCCATATTGGAAATCCCAACTATTGGTGGAATATTCCAAGGACCTTCACACACACATGATTCTTGATGACCAGCTACATGAAGAGGGCTACTTAGTCCAAGATGGATTCATCTATGATCATGGTAGGATCTTCTTGTCTAGAGCCTCCAAGCTCAAGGAGAAGTTACTAGAAAGGGCCAATAAAGAGTTTTGTTCTAGCCACACATATTCCATGAAGCTCAACAACATCATCTTGAGGAGCTACTATTGGGAGGGATTTGAAGGATAACTATATCATCATTATCAAATATGCATGTACCATGTGGATATGGAGCAACAACATAACTCTATGGGAGAGTTAATTCAGCCCTCTCTTTCTCTTTTTGAGGAAGGGGATAGATCTATGCACCACTCCATTTGTATGACGAGATTTGTTGGTGAAGAACATACTCATGTAATTCATGTTTTATTTTATGATTGTATGCATTATTTTACTATGCATATGTAGGACATGACTC
This sequence comes from Pinus albicaulis, assembly GCA_034641835.2. Taxonomy (NCBI): domain Eukaryota; kingdom Viridiplantae; phylum Streptophyta; class Pinopsida; order Pinales; family Pinaceae; genus Pinus; species Pinus albicaulis. The sequence goes on along the minus strand of CM076584.1, from coordinate 590,074,626 downwards.
AAAAGAGGGGTGTTGTAGCTTATAAACTCCATGGCCAACTTTGTGCCAAAAATATTTCTGAATATGGCCACTCACTTGGTGGACAAAGGGAGGTTTTACATTATGATGGGTGCTTTCCTAAGGCACCAAATATATCTCACACTTTCAGCCATAGTGAGATGATACGGGCAGCAAGTAAGTGGTGGGAAAACCACTTACCACATCTATATCTAATGCAGGTAGGAGATGCACTGCGCTGGTTCCACATGTGGGACTATGACCCACCTCCATATGCACAAATTTCTGTTTGCATATATGTTGTTTTGATCCTCTACATTGATGATGTAATTGTGCATTTTATGGGGATGTATGGAGGAAGGAAGGAAGGTATGTATGTACCTCATGGTATGGAGACTCTCTATGTGTATTATGCTACATGTTTTAGGGAGAGCATTGGGCAAGCCATGTTTGTTTCATGTGAACTATTGTCTCCTTATGGGATGGAATTTTTGCATCTCATGAGAAGTTTGGAGGAGCAATTCATGGAGGGATGGATTGGTGAAAACTTAGCTTATGGAGGAAGGTTATCACATGTTGGTGTCACCAATGGAGGAGGAGAAGAGCTGAAACACTCACCTTATCATTTGCTTGAGGACAAGCAACATTTGGGAGGGGAGGACTATAATATTCCTAATTAGTTCTAAGCTAATTGAAATATTCAATTTTTTTTTTCTTTGTTTAAAGAAGAAATGTGTAAAGGAGGTTCATAAAACTCCTAATAAAGAATAAATCAATGCCAAATGTGAAAAAGGCTAAATCTTGGCTATGTAAGCAAGCACCCTTAGGTGTGAAAGGGGCTGGATATTTTGACTGGGTCAACCTTGACCAAATCTACAACGTTGTCTTGGAGGAGTGGCCATCAATGAGGCACAACGCAGTTTTAGATGGAGATGGCTTGTGTGAAAGAGATGATTTCATTGAAGGTGGTTTATGGTTTACAAGCTCTTGATCTATATAAGGAAGAGGATGGCAGCATGAAAAGGTTATTTATGGTATTGTATTTTCAGAGTATATTGTCTATTTATACATATCTCATTCTCATTGTTGTTTAGCTGAGAATAGTGCTGTTTAGCACTGGGTGTTCCTGATCGGGAATCCCACCTCTTTCCTTGAGAGGCCTCTTGGAAGAGTTTTCATTGTATTGTCCACTATTTGGTTGAAGGCCAAGCTTCTTCTTCCAACTACAACGCAGATCCTATTGAGGGTTTGGTTGTCTTTGAAAGCTGCACCAAGTGGAGGCTAGATCTACTCGGATCTAGACCATTCTAGTGCTCCTTTTCAGTGGGGAAGGCTTCTATCCCGTTGGAAAGAGAGTTTTTGATCATTGGAGCACCATTTTCAGATCTTGGCATGTGGGAAATCATTTTCTAAACCCTACAGTGTAGTATTTCTTCCAGAACTGCATTATTTCTGTAGGTGCTGTTGAGGGGTCTTTTGGCACAAATTTTGGAGGAGTGGTTTTCAAGTGTTGGGGATCTACCCTTCACCTTTGAGATCCATTGAAGAGGATCATTTTATTGTACATATCATATCAGATTTGAACATTCCTGAATATCTGAATATTTCTGCAAATATGCAGATTTAGATCTTAGATCTACTCCATGTACATGTTGTAATGCTGAAAACCCCAAGGGGATCTGAAAGAGGAGCCTATCTAGTGTATGGATCTATTATAGATCTGAATTTTCATGCACTGATCTACTCTAGATCTGAAGTGTAATCAACAGTTGTTGCATCCTAATAAAATACTGCTGTCAAGGCAGTTTCTGTTCATGTGTATGGTTGCAACACCTCTTTTTGAGGATTTTATTATGTTGGAGACTTCTATTTCCTATTATGCATCTCATGGGCCATATTGTACATCTATCTTGCTGCTATAAATACATTTATAAGGTCTCCTTATTGGTCTCCTACTTTGTCCTTGATAATTTGCATTATTTTCTTGCATAACTTTCATATATTGCTGCATTTCCCATTTGGGAATACTACAAAAGATATTGAGGAAAGATAGTTCATTATCTGGTTAATCAATTGCACATTGAACCGTATATGAATGAGTAGCCCTAAATAAAGCCAATTTTCTCTATCATATGCCTTGGAAAGACAAACTCACTAACATTGCTTGTAATTTTTTGGTTTGATGTTATAAATTACTTCTTAGGCTACTCCTATTTCGTAATGGATTTGTTTTCGAGGAAGGATGCAAAATTGTTCTAATGAAATGGAATCAGCTTAGTGGATTTTGACCCTACATGAAATAATTTTTGCAATGATTTTCTAGATGCAATTACATAGTGATATGGGTTTGAAATCATCTCATTCTTGTCTAATTTTTGGGATTAAAGCCTGAAATGTTGAATTGAAAGCTCCCAAATCCTACTTGTGTATTTTAATTTGTCAACAATTCTTGGTTTGTTTGAAGGAAGTCATAGAACCACTAGAAGAATTCTATTGTCTTGCGAAGTGACTAAGGGTTCTTATACTTTTGGAAACAATGCAAAATTGTTTGTAATTCTTCCTTTTATATTTGATCCATTAATGCCTCATTACCCACCTCCCGTACAAAACTGGGGAAATATGAAGTCATCTTTAACTATCTCTCTTAAATGTATTCTATCATCCTCTTTATAAATTACCTCAAAATGGTCTGTTGATGAGCAAATTGCTCCTCAAGATAAGACACCTTCTCATGAGGAAAAGTTCGTTGATAATCAACATCTTGAGGCAATTGTTCATTACAATTATGAAATGTTGAAGAGAGAAAATATCTTCTATTTAGTAAAGCTATGCACGAATGTTAGTGATTTGGTACAAGGAAAGACATTCACAACGAGGGAATTGTGGAGATTCCCTACAACCCTTTTCCCAAATGTGACACGTGAGGATGTATGCTTATTAAACAACTATATTTGAGAACATTCACCACTTTGAAGGCAAGACTATTTTGGATGTAGGCGCAGGAAGTTTGATGCAGGCTCTTGCACCCGACCTGACATCCCACCTGCTTACCTATGACTACGATCTATGTGCTTCCCTGCTTGTCAACTGCAGTTGCTCCAATTCTCGGTCGGATTGTGCCTGAAGGCCCGTTACTGCAGCTTCAACTAGGCTACTTGACCACGTGTGGTGGCTACTAAAACTGCACTGAAACAGGTCAGGATAGCTCTGATATCACTCCTCCATCCACAAACTATGCAGAAAATTTCCCTTCTATCAGTTATTTGTGTGTATTTTCCCTCGCGATTTCTCAACAGTTGAGTGGTGTCGACTAGTCTAGCCCGTGTTGCTTCCTTCTTAGTGATTTGCCACCTTATGCTTCTTGTGGTTTTGTTTTTGTCGAGTGCAGACTTGCATGCAGGCCACAGTTCTTTCACCAACGACTATTGACCATACTTTCCCACCTCTCCTGGAAAAATACACTCAAAACTGCGTTCTTCTTTGAGGTGATACTAGTATATCCTTTTCTACCAACCGAAATGTCGACCACCCCTTCTTCGCACAATTTTCTTTTCCTATTGGCAGAAGGGTTTGACCCTTATTTCAACCACTTTGGTTTTGCCATGACTGACACAGACTTGTCACTTATGGATCATTTATTCAACCCCTATACAACATACAAACTTATCTATATGACCCTTTTTCAATCCTTAAAAAAATTAACAATTGCTTCAAGGCACTATACGATCAATTTACTTTGGTCCTAAAAAAATTTCTTTTGCACGATCACAGTCAAACAAGTTTGGAACGAATGAGTTGGGAATGTCATATATGTTTATATATATATAAATAAATTTATAAATAAGTTAATAACACATTATCTTGCAAGAAAAAAGGGAATAAGACCCATAGATGACAAAAGGGGGTTCCTATTAGTCAGTGCAAAGCTTAACAATGCCCGACACAAGGCAAGGTTGTTCGAGCATATAAAATATGATATGTTACAAAGCTAATAGGTTGTATAACAGTAATATTTTAGAGCCTTCTGTTTACTTCAAGTATATCATACCTTCTAGTTTGGTACTTCGGAAATATATTTGAGCAAAAACTTAAAAATGTGAAGGTTTCTAGCTAGTTAAATTTTTCTACATATGCCTCACATCATCAACCATGGCATCCACTATAAACAACAATTTCCTAAAAAATAAGGAAAGCCTCCAATGATGAATGAGCCAAATCATCATCTCCTGAAATGGGTAGATGCCAACATGCAGAGTGCAATAAAATATGTGCATATAAATGTGTGTTAGTAGCATCCTAAATAAAATCTACCCAAGAATAACCAGCCACTTTGATTAGGGAAAAGTATAAATTTAAAGATAAAAGGGGTTAAGAGATCCCTTGCATACACCTAATAAGGTGTGCATGAAAGAAGGGTTTGAAACTCTAAAATGAAGATGATCTAAAAACCCTAGTCCTGCAACCCTTGGGGAAATGCCATTGACCATTAGTCTAACTGATCGACTAATTAACCCAAAAAACTCTATCGCTAAGCAATTCCCTTGATCAAAATAGTAAAAATTGAGCCTTACTTGGAAGCTCTAAAAGGAAGAAACCTTAGAAAAGATGATTTTGAACCACTTTTGGATCAGCATTGTAGTGTGCCATTGAATATGGGTGAAACCCGAGGAAAAACTTTAGAAAACCCTTGAAGAAATGAGATAACCCAAAGAGGCGAGTTCACACCTACTCTGATACCATGTTGATATTACAATAGATAAACAAGGATTGAATGTAAACAACCAAAAAACCATAAAAAAAAAACATAAACACAAAGAGGAGAGAAGATGAACCCATGAACATGAGAAACATGAGATGTAGGTGCCCATAAGCTAAAGAATCACATAAGACAACACTTAGCTCATGAAAAAAGAATTTGTGATGAAAATAATGATGACAAAGCTAGTACTAAGGACATCACCAAAGCCCAAGATGATTTTGGAATGTTAATAGTGAGGACATCTTGACAAATTGAGGATAGATGTAGAGATGGCTAGTGGGGTGCTAGCTCCAAGGAAGTTGACTACGTTGGCCTTAGCCTAAAATAGTATATATTGAAAAAATACAATAAAATGTTGTGGTTGCACATGTGTACACTTATAGCCTTGATTACATGTAAGGTTGGCATGAGGCCACAAGTGAATATTACACCATCATTTCAATATTTTATAGACATTACAAGTCTCATGGCATTCACAAAGAAAGAAATGTTGCAAAGGAAGGATAGATGTAGAGATGGCGAGGAGAATGATAAAAGGTAAAATCTATCAAATAATTTTTAAGTTGAAGCAATTAGTACACTGGTGTATTTTGTTGATATAAATACAATGAAAATTGCAAGGAATGTTACACCTAAAGAAGCATGAAGTGATGAAAAACCTGGGGAGAGTCATCCCAAAGTGTTTCTTTGCAATGTCTGTGTACTTGTTTCTCAAAAAAGTGCATGAGCACGAGGATAAAGGTTAGAAGTATTTTTAATAGGGTACAATGGAGAGTCTATGGGATATCAGATTTTTTATTTGGAAAAAGATACACTCGACAGAGATGTTATATTTGAGGACGACTATATCCAAGGTAATTCAAATGAAATTGAAGTGCCATGGCCTATTGAAGAAAGAGGTAAAAAGGTAGCAGAAGAAATCATTCCAAGTTAGTAACAAAGGAGCAATCAAGAATCCAGTGATAATGAAGTCAATGATGTCAAAGCTAGTACTAAGGACATCACCAAAGCCCAAGAAGATTCTGGAATGTTAATAGTGAGGACCTCGTCAAAGCCCAAGAATATTTTGGAATGCTAGCAGTGAGAACATCATCAATGCCCAAGAAGATTATGAAACAAAATTTGTGAACATTAGATGGCTCAAAGCTACAGGAACTACCTGAAAGAAATAAAGGAAGCAAGAAATCAAGAAGATTGCAGCAATCTGCTTTACAACAGTTATATATGGCTTTGATCACAAATTCACCACAATTCTGGTAGAATGTGATTCAATGCACATGGAAATAAGAATGGGACAAAGTAACAGAGGTGGAATGTGATTCTATACAGAGAAATGAAACACTGGAACTTGAGGATATGCCTAAAGGAAAAAGTGCAAATGGTTAAATGGGTCTTCAGAGAAAAGTGCAAAGCAGATGGCTCAATTGACAAACAAAAAGGAAGACAGTGACAGTAGCATTAATGTTTCCTTCTATTGAGGTGATAGTCAAGTCAGCAGTCCTCCAAGATCATAAAAAACCACCTATTCTTGTTCTTGTCATTTGTCCTACTAGGGAACTTGCAAGTCAAGATGTTTTAATGTACTCCTCTTCTCCTACTATGTAATAACTCAATGAGACATCACATCATCTAATGAATTAATGAATCCACTAGAAATGTTGCCAAAAACATTGTTTCCATAAACTAAACATTTGGAAATGAATAGGAAATTATGTATATGCATCATGAGAGGAAGTAAATAATGATAAAAACTTCAAACATGTTAAGAGGGAATGCCACTGAAGCATTTGTTTTTGGAAAAAAGTAATGCTGGATCACAATCATCCTTAAAAAAACAAAAAGGTATAGGTATATGCACTGTTTTGATAGGTTTTGAAACTAAAGACATCAATTACAACACTTCTGGAACAATAGATTTCCAACTATACATGTTTACCAACTCACCTATAGATATTAAGAGCCTTAATAGCATCATGGTGTTGCATTTCAAAGAAATGCAGGTAAACAATTGCAATCATCAATAGCTACAGATCAAGGATAGTTGTCTAAGGAATAAATTGATGCTTTGCACAATAAGGTCAATTCAACCTTGATGAAGAGTTCATAAACAACAAGGAGTAAAAGTCAAGGAGTTCATGATGAAAAGTCAAGAACTGCATAGAATGGCTAAATTTGGGTAAGGATTTCATGATTATGTATTGAGCCTTTTTGAGAAAAAAAAATCTCAAACCAATGTTGTCAAACCCCCAATGCTAAACAAGCTAGTAATGTGTGGTGGGGACTGATTCCAAAATTCTAGAACTGTATGACTGAAAAAACTAGATATTTTTTTTAATGTTGTTGAAGAGCAGGATATAGCTTAGAGTCAGAGAGGAAAATATATAACAATTACCATATGACTTCTGCATTGGTGTGCTTGTGTACTTATAGTCATCGGGCTACCCAGTTTTCCTTTAACACCACATATAAATTGTGAATATTTAAGAAAAGAGAATTAAATATACTTGGGTCAATTCATTTCCCACTTATCAACAAACACATACTTATCCACTTTCCAAAAGTATATGTTTGTTCTAAGTGCTATTGTGCATGGTTATTACTTTGGCATAATTCAAAGTTAAGTTCATTATTGACATTTAATAGGTCTGTGTAGTTATTCTGCATTCAATATCAAACATGGGAGGTATATCTAACCTACTTCTAGACATCAAACCGAGAAATTATAAAGCTTGAGTTTTGCATTTGTCTGAGTTGTAATATTAATATGTTGAGCATTTGGGTTCTCAGGCAATGCACCGAGCATTAGCAATCTCAACGTGAATGTGTCCATACTCAATGTATACAATGCACCATCACACACAGTTTGAATGAATTAACTCATCTCCACCTGGCTTCAACAATGCAACTTGATTAGAGATCTAGTCAACAGAAAATATTATAAAATAGATAATAAATAAGAAATGCAGGAGAATCAGCCCAATAAAAAAAAATTATTTCTAGGTTTGGTCAAGGGGGAATATTAACCTAGCACAAACTAGGGTCAATCAGTATTGAACCCAGCTATTGTGAAGCTAGAGATTTCATAGATCTTAGTTCCAATATATGATATGATGACCATTTGGGCAAACTCAAGAAATGCACCAGAGGTTGGCAAATTCAATGTCCATATCATGACAATGGTTAGACGGACCTATGCCAGTATTCCTACTCAATGTGCTCAATGTATAGTCTAGATTCAATGCACTATTAGCCCCACCATCGCCCTGGTTGTAAAATTCCTTGCAATATATTTCTGGGTTTATGTGAAATTTTCGTTCATATCTGTGTCAAACAATTTTTCTGGGTGCACTATGAGCCCCACCATTGCCCTGGTTGTAAAATTCCTTACAATAGATTTTTGGGTTTATGTGAAATTTTCATTCATATATATGTCAAATAATTTGTTTGGGTACTGCTGTAGGCGCTTTACTAACAATTTTAATTCAAAATATACTCATATTAAATGACATGCACTGAAAATAAACCACCCAAAGTTCAAACTGACATATTCCAAGCATAAGATTCACACAGGACTGCCAAATATAACTCAAAAATAGGAGTAACAAGTATTCAGATTAATTCTTAGAATGACATCCACTACAGCCAGAAGACTACCAATATTTTATGCTGTCAATAAACACATGTAAATAAGGGACACTGAGTATAGAAACCTGGGACTGGTGTGTTCCTTTTGCTGGTTGCCATATGATTGTCTCACACGCAATGAAGAGTCCAGAAGTTCATTTTATGCCCAGATGTTTGCATTCACCAATACCAGAGATAAGGAACTCGTGTTTCCCTTAGTGAGTAGCATTCAATACATGAGTTAGTGATGTTAGGACCTCCAGATAGTGTAAACTTAGACTCATTTAGCTTATATGCAGCCTTCAGAGAGTAATTTTCTTTTTCGTTGCAAGGGTGCACAACAACTGTTATACGGTTAGAAAGTTCGTGCTAATCAATATGATTACTCAACCCTTCTTAGCATATTCATCCAACAGATGGAATGTGGAATATTGGCCCTCAAGCTTAGGTAGATGCGGCCGAACAACTCCAACCATAACTGAGAACTTGTAAATGTATGTCTCAGCTAGTAAAATAATGTAGCTCAACTAGAAAAATAAAAGGGGACTCGTGCAGTGAAAGATTAAAGTTTCGTTTCTATCCCTTATAAACTCATACGATGCCACCCAAAAATTCGAGGTGCTGCAGATTGGCAGTCGTTCCTATTTATTCTTCACACTGAACCAAAAAGGAGAAGATCTGGCTCCCTTTCCCTTGGCCTTTGAAGAGGTGAGGGATGCAAATAGAATCCATTCTCCGCAATGACCTTCTCCTCCTGTGAAATCGAAGATTCATCACATGACGTCGAATTGGAGGGACAATCAAAGGGGTCGGAGCCGAGAGACGTCACTAGGCTGAGAATGAGTGATGGGAGATGGACCATGCTGGGAAACATGATTTCAGGTTGCGACACCACCCTAGTAGATATCCTTCCATTTAGATTAAGGCGGAGAGGATTGATCCCCAAACCTATCTACACATTTCTCAAATTCTAACACCTTTCGTGCAGCTTGAAGGCGAGTTTTCGAGGACCCACTTTGATTCCGGGAAGTGAAAGATTAAAATTTTGTTTCTACCCCTTAGAAACTCATACGATGCTTCCCGCCACTCAAAATAAAAAATTTGAGGTGCTGAATATCTCCGCCACTCAAAATAAAAAATTCGCAAAACTTCGAGGTGCTAATATTGCCGCCACTCAAAATAAAAAATTTGAGGTGCTGAATAATTGCAGAGGTTAAATGATCGGTTCAATTCTTTTCTTTTTATTCGAGTGTTATTCTTGGACCATGATGTATCCTCACCAGTGCCTAGTTAAAAAAAATTAACAAAAACAAAAAAAATATAATTAACAAAAAAAAAAAAAAAAACCCGAGGAAGAACTAGATAAACCCAACGAAAAGAATTAAGTTCTAGGTCATGTCAAATGGAATACTAAACTAGCACAAAATCATCTAACCCCAACTATTCCAATCAATACTAAGCCCAACTATTTTGAATATTGAGTTTTCATATGACTAAGTTCCAATATTTGATATCTTAATGATTTGGTTAAAGTTGAGAAATGCACCATAGATTGGCAACCTCAAGTTGACTACCATAACAACATTTAGACTATCCAATTATTTAATTTGATGATTTTAGTCTTTTGGAAACTACATGTAGTATTTTTGGCTCAACGGTGCCCATGCAATAAATCTTCTTGAGCAAGATCCATATTACTAAAAATTAGATTTGGTGCTTGTAAGTGTTTGTATGTTCTATGGGGCTTGGATATAGCCAATATTTATGTATTTCTAGGGGAAACAAGAGATAGAGACTATGAAGAGTTGATTGGAGGAATGCATAAAACAATGATATTGAAAGGAATCGTCATTTATGGAAGTGAAAATATTTTGAGGAGTCGTACGAGTTATGGAAGTGAAGATGTTTTTCCTTAAGAAAGTCCAAATATAGTGTCAATTATTGTAAGTGATGATAAATAAGAATTCAAAAACCAATAAATAATTGCATCTCTACATTAGTTTGACGGATAACCTTGCAACCTACCATATGTAGTTACTTCTCATTGTCATAAGTGATGATAAAGAAAAATTCAATAGCCAACAAATAATTGAATTTGGATGCAGAGTTAGTCTATTGTATGTAGTTACTTCTGAATTTCATCACTTTTTGACATTTGTACATATGTGCATGAAGAAAAATCAAACCAATGATATATACTTCAAAGGAATTGTGAAATAAGTCTAATATTGATGAGAAAATTAGAACTTATGTGGATAATAAAAAATCCCAATTTTGATCTAATGTAATAATTACATCTGTAATATAAATGACTTCACTTAAATTCCCTTGATAAAGTTTCACATTTCATTGTCAATAAAGAAAATCTAAAATTGAGGGAAACAGGGTTCATCAATTACCCTTACTGACAACATAACTCAAAAACTAGCATCCATAATTTTACCTCATAGTTGCATAAACTCAAGGGTACTAGTGTGCCCAAGTAGTCATAATAGAGGTGGGGAACATGATACAATTTTGAAATGGAAGATCATAGCTGACAAAATAAGTAAAAAAATTCAATGGGACCATGTTTATCTAGTGAAATTGGTGGCATGTCATGAGGTCAACCATCAAGATTCACTTCTTCACAGGCATAAATAAGAGGTTTGGGCGAGGTGCAATTTATGGGTTAACCAAAAACTAAGTGTGATGCATCCTTCCAAGCCATTTCTCCCACAAGTGATGGCACCCCACATCTTAGGAAGAGTTGAAATGAAACCTTAAAATATTTATTGATACACACCCACAAAAGGAAGAACATAGCATTTATTGCAACATTCACTTGTCATTTACCCTAAAAGAAACATGGAGAGAATGATAATAAGTGTCACTGATCTATCCCTCTTGCATGCACAACTTCTCTACTCAATCAACCGCCAATCTAGGAGGCCTTACTAATATAAACAAGCAGATGTAGAAATAAATGAAAGATAGAAGGATAACTAGAAGAATGAGAATGAGCATACCTATGGAGTTGGGGTTCACATCTCCATTATCATTGGGATGGACTTGGGTTTTCGGCTTCTTGTCACGATCCATTCATGATTTCCTGCCACCACTTTTCACAAAACCTCCTTTTCTATCTCTTTTCTCCTGACTTCTTTTATTAATAGGGACAACAACAAATGTAGATAGATATCTATAGCAACAATAGGCACTGAGGACATCAGAAAATTCCTCCCTCGCTCACATTTTAATTTTTTTTTCATTTGAATGCCTATTAAATAGAAATATCGAACATGTCGAACACCTGCTACAACGATTCATAGAACCTCCTTTTCTATATATTTTCTCACGACACCTTATATTGCTAGGGATAACCCCAAATGTAGATAGATATATGTAGCAGCTATAGGTGCCAAGGACATTAAAAAAATCCTCCCTCGCTCACATTTTCCACTTTATTTTCGTTTGAATTCCTAGTAAATAGAAATCCTGAACACTACGATGTGTTAATGGGGGAACTTGTTATTTTGGTATTATGTGGTTTTTAGTATGTGCGAGTTGTTGGTCTGATAGAGGTGCATGAAGGTGGTATTGAAGAAGGTATCGTTGGGGCTGGCAGTGCTTCTATGTGGAATTCTCCATTTCTGGTACTTGGTCTGGAAATTGGTGTGCCTGGTGGTTTGGTGGGTGGTTCTTGGTGTCTAGTGGCGACAGGAGAGTCGCCCTTTTGGAATACATAGAGTCGATATCCTAGTGTAGGTTGTGTGAAGCTTCTTGGAAGCGTTGGCCTGGGGTGTGTTCCTCCCGCCTTCTCCTTCTCCAGTTGTTTTGTTTCTTTCCGAGTTTCCCAACGGGTGGCAATATGGTAGCTGGGACATAGTGTGTGGTTTCCTGAGGAAATTTAAGGGTGAAGAGAGATCTGGTTTTTGGGTGTGGTGGTAGGGGAAAGTTCCAGTAGAATGGAATCTGATAATGGTTGGAGTTGGCCTTCCTGGTTTTATCACAATGGGACCATCCTCGCGGCACGAGAAATCCTCACCCCTGGCCAAGCAAGGATCTATCGGCTCAGATGATATGGAAATAGTGGTGGTAGGAGCGCGCCGAGGTGGTAAGACCATCGATCACTCCTAGCTTAGTGGTGTGGGAACGTGAGGTGGTCGTGGTGGAGGAAAACATGTCTCTTGTGGTGGTGGAAGTGTAAGGTCACAAAAAATGCAACATCGGGGCTGTGGAAAGCAAGGAGGAATAGCTAAATGGGGAACTTGTAGGTGTGTAGCTACCGACTTGCACTAAATTCAACATTGTTTTCTAGAAAACTGTCGGGACCTAATTCAAACTCCAATAGATCGGGTGGACGCAGCGGAATGGGTTCGTAGGGAGGAGCATGTTGAGTTTATGACCACTTTGGATAGGATGCACTACTTCCAGTGCCAGGTCAGGGAGTGAGTATTGGTGGTGGTCCAGCGAGGCCAAAACCACCTTGTAGAAAAAGTGGAAAAGTTGGACACTTGGCTCGCACACTTCGAAGGGCGCGTCCATTGCAAATTATGTCCACCACCCCCTCTAGGAACAACCTTGGAAAACCCAGCTTCCATTACGTTGGATGACTAGTATGCTCTCATGTGTTTTTTATGTATTACATGTATTTTGGTGTCTTTGACCCTCTCATTTATGGATGTTTTCCTTAGCCTCATTTTTGTATTTTTGCCACTTGTTTCAAACATTGGTCAAGAAACATAGTCGGGGTGAGACCACCTATTTTTTTCTTTGTTGGTTGTACATATTTTTCACCATATGAATGAATATCGACTTACAAAAAGAAATGTTATGTTTATCTATTCATTAAATGTAAATATGAAGATTTGACCTTAGATTTAAAACAAGAGTCACACTTTTAACACAAATCAATGAAGTTTAAAGATTAAAATTTATGGCCAAAGAAATATAAATATACATATTAATTTGACTATATAAATATTACCTTTACTAAAACTATAATGAAGGCATTAGTGTAAAGTAGATAAATGATACATGCAATATTTATGTTAATTGTAGATGAATCCATCTGCAGTGTTAAACTTTAGAGACAAAAGAGTATTCAGAATTTTAACACTGTAGATGGACTAAAAGACCCCTTTGTCTCTAAATCTTAACACTGCAGATGGATTAAGAGACTCATTTAGTGAAATGTAACACTTCAGTATCAAAATTGCAAATTTTCATTTATGGAGTGATATGATTAAAAATTACTAACATAAATGACTAATTCATATACTTTTTGTACTTGTTATTTGGTCATATTTTTATTCTTGGACTATAATATTCAATTACATTAATCATTATTAATTTTGTCACTTATTATCTAGTCATATATTTTAATCCTAGACTAAATGTTAGTCACTTTTACTTTAGTCATTTATTATCTAGTCGTATATTTTATCCCTAGACTAAATTAGTCATTTAAGTTAGTCGTTTTTAGTTTAGTCACTTTTTATCTAGTCGTATATTTTATCCCTAGACTAGATTAGTCATTGAAGTTAGTCATTTTTAGTTCAGTCACTTAAAATTTCTCAAATTTAGTAGTATTTCACTTGAAATAATTGCGGTGACTAACGTTTTTAGTCACCTAGTCATTAATTTCATCATTTTCTACTAGTGAATGTGCTAAAGTTAAATATTTAATCACTTCTACAAATCTTTGTGGAATTAAAAACACAATTGCCAATTACAATATCATGAAGAAAGATCAATCACACACAACACAGATAATTTCCCGAGGAAAGCTTACAACTAAAAACCCCACTATATTCTATTGTATATTATATCATGGATCATGAAACAATTACATACAAAACTCTTCTCACAAGAGCCCTCAGTACATCAGCTAATTGTCTCATGCTGTCATACAAAAATTGGCAAGTTCCTTAGGCAATTTAATGTCTCCAGACAACCTGCCTCCACTATGCAATCCCTGATGGTAAAGAACCATAGTAATAGATGCCTTGCCTGCCTTGACTACGTAAATATCATGGTCCCATCCAATGTGTGTGTGCTTGCATATGTGCAAGAAGATAATGTCACAACTGATAGGTATCTTCCCTTTCACCAAGAACTCAACTGGGTCTCCACTGGATTTTACATGGATGTAGTTAATAATAGTAAAAACATCAGTTGCATGTGAGATCACTACATGTGAATTAATTAATATTTAATTCACTTGATCTCTCACTAGTGTATCTGCAGTTATAACTAACACAACTTACTTTAACTCACTTAACTGAGTTAAACTGATTTACAACTTGCACAACTCACGCACCACTGCACTTCCAACTCTGTTACAACTAGAATCACTCAGTTACAACACAAGTCACTCTACATGCCCCACCAACCAACCTCTTAACTCGAAATTCACTTAGCTAACTGATTTTTCCACTTCAGTTAACTATTTTCAAGTCCACATTGAGAATAGATTATAGTCAAGTGTCCATCTATATTAAGGGATAGTAAAAATAGACATTCATCTAAAAATAGACATTCACCTAAAAATAGCCTGTGTGGGCCCCACCCTAGTGTAGCTGCTTAATTTTCACTAGGATCATGGATGTTGTTTCTGGATGCCAATTTCATTGTTTCTTGTTGCAAATTTCAACATTGCTTGGAACAATGCAGAGTCGAACAACTCCCAAAAGATCTTGTTCTCTGTGGCTCTTGAGGGGATCTTCGAATTCCATAAGGTTATGTAGCACATGGCTTCACACATGTTTGGCTCAATATCACGAAATTGTGTATCCTTCAGCGTCTTCCACCCAATTAGTGCGACGAGGAGTAACAACCAATCATAGTAGAAGTGCTTTCCTTCTTCTTGGAATTCACGCACATTGGCCAGAAAATCGGTACAGAGGTATTGGGACCAATTAAAGTGCATGCCATTCTCACATAGCCCTGCTAGCGCAATGACATGGGCCGAAAATTCCTTCAGCTGGCTCTTTCACATCACCTTGGATGCGAGGATTAGCGTGCCCATCTATATTGCAGGATCATTAATTTCATGCACCAAGAAACCCCAGGGATTGCATGAGACCTTGTACTTCTCCTTGACATCCTTGGCCACCTTTCGCTCTTGCCTCTTTCCTGCAAAGGCCATCGTAGGGTCCTCCCCTTGGTCGGGAAAGTTGGTGATCTAATGGATCAACGCAACGTCGATCGCAATTGGCCCTCCCATCCATAGGAGGTCATCATGGATGAGGGCGAGCAACTGGTGCACACATATATCATTGATTGGGAAGCGCCTGAAGTGTGAAATGTGTAAGAGGTTTAGCAACCCCGATTTATGTAGGCACAACTCCCAGGACTTCGGCTCAAATATTACTACCCCACCGTCATAAGATATCTGCTCTAGGTACATGGTGGGTGCAAACTCTGGGAACTTATCCTAGTCTGCCAGGTCCCAGTCATCTATCTTCAGCAACAGGATCTTTCTGAACATGTCAACTTCAACAAGTACGTTTTTTGGGAGCAACGACATGTTGATATATGATCACACCTTATCTAAATAATTTGGGGATTTTACTGTGGATTTGCGTGGCACGACATATGCAGGAAGCCACGATATAGGATCAATTACTTATACAACATCCTCCTCCATGATGGTTTCAGGAAATTCCGCCATAGGCTTCTTCTGGCACTCTGCAGCAGTTGAGCGCGACTTTGGGTTCTTCTAGCAGGGTGAATTTCGGGACCCTTAGGACTGTCCCTTCTTAGATTGGATCAACGCAAGGGTCTTAGAAGCATGCTGAGTGGTATCTTCAGTTGGCGTCACAGAAGGTGTGGGCTTTGTGGCAGTCATGCTAGGCGGAAATAAGATGAACCAAACCTTGGCGGCACAGCTCCTCCTCAAAGATCAGATTCGGGCTAGACATAAGCTTCAAACAATATTCGGAGAGTAGAGAGAACAACTCGCAGAGATAACATAAAAAGAAAAGGGAACTAATGTGGCTCTTCCAGTCATATTTATAGTGTAGGCGCATCTTAAATGGTCACTCATTAATGTAGCCCCATAAATGCTAAACTGTAATATTCCAAAATTAGCATGAAGCTAATTGGAATATTAATTTTTGCTTTTATCATTTAGATAGATGAATATGTGCGCAGGGAGACCCATAAATCTATTTAGTAGGAATAAAATCCCTCTTAATGTGAAAAGGGATCATATTAACAGCTGGATAGAGCACCTCCATGTGTGAACAGGGGCTAAAGCAAATGGACAAGGTCAATGTTGACCAAATCAACAACGCTGGTATGGAGAGAGTGAATCATTAATGGGAGAAAACACAATGTTAATGGGAGAAAGTATCCATGAGAGTAGTGTCTTTAATGAGTGGGACCCAAGGTGAGAAGGCTCACAATGCATATAAGGAAGGGAAAGGTAGTCATAGAGGATATGTTAGATGATTATTTATTTTGATCTTCTTAGATCTGGATTTGTCAAGTGAAATTTCTATACATTATTTTGCTGTTTAGCAGGGTCTTCTGTATTGTTTAGTACAAAGGTGTTCCCAAGCGGGAATCCCACACTCATCCTTAGGGGACTTTGAGTGCCTACTCAAGAGAGATTATTGAGCTGTATAGTCCACATTCAGGCACCAGGCCAAGCTTCAATCTTTAGCTACAGCGTAGTTTTTGTTCAGAGTTGTGTTGTGTTGTAGGGTGTTGCAGTGGAGGATTGTTAGGGCCACTTTCAATGTTTGTTTTTCAGTGGAGAGGCAACCTTTCCATTGGGAGGCCAGCAAGGAAGGTCTTGGAGCTTCATTTCATATTTTGGCACCAGGCCAACCTATTTCCACCCCATACGACACAGTTTCCCTCAAGGCCTGCATAATTTTATTGAGTATTTGCAGTGGAGGTCTTAGTGCTTCAGTTGGAGGGTTAGATCTTCGGTGTTAGGATCAGACTTTCACTTGGAGGACCTATTGGAGGAGATCTATACATTGATATTGGTTTCAACCACCTCTTTCCAGTTATTTAGCTGCAGCTGCTATTCAGCCCTAGGCTTCATTCCGACATTTTGCATTTTGGAGTGTTTCTGGAAACCCTTTATGGGTTGTCTTGGAAATTTTCTTGGGAGCATAGATCTCTATACCCAACACATTTGAGATATATAACAGCAGATCCCTGTATTGACACATTCCAACAACAATTATATCCATTAAAACTGCGTTGTATTAGCCTTAGGCATTATTTTGTAGCATTTTTCTTCATATTTCATGTACTTGTTCTCTTGAGGCTTGTTTTGCCTATCTTGAGTGTCTTTCACCTCAAGATCTTGTACAAATTTTGCTGCAATAATCTTAATATGATGGCTATATGATTTGCTTACATTTTATGTGGTGATTTATCAATTCTATTTCCATTTTTGTGTTCAATATTGCTGCTCTTCCAATTTTGGAATATTACAGTGGTATCAAAGCATAATGTTGGCTCAACCTCTGAGTTTAAGCCAATATGCTATAATAAGAATAAGTCGAAGAAGAAAAGAGATCTAAAATGATGGAAGGAATGAGATTTTCCTCATATCTTTTTAGATCTATGAAGAACCTTTCCAAGGAGGTCAAGCATATGAGAAAGGAGAGATGTAATGAGACCTCAAGAGGGTTTCAATATGAGGAAGGTCCATGCACTTCCTATTAGCAGCTAAAGAAACCGGTATTTCATAGAGCTCCAAAGAGATATACTATGTATACTTTCTTTGAAGAGGAAGGTGGAAGACATGGAGATGGAGGAAACTTAGATCATGAGATTCTAAGTGATTATCTTGTAGATTAAAAGTCTCAATCAAGGGCTTTTAAGGAGAATCTAACTCTCTAACAGTTTATTCAGATCAAGGAAGAGAAAAGACCTCGCAAAAATATAAGAAGAAAACACAATAGATTTCAATTGTCTACATTTGATGGGTCATCCACTTGCACAACAAGGGCTTGGAGAAGGGAGTTGGATGCATTATTCCTGCTACATCCAGTAGTAGAAAGAGAAGCTATTGAAATTGCAGTGCTACACCTTGAGGGTGAAGCAAACATTTGGTGGTTCAACCATTTGAGACATGCAAGAGTGACTGCATATGCATATTTTACTCAAATGTTGATCAATAATTTTGATAAGAAGAAACTGAAGAAGCCAAGGGAAGGTTTCCATATTATTATTCCGGAGGAAGATCAACTTCCACCACCACTTGCTGCAGGAGTACTTGCATCAGGAGAAGGAACACTTGCACCTTTGTAAAGTGGTCTTGATCTCTTGACACTTAGAGTCCCATGCATTATTCAGGAGATGTATAAGGAGGAGGAGACATATACCAGAGCTGGTGCACCAGTAGAGGAGAAGTCATCACCATCACCAATAGTTGGAGGAGTCATTACACCGGTAGGAGGAACCCTTGTAGCTGTACAAGAAGTTCCAAAGGATTAGCTTAACCAAGGTATGAAAAAATTTCCACCCCATGTTATTTCAGCGCATCAGATGGATATTTGTGGGGACATGCCATCAGGGCAATCGCATGACCTAGGTAAAGCAAATTGCTGATTTGGAGCAGTAGACTATCACTGCACAGAGGACCCTTCACTTGTTCAAGGAGGAGATATACAGTCATCCTGGTTACTCATTGATGAGCTGCACATAACACTTTGGGTTTGAGTGTTTTGGAGGATAGGATGAGCCTTATCCTAATCAATCCAATGTAGAACTATGTGTTCAACATTGTGCATGATCATGAGGTAGCATATGTACCATCATGGAGATCAGCAGCACTGCCATTGAGCAACAGTGATAAGTTGGGGGCCTAACTATTATTGGAGCATTCCAATGATCCTTCTTGTGTAGCATTGGATAGGTAGATGGTTTATGTAAGACATATTATGATGGATGGCATCTCCCATCATTATGATGGATCCTTCTTGATGAGCACTTCACAACTCAATGAGAAGTTTTTTCCTACAACATATTTGCATCCTTATGGGTTCAAATTGGTCATTGATGAGTGGTCTCCATTTGGAGATCTTGAGGAGGTTGTAGTTCAACATTCCATGAAGTACAAAGATAGTGATCTAATTTGGGAGGATGGTAATCTCCATTGGAGGGATACCAATTTTGAGCATGATAGGAGACACCCACAGTTGGTTGGATGGGTGATGATGATGAGCAAGGGGTTGGTGAGCCACTTGCGTATCTATGAAACATGGCAACAAGAGGCATGATTGCGCTCACTACTCTTGAAAGAGTTTGTCCATCATGTAACATATCCTGTTTCAAAGGGTGTGTTAATGGTTGGGACATGGCATGACACTTGCATCATGTGGCAGCAAGGAGTTTCGGTGTATTGGGGTGATGGGATATTTTTCATACCAACCATCATGTTGTTAATCCATGGTCTATATGATGAAGGTGTGAGGAGGCAACAAGAGTTATTATTGCTTTGGTTACTCTTGGGAGAGTATGGGCTGATTTTCTCCCATAATTTGCATGGTGATTTAGGAGTAAAGGATAGCACAATCATGGTGCAGAGGGGCTACTCCTTATTTTTGGAGAATTAGGAGGTACTTTCACATACGAAGGAGCCTTCAACATGTAGCAGCATTATGGTATGTGACTTTGGCATGGGGCATGTCAAAGAACGAATTTATGGCATGCCATGAGCCTTATCGCCAAGGCCAACAATGCTGTCACTTGGGAGTATGTATTTGTTGATGGAGTGTTCCCATGATCACTTCACATATGATGCACTTGATGGGAAAGAAGGAGATGAGAGATATGGAGTGGTGGATGGAGACATCTATTACCATGATATGATCTTCGTGACTTGTATCTTCAAGCATAAGAAGAAGGCTTTGCATGCAACACATGGTTCATTCCCTTCCATTCACAAAGTTTTCATGGAGACATATCAGACCACTATGGAGAGATCATTCATGGATCCCATTATCAGCCTACTCTCAGTACATGATAAGAATTGTGTTTTTGCACTTATTGATCATCTAACACAATATTTGCATTCTCTTGCCATTTATATACAGTGCATTGCTCGACAAGAGGGCAAGTTTATATTTGGGCTTCATAGTCTTCCTAAGACCAACATCCATGATGTAGATAGCAATTTATTATATGGCTTTGGGAAAGTGTTGTGCTATTCTTTGCATGCTCAGTTGATACACAATGCCACTTAATATTTTCTATTATATGAGATAACATGCACAACTAGCAAATTGTTGGGAGACAACTTGCCACATGATATTCTGAAACAGTAGTTAGAAAAAATGTGATGTAACCACTTGGGAAACTGTTGGTACCATTTGTAATTACACATAACCTCCAGTATCTTTCTCATTTGGATCCCATATTATGATGATGATCTATTAACTTTATATGGGATCGTTTGGAAAAAAACTAAATAGCGGGTCTTTGAAGATCCAGTTGCCTTTCTACCTCTTGAAAGAAACATTATTGCAGCCCAATGTCAGCAACAACTCTACACTTATCATAAGTGGATAGAGAGACAACATGGGATGGAAAAGTTGATACATCATGTTCAACTATGCATCCCACCTACATTGCAGGAGCCAAAGGTAGAAGAGTTTTTCTATGAATTACCATTTTGGAGGGTGATTCATTTTTTTTGGATGATAGCTTGGGGATTGGAGTTTCACATGGGAATGAAGGTTCCTAATATTTTTCATATTCCATGCCTCAAGAAGGCCTCTAGACAGCATATATTTTCCTCCATGGATATCCCACTTTTTCAGGATGAGAACCATTTGGAATTGTCACCAAAGGCTTACTTATACACTTGAGAGGAGCAACTTGGGGACATATTGGTGAGAGAGCTTCTTGTTCATTGGAGAAGCTTATCATATAGGGATGCTACGGGAGGAGGATAGGAGGTTATTCAATTATATCCTTTTAGTTTCTTGAGGACAAACAACATTTCAGAGGGGAGGACTGTAATATTCCAAAATTAGCATGCAACTAATTGGAATATTAATTTTTGCTTTTATCATTTAGATAGATGGATAAGTGGGTAGGGAGACCCATAAATCTCTTTAGTAGGAATAAAATCCCTCTTAATTTGAAAAGGGATCATCTTAACAGCTGGATAAAGCACCTCCATGTGTGAACAAGGGCTAAATCATGTGGACAAGGTCAATGTTGACCAATCAACAATGCTGGTATGGAGAGAGTGGATCATTAATGGGAGACAATGCAGTGTTAATGGGAGAAAGTATCCATGAGAGTAGTGTGTTTAATGAGTGGGACCTAAGGTGAGGAGGATCACAATTCATATAAGGAAGAGCAAGGCAGCCATAGAGGATATGTTAGATGATTATTGATTTTGATCTTCTTAGATCTAGATTTGTCACGTGACATTTCTATGCATGCTTTTGTTGTTTAGCAGGGTCTGCTGTACTATTTAGTACAAGGGTGTTCTCGAGTGGGAATCCCACACTCATCCTTAGGTGACTTCGAGTGCGTACTTAGGAGAGATTATTGAGCTGTATAGTCCACATTCAGGCATCAGGCCAAGCTTCAATCTTCAGCTACAACATAGTTTCCGTTCAGAGTTGTGTTGTGTTATAGGGTGTTGCAGCGAAGGATTATTAGGGCCACTTTCTTTTTCAGTGTTTGTTTTTCAGGGGAGAGGCATCCTTTCCATTGTGAGGCCAACAAGGAAGGTCCATGAGCTTCATTTCATATTTTGGCACCACGCCAACCTATTTCCACCTCCTGCAACGTAGTTTCCCTCAAGGAATGCGTTATTTTATTGAGTATTTGCAGTGCAAGTTTTAGTGCTTTAGTTGGAGGGTTATATCTTCAGTGTTGGGATCAACCTTTCACTTGAAGGACCTATTGGAGGAGATATATACATTCATATCAGTTTCAGCCACCTCCTTCCAGTTATTTAGCTGTAGCTTCTATTCATCCCTAGGGCTGCATTATGGCATTTTGCATTTTGGGGTGTTTCCGGAAACCTTTTCTGGGTTGTCTTGGAAATGTGCTTGGGAGCATAGATCTCTATCCCTAGCACCATTTGAGCTATATAATAGCAGATCCATGTATTGACACATTCCAATAGTAGTTATATCCACTGAAACTGCATTAGCCTTGGGAATTATTGTGTAGCAATGTTCTTCATACTTCATGTACTTGTTCTCTTGAGGCTTGTTTTGCCTATCTGGAGTGTCTTTCACCTCAAGATCTTGTACACATTTTGCTGCTATAATCTTAATATGATGGCTATATGATTTTATTTCATTTTATGTGTTGATTTATCACTGCTATTTCCATGTTTGTGTTCAATATTGCTGCTCTCCCAATTTTGGAATATTACAGAAACAACCCCAAATCTGGCATAATATCATCATTAAATGAAGTTTAGCCGCTCCTCCAAATGGCAAGAACATTTTATTGTCTAGATTTATTGTTCTAACGACTATATTCAGGCACCTATGTGACCTAGTCAACCTTCTCGCATAGCGGCTATGCGATTGTCGCACCTATCTGTGCATTCGCCATCCTTGCTGCATAGATCCATATTTCTGACAATATAGTCATTTGGTGCACGTAGGGGAGGGTTATCCATATATGGTTTCAATCGACTTCCATTGATATACCCAGGAAGGTCTTCTCCACTTATTGTGGCTAGGCGTACCACATCGCTCTCTGTGATTTCCTTAACAATATATGGTCTGAGCCAATGCATTTTGAACTTCCCTGGGTGGTGCGAAAACTTGCTGTCATATAAAAAATAAGATCCTCCTCCTTAAAGATATTATATCTAATATGCCTATCATGCCAAGCCTTTTCTCGTGCCTTTTTCTCTTGCTGATGGAAACTTGTAATGAATAGGCACTCTTCTAGCGCGACCAACTGTGACAATCGTTCTTCCATAATATCCTACTTAACCATGTTTGCGAATGCTGCAGTGCGCAAACTCAGAACAATATACTCCACAGACATAAAAAATTCCTACCCATACACCATTATGGACGGTGTCTTTCTTGTTAACTTCTTGTACATGGCTCTATATGCCCAAAGGACCGCAAGTATGTGCACATCCCAATCATTTCGATCAGAATTGTAGATATTAGTGAGCGCAATCTCCAGTATCTTATTAAAAGGTTCCACTACACCATTCGCTTGTAGATAATACAAAGTAATTTTCTGATAATGGATATGGAATTCTTGAGTCAGAGCTTGAATAGTTTCATTGACAAAGTGTATACCCCGATCGCTCATCAAAATCTTAGGGCACCCAAGTTGAGTCAAGATGTTCTAAAAAACGAAGTGCACCGCTATGTCTGCACTACAATCCTTCATAGGCTTAGCCTCAGCCCATCTGGTCACATAATCTATCATACTGATTATGTAGCACGCGCCTGTCTTCTTTCTTGGAGGGTCGATAGGTCTGAAAAAATCAATGGCCCATTTTTCAAAAGCTTGCAAAGAAATTTCTGGGTGCAAGGGAATCTCATCTCTGCGTGACAGTCTCCCCATCATTTGACGTACATTACAAGCATGACAATATGCATGTGCATCACTGTGCACCATGGGCCACCATAAACCCACTCATAAAATATTTAGCAGAGTTTCTTTCCCCGCATAGTGACCTCCTGCAAACCCTCCATGAGCCTTAGCTAATATATCCCGTCTCTCGAATTCCAACACATACCTTCTTAGGATTTCATATGCACCCATTTTGTACAGTTGACCAACAATCAAAGTAAAGTTAGCTATTCACGTGACGAACTCTTTCTTCTGTTGCAACATATATTCCATGGGCGCACTTCGAGTGGTCAAGAAATGAATAATATCTACAAAATGATCATCAACTACATTGATGGAAAATAGCTACGCGTTTGGTAATCCATCTTCCAAGCTAGTTGGATCTTCTCCACTTTCAATGCACGATAGTTGGTATGGCCCGACATTCAGTCTCCCAGGTTTCACAATTACTTCAAATTCATACTCCTGAAATAACAACAACCATCTGCAGATCTCCCCCCCCAACACAGGCTTGTTGACCAGGTACTTAAGAGAAAAGTGGGTAGTAAACATCTTAAAGTGGCCTCCCAATAGATAGTAGGAACTTTTGTAGTGCATAGACTATAGCCAATCCTTCCCTCTTCATGGTTCAGTAATTACGATCCGCCCTCAAAAAATTCCTACTTGCAAACGCAATACAGTGGTCAATCTCCCTGGCTCCTAGCTTTGCTAAGAAAACTCCCAGCGTGATGCAGGAGGCATCGACATGTACATGGAATTCCTTCGTCCAGTCTAGAAAGACTAATATGGGCGGAATGAACATATTCTCTTTAAGAAATTCAAATCTCTTATGAAAGTCCTCATCCCAGCAAATGAGGCATATTTCTTCAACAATTTCTCAATGGGTGCAGTGATCAATGCGTAGCCTTGAATGAACTTCTCGTAATACCCTGTATGCCTCAAAATTGAGCACAACTATTTCAAATTTGCAAGAACTTCCAGGTTAACAAAAAAATCTATCTTTGTTGGATCCACCATCAATCCTCGCTGATAAACAATATTACATAGCATGATCCTGAATGGAACACAAAATATACACTTTTTCAGATTGCGCGAGATCTAATACTTCTGAAAATTATCTAGCATTAGGTGCAGACTTGATACATGCTTCTTTAACAATCCAAAGACAGTATAGTCATGAAAATAGACTTCTAAGAATTTATGGATGTACTCCTTGAATGCAGCTACTAACACGCGTGAGAAGATATCTGGATCATTCTTCAGACCAAATGACATGACTGTATACTGGAAGGAACCCCATTCTGTCGCAAAGGTTATCTTTCTTCTGTCTTCGGTGCGTTTCTTATTTGGTGGTATCTAGAGAAGCCATCCGCAAATGAGTAGGCTTCCTGTCCTCCTATATTATCTAGGATTTCATCAGAGAATGGGGTCAGGAATGGGTCATGTACGCAAGTATCATTAAATTTTCCCAGATCTACAAAAATCCTTATTTCTTTTTTGGTTTTCTTGTCCTGCACCACCATGGGGCTCACACAATCTGATTCTTCAACGGGTTTGATGATCCATGCAACAACTATATTCTCTAGTTCCTCTTTTAATTTCTGCTTATATTTGGAGTTCAACCTCTATGGGCGCTGCTTCACAGATCACACATTTGGTTTCAAGGTGATATTCATTACCCCAAGATTTCCTACTATCCCCTTCAGCTCAGAAAAATTCGTAGGAAACATGTCCTGATATTCAGTCAATAGCTCAACGACCTTTCCCACCGTATCATCATCCCAGTAATTCCCTATCTTCGCTAATTTCGGCTGTTCCTCTGAGCCAATGTTGATTTTTCGAATCTTCAGAGCCTTAGTTACATGTAGTGACTCAAGCGTAGGCCCAACAACTGCGCATTGTCCTTCAAATTCAAGGATTGTAATGTTCCTTGGGTCTTCCTCATTGTCTTCAACTAAAAAATTTCGACAGTTAATGATGTCCTTCATTTGTGCATCTCATGCTGGCAAGGTGCGCTCAACCTTCAGATTTTTGGTGTCAAATATGACTTCCTAAATATCCTGTAGTGCCTCATCCAGGCATTCAAACCCACTTTCAAAACTAAAGGTCGGGATTAAAATTCTTGTCAGCGCAGTGCACTCATGGGTTCCTCGTCGCATCTCGATTTCGAGGTACCATTCTATAGGTACCTTCCCCAAAGTGTGGATGAATATATGCACCCATTCTGGCTTCGGATCTGCGTTCCATGCTTCAGTCCATCGAACCAAGTGTTTGCGCGCATCGCCTTCTCCAGAATAGGTCTCTCTGATTCGAGTATTTGGATGCTCAAATCGTAGATGCATCATGTAGGTGCATTCTTCCCAGTTAGCCAAGTTTCACTTGTGCATCTCCCACCAGCATGCTAGGGTTGAGCGCAACACTATATCAAGTGAATGATTGTGCTTCTAGAACAACCTTTTCAAGTTCTGCTAAAAATAGGTTAACATCAGTCAAACCATCATATTAATTAAATTCTCGTACCTCTAAGGATATGCACCGAAGGGATTTTTTCACTTGATTGTAGTGCAACATAGATACTTCATGCAACCAGTTCTTCTCGTTCTCCAGTTCCTCATTTGAATTGAAAAGCAGGAGATATCCTTCTCCTAGTTGAGTCTTCCATCTGTTGTTGGGTTGATCCAATATTCATTCCACACAGCCAACTTATAGATATGATTGACATCATCATCTGCACACACCGGATCTGCATATCTTTCACCTTATGTAGGATCTAGGGGGACCACAACCCTAGATCCATTATTCTCAAACATCGTACTTATGTGCTTAATATTATTGATGCCCCCCATATTGACCGCCTAGTCTAAACCCAAAAATGCATGATAGGGGTCTGTATCATCTACAATCTGTATAACTTCAAAGTATGAAAGCACCCTTACTCCTTCAATATCTACCACTACCTGCGAGAGCATTCCTAATGGGATAATATTTTGTTGATTTTACATGCGCAACTACATAGTAGACAACTCCAATTTCGGTTCTCCCATGCATTGCCAAGTCTACTTTTGTAAAACATTTGCATCAAATCCTAGATCTAGAATGACCTGATCCATCTCATATGCACCAATCTGAGCAGTCAAGAGCATTTCTCATCCAGTTCTTCTTTTGTTCTTATAGATCTTATTAACATCCTTCTGCTCCATCCGGGGTTTTTCTTTCTTTGCACAGTTGTCTATCAACGCTTGCAGGTTCTCAACTTCCTTCTTATTATGAAAAAGTTTGATACAAGCCTATAGGAAGGGCTTTATCTCTTCATCTACCCCAGACATGTCCATAGGTTTGCTTTATGTTGAGGCGCCTATTTTTGCGAAACCCATTTTTGCTTCTACAAAGGTTTCCTTTTCTCTCTGTAAGTTGAATCATTCCTTCTTTTGAAGTGTTTTTTGGATCCAGATATCAGTCTTAGGCTTTGTCCCTTTTTCTTCACCAGTGGCCACCCCACTCCTAGTGATGACATTCACACTTGGTTCTTCTTCGCGCAACTTAGCTCTTACCATCTTAATATTTTGAGTGGGAGTCTACATTTTCTTTTCCTGCATTTTTGCAATCAAAACAGGGGAATATTTAATAACATGATCAAATTTTCTATAGTACCTGCAAGATTTTCATTCTGGGTTTGGACAGACATGCGCATAATGACCCACATCCCCACAATTGTTGCAGATGAGCTGCCCCCTTCCTCGACCAGCTCCTTCTCCTCTTCCTCGTCCTCGATTCTGGAATCCACCACGCCTGGATGGGGATGTTGGTGAGGTTGGTTCAACATGAATTCTATATAGGTTAGCTCGATCAATCATCAAATCGAAGCTACGACAGTGCTTCTTGTCATGTCCCACCGATGAGAAAAAATTGCAGAAAGGTTCCTTTATCTCAGGGATATATTTACCAGTCCTTGGGCAGAAGTCTACCGTATGCATATCCATTGCTTGACACATCGTGCACCATAGCGTAGGAGTTCCACTCAGTCCAGCTATGCTCTTCAACGGTCTTGGTCCTCTGGTTTATAGATAATAATTGAATACATGACACTGATCCTTGTGATGCCTAAAAATTTTGCAGCATATACAACATATGTCTACGCATGCCTCATTTCCCTTATACTTGCGCAGACCTATATTTCTAAGTGCATCACCTCCAACTGGATTTGGATCTTCTGGGTCTTGATTTGCGCAGTTGGTACTGGTGAAGCTTCTAGCTTCATTGCAATCTCTACGGCTTCAGCTTGCATGGAAATATTCTTTTGACTTAAGGGCTGGAACATATGCGGTAATATCATAGCAATGAACCACTCTTTGTGTTGGGTGTCATCAATAGTAAATCCTCCATCTTTGATTGCGTGCTTCAGTCATTCATCTGCATCCCATACAGTTTCGTTCAATTCTTGGTGAATCTCCTTCAACTTAGTTACATATTGCGCAAACGATTTCAGCCTCTTGAATTGTTCATTTAATGCAGCCTTCAGATTATCAATAGTTTCATTAGGGTTTTTCACCACATATTTTATGTACCAATCCAGTGTGTGGTCATGAAAAGCAGTGGCTAGCTGCGCTTTCTTAACATCCTCATTATTAAACTGTTGTGTTTTCCATACAACATCAGTAACAAACCATAATTGGTCCGTGTCTTCGTTCTTGATACCATGGAAAGTAGGTAAATTCATGGAAGCAACCATCTTAGCATATGGTGGTGGAGGTGGAGGTGGAGTGGATGGCTTGTTAGAGTGAGATGAGTTTGGGAGCAAAGTGGATGGGATCTGAACTATGGCCAACGACCCAATACTAGCCTGATCTTGCAATTCTTCTTCTTCAGAGTGCATAGATTCACCAAAGCTACTAATTTCAGATTCTTTTTCATTGTTAGATTTACCTTTGAGAGGGATATAAAAAAAAACCTTCTTCTATATATACTCTGTAATTTCTTCCACTGCGCGTAGTTGGGCCTCTACGGGACATTCACTCAATATGATTGCACAGAGTACCCTGTTCACACAATATAATTTTAATCCACAACTTCAAAGAGCATAGGAAATTACCTCAAGTGCCCATGAAAAACCTTCATTCAACTTCAGAATACGATATAAATTGATCAATAGTGAATTCAGTCACAAATCCTCCCAAAACACTATCGATCTAATGATCTACTGCGCGGGTGATCTTGTTGGTAGTTTTTTCTAATTTTTGTACCAACTCCGGGGTCCACTGAGTGATCGCGTCATCCTTTGTGCAGGTATGGAATTTAGTAAGCCGAGACAACGACTCATGCAACGTGGTTGCAAAGGAAGCAAAGAATATTTCGTGGATTTTTGTGTAGATATACCTTTGTGCCCAATCTTCGTCAGACAATTTAGAGCTTTTATTTTCTTGGATAAAAAATTCAAGTATCTTCTTATCGAGCCAATCTTGTAGTTCATTTTGCATCGGATGCCACAACATAAAATCTGCCTCAAAATGATCCCAGTCCCGACAATAGAACCATTTGTTTGCTTTAGGGGTCCTGACCTAGGTTCGGAGTTATCGTGCAACCAACAAAACCCTCCAACTATTAGCCCTTTCGGCAGTGATCTACATGCGCAGACAAAAGTTTCACCCGAAGTAGTATGGGGGGATGCTGGAACCAGGTTTCCGCACCCTGAGGAACTTTTGATGTGGTAGATCTAATCAGACTTAATAAAAATAATATAATAGCTTTGCGCAATCGCAGTAACAGATCTAACCCTTTCGCAGATTGACACATAATACTTCAATGTGTTTTGCGCACAATATATTTCAGTCAGAATTACTCATTTAACATAAACTAATTATTGGGCATAGATGAAATTAACCAATTACAAAAGGAAATATGCAATAATATAACATATTCAAATCGAGAGCAAATAATAGATAATCAAGACAGTAAATCACATAAGAATCCAGGTTCGCAAAAAATGCGTTCTTTATTAAGAGACCTTCCAATTCAGTACAATCTATCTTCTGCGCACACAACATCAGAGTCTACACACAACTCAGGACTTTGGTCTTCGCACACACAACCAACAAGAACCTTTCTACCGAAACAAACAAAACTAATTCAGATCATTCATTCATCTATTGATCGATTATATCCTTACTCGCTCGAATCTTACCTATTTATACTATCATAGACGCGCACATACCATGGTCTCAAACCATGGCTTGAGACTCATGGTTTTTCCCTTTAACCAATTACAATAATTAAGGGAATTTGACCCGCCCCAAAGCCCTTTTGACCATTTGCGCATATCGCATACACCAAAACTTATACAAAATTAACCCAAAAAAAGTACACCCCAGGGGGCCCCACTCCAACAAGCGCCAATTTCCAATGGTCACTGTTGTTCTCAAACAACTCTTTCACTTCCTTCCACATTGCGAAAGGGGTTTCTTTCCCATGGATATTTGAGACAATGTGATCTCGTACTCCCTCCAAGATTATTATCCTTGCCTTGGCTAGATCTTTATTCCATTGGTCTAGATTTTGTGCACCAGATGCCCATGATTTTGCAATATCTGTCTTGACATATTCTAGCAATCCATTATAATCCAACACGACCTCTATGAAATCCTTCCATGCGATGAAATTCAAGCCGCCTTCAAGGCATACTCTAGTCTCAACCCATTGAATTCCATCTTCTCAACTCTGACGAGATCCTACTATATTGAACTAAAATTTCGATACTCCTGAGTAATAAATTCGAAATTCTAGTTCTAATGTGAATCCTGCTTTGATACCATGTAGAAATATGGTGTAGAATTGTAATTTCTCATGAAATTTTAATCTAAATCACAAGACACAATCCTAGTCTACTACTCTGTAGAATTCAATTCACAATTTATAACATCAATCACAAACATGCAATGAGAAATAACACGCATGCACACAATATTTTTCCAACAGAAAGAAAATACTAAAAACCATTATTCTTTCTTTCCTTAATCTAATGAATAGAGATGTATCTCAATTGGTTGGTTGGAATGAGCACAACCTGCAAGTGAATAACCTATCTCTCTGCTCATTGAGAAGCTATGACCTAGACTTCATCAATTTATGCCTCTGCTTGAGCCCCTATTTCCTTACGCAAATCCTGAGGAATTAGACCCCTATTATTTAGGAATTTTCCTCCAATTGATTGCACAGTTCCCAAGGTCTATCATCTGACCGCATGCAACACGTGTACACTCAAGACTAGTCTACAAATAATGTTACATTTCCTTAAAATCTCCACCACAACTAGGGAACTTGGATTCTATGCATGCACTAGCTATTTTGGGTTGATTTATTAGTTAAATGGATGATCACTGAGTTAGACTGCTGTTCCACTGCACAATTGACCTTCCACTTGTTCCTCCAACTGTTAGAACTAGTTTAACTAAAAACAAGTTGAAATAACTAACCTTGATTGCTACAAATTAGCAATCATACATTCTTAAATGAACTCCAAGCCTTCTAGATAAAATTTACTAAGCTAACTTAGTGACAAGAGCCATGTCACCTCAGTTTAATGCCGCTAAGTTGTTTGCTGATGTGAAAATGTGATTTTTCTTAATTTGATGAAGGCAAAATCAAATTTAGACTTTCTTGATGCATTTATCAACAAATCCAGGCAAATACCATGCCAATGACAACAAAATAGCTAAAGAACCACACGGATGTATCATGCATCCAAATCTTAGCAAGGAAATCACACATGCAACTTGGTACCTGCAATGAACTCCAACTGTAGCTGTTGATCCAACCTTCTTTTCCGTTATCTTCCAATTCCTTGGTTGTTCTTTTCCTGCTTTCTCCAAGTCCAAGTGAATGCTAGAATAATCCAAGAATTCTCTAACTTGTGCAAGAGTGCAAGAGTATGGAAGAAGAGAGCCAAAACCAAACTGACAAAAGCTGTGAATTATTACTTCTCTGATGCTTTTTTATCATTGATGTCTAGCCTCTTCCTTTCCTTTTTCCTTTTTCTTTCACTTTCCTTCATTTTCCTCTAATGTCTCTTTCATGCAAGTTTATGTCTCTTCATCTCCCTTTTATCCTATTTTGCTTTATTTCCTTAATTAAAAACCAATTATTGCCTCTTTTCCTTTGCCAACATATTTTCCAATTTCCATAGAAATTAATAAACCACAAATGATTCCCACTATAATGTTTTCCCACCATTCATCTTGGAATACATGTCCCATGACCTTTGTCTTATTTTATTTACATGGAAAATCAACTAGGGGTTGTTACATTTATGTCAAAATGAGGGAAGGAGCATTAGACAACAATGAAGCAGGTTTTTAGGGATTTTCACGGCACTAGTGATTTTGGTTTGTGCTACGAAGGAAGACTCAGATTGGAGAGAGTGTTGGACATACGTGGCTTTGTTGATACAAAATAAGGCTAGATATCTAGATCAAATAATATCTACAAGTGGGCACATGTTTAACCTATTTGGAGTAGTTAGTTGGATGAAAAAGAGATATTTTGTAGTGGCACTTTCAACTACATAGGCTAAATACATGGAAACCACTCACGCAAGCAAGGAAGCAGTTTGGTTGTAGAGATTGTGTTCAAGTATGGGGTTGGTACAACAAGCTATAAAGATACACTGTGACAAAAAAAGTGCAATTTTATTGGCAAATAACTTTTTTTTTATTCAAAGACAAAGAATATTGATGTTCAATATCACTTTGTGAGGGATAAGGTTGAAGATAAAAAGGTGTTGTTGGTAAAGGTGGACACTTTGAATAATGTTGCAGATGCATTAACAAAGTCTTTGAGCACTAAGAATTTTTCTTGGTGTAGAGAAACAATGGGCATTGCAACTTGGGATCAATGATTGTGCAGTCCTACACCCCTTCGTGTGGAAAGAAAACAAGTGGGATAATGATGAGTATGTTTTATATTCTTTCCACAACTAGCCCTAGAAATTGTTATGTTGCACTAGGCACGTTGGGGGGGGGGGGGGGTCGCAGGAAAATGCCCAAAGCATTTTTTATTTTTATTTTTATGCAGACCCAAGGATGGGGGGCATACCCAAGGATGGTGTAAAAAACTACCCATGGTTTTTTGTACATGGTTTTTGCGCATGGTTTTGGACATGGTGATTTTTGCCATGGTATTTTGTTGATATGATCAAGGGAACTACGATTATTATTCTAATCCAGGGTTAATGGATTGGGGTTTATGAATGCTTCAACATGTATACAATTTATTGTAACATTGAAAGGAATATAATGAAAATAAATATTCTTTTACCAGTTTTGGGTTCTAGGAGAACATATTTGTGTATATTTTTTGTTCTTACTATTGTATTTTTTTTTTTTGTTTCTTAAGAATTTATTTGTAGGTAATTTCTGTATAGGGTTAAAACCTACATCACCTTCAGAGGTTTGATTCTTCTTGTCACTTGGTATATATGGAGTTAATATAAATCTATCTTGGTTCTTAATAATATTATTTGTATTTATATAAATTTAACATCTCTATTAAAAAAATATTCTTATTTTTAATTTTATTAAAACCCTGGTATAATATATATATATATATGCACACACACACACACACACACACACACACATGACATGTTTTATATTTTTTGAATTATTTTTTTAATGTGACATGAATAGAATTGATTTTATATTTTAGAAAAAGAGTTTGTTGTAAGTATTACGTTTTTATATGTTTAGTAATTAAATTTATATTGAAGTTCTGAAATATGGTGGTTATGATTATGAATCATTATTTTAATTTATATGGTAAATTGAACCTTAATTTATAGTCACTAAATATATTTTATATGTTTATTAAACATATGTTCTGAAATATCATGGTTACGATTATGAATCATTATTATTTAAATTTATATGTTTTATTATTATTATTATTTGATCTAATGTTTCATCTAACATGCCTCTAATAAAAATAATAAATCCATTCAATTCAATTTGTTATATTGTAACTTTGTTTTTATTAATAAAAATTACATTTCTAAATGTTTGTGATTTTATTCATAAAATAAATAAATAAATACGATAAAATAAATTGAATTGATTCGAATTATTATTTTCATCTTTTTAATTGAGTCAACATTATCTTTTATTATTATCATTTTTTGATCCAACACTTTATTTAACATGCCACTACAACATCTCCCCCAAAATGGGCTATAGAGTGCCTCTTGGCACAAAGAATATATCTTTGTGGTAGATAATTATGTACTTATATTGATTGTCATGGTCATTGATGAGTATTAAATACCAAGTTTGAGTGCTACTTTGTTGTTTGTACCTCAACTAACCCAAATTGGAAATAATGTTGAATTCTAACTTGATTGCTTTAATGTAAAAGATACGAACAAGTTTTCCCTTGTTGCGAATGATATATTAACCATAAGGATAGATTGTATAACTTCTACAACATTCCTAAGAAGGATCTAGGACCAACTATAATCATATCCAAGACTAATAACTAGAGTAGAATTTGGCATGAAAGACTTGGGAATT
The DNA here is from genome assembly GCA_034641835.2 of Pinus albicaulis. NCBI lineage: Eukaryota > Viridiplantae > Streptophyta > Pinopsida > Pinales > Pinaceae > Pinus > Pinus albicaulis. The sequence continues at coordinate 590,040,159 of CM076584.1, read as the reverse complement.
TGAATTTCTAAAGTATGAAACTAATGATGAAGTATAATATGGTTTTTGAAATACCCAGGATAATTTTCCCTAATAGTATATGTGAAGGGTGTGCACTTGGAAATAATCACCATGCAATACTTTAAAAATAAAAAAGGTGTAGAAATCTAATATATAGTCAGAACTTGTCCATAATGACTGATGTACCATTAACAAACCATCACTAATACGTGCATGGTATGTTTTAACTTTCATTAATGACTTTCCATATGGTGCATGAAATGTTTTAACTTTCAACTTTCCACATATACTTTGGGTAATATTTCTTGAATACTAAGGACTGTGCTTTGAAAAATTCATGAAATTTAGGGCATTGATTAAAATGTGGTCAACTTGTCAAAAGATTTAGAACTAGTAATGGAGGAGCATATGTGGGCCATTGAGAGGCATTTGTCATTGAATAATGGATCTTAGCAGAGATTTGTAACTTACATCATTTGAACAATTCTTTTGAGGGAAATATTCCCATAAGGTTAGGTTTGAGAACCTTAGCAGAGTGAATAATGGAAACTCAAGAAACCAACCCAAAAACACATGTAAACAAGGAATTGACAATCTACTAAATAGGGGAACTACTTGGAGGTTTGAAAGTTGTATTGGATCCCTTTTAACTTTCTTCTTTTGATTCCCATGATCTCTAGGCCTACAACCAACACAGGTGATAAACAACCAAATAAAGAAGAATTAAAGCATACATATTGATCCATAAACTACCATGGATATTCCACTGGAAAACTCATCACAAAAAATATACTCAAATATATTAGAAAAAATGAAAATAAACACTATGAGGTTTTATTGCTCCTTAGATTTATGGATATGTTCATTATTGTTTATTGTGTATGCTTGGAACTTATAATTATGAAAAAATAGAGAAAATTGAAAACTCACACACCATGAGTGATACAATATATATCTTTGGAAATCCTTTCGAGAGAAAACCCATCTAGAAGGTGAGGTCGTTTCATTGTTTTTCTCTAAATATAAAATGGATGCAAGCACAAAGAAGTAAGGCCAATGACTCATGGGCTACTACAATGCACAAATCCTCTTTATGTTATCTCTCCCTATCCCTATCAGATACTTTGCTAATTTATGGAACAAAATGCGCTTGAAAATAATGGAACCCATTTTCCTCCTAGTGGTCCGATTATAACATATCTCAATAGGTTACAAGTTGTTAAGTTTGACTCCTTCAGCTCTTAACTAGAGTTGTAATATGGAATCTTCTAGAGTTTGTTGGGTGTGGAGCCTGACTATATTCCTAATTTAGAGGTCTTATTTCAGCCATGTTTGGATCCCAATCCTTAACAAGGGGTGTGGGGGGTCCCCCCCCCCTCCCCCATTGTTGTTGTTCCCCCCCTCCAGCGGGGGTTTGGGGGTAGCATCCTTGAAAGAAAAAAACTGAGAAAAAATTCCCTGTAAAATATTATAATTCGTAGTCAATATGGGTTGTTTATTAGGCAGAATATTTGATGGTAGAAGTTATGTTAATTTAGTGTATTTTTCCCTATAAGGAAACCCTTGGTTTATATGATGGAGTTGTATTATGGTTGTGTATTATTTTATGATAGAAAAACAAAGGAGACTGTGTGAGAATGAAGAGGAAGTTACAGTGGATGCATTTTAGGTTGTATCCCTTTAATTTGAAGGATAATATAAAAGGAAGGACTAGTTGTTTGCTTGTGGTTGCAGCCCAAATTGGGTGAACGACATATATTTGTGTACCTCTTGTTTTATTCTTTTATGTGTTTGTGTTTCCACAATATTTAATGCGATCAATTTATCTGTTATTTAATTTATAATAGAGTCTTATTCAATCATGATTACATGCTTAGCCCATTTTCCATGCATAAAGGGGGTTGATGTGGCATCTTCTCAAATTATGGTAGTCAAATAAGAAGGTCAACTTCCGAGTGGCATAAATTTTTCTTACAAACCCAAATTGAGGCATTTATTGTGTCATTGGAAAGGTATTTGTGTTTTAAATAGGAAAAATAGGTGTTATGCTAACGTAACAAAGTTTTAACCCCAAAAAATGTATTTTAATGCCTCAAACGACTCTTGGAAGGTTTCAGGCCCCAATTTTCCAAATTGGGTCTTGTTGGTAAAAATGGTCTTATGAGTTGAATGCTCTATTTTTTCCACTCTGAAAGCATCGAGATGGATGAAAAACAATATAATGATCCAATATATATCACAACTCCCCACTTTGGGAGGCCTTTTGTTCCAAAAATTTTATACTAAATGAGGCGAGGAAAAATATCCTCCACTTTCTTTTAGGTCTACTATTTAGGCTTGCCTAGAAGTTGTCCTTTAAACCTAATCTACCAAATGTCACGATGCCCCTATCTTGTAGTTCTAGACCTTTTCTACAAAAATATATTTTCTGTCAACTCTACTTGAGCATCTAGTGCCAAATGCTTTGCAGAAGGTAGGGCATGTTCCTCTTCTTGATCTAACATGGAAGGCTCATAGAGTTTCATATTCTCGACATTCACCACTAAGTAAATATACATGTATGGGGGCTGACTGAGTTTATAGGAATTAGCTCCAACATTTTCCAATATCTCAAAGGGACCATATTACAAAGCCTTGATTTTCTTACCAACACCTTGTAGCTTCTCCTTGTTTAACAATAATCATACTCTATCTCCCACCTTGAACGAATTTTTTGTTCTATGTTGGTCATGCTTGGCCTTGTACTTTTTCCATGACTTCTGTAGTGTCTCATGTACCTGTATGTGGATCTGCCTAATATTCTCAACAAATTTTTCTTCCCTTAATGCATCCTTATAATATCCTCCCTCACTTCTCCTTATTTCCCATATGCAAATCCAAAGGCAAAGGTGAAAAATATCCAAAACATGTTTCAAATGGGGACTTAATAATAGAAGTGTGAACTACTTTGTTATAAGAGTAATTTATATATACCAAATCCTGATCCCAAGTCTTAGGATGTTTCTGATAATAACTGCAACACCCTCATCCCACATCTACCCAAGTAACTGACCAACCAGGGTAAACATGTGACGAAGAGTTACTATGGTTTGATTCAACCTCCTAGGTGACATTAAAGAAGTGGAATGGACAGAGACACATCACACAGAAATTCCACATCAACAACAAGAATCCCAAGAGCCATCCCAACCACTCAGGAAACTAGCCCCTGGGGTCCACTGAATTTTTAGGCCTTCAAGCCCTTGGAAGCTCCCACAATATAGGCATGGTTGCATTTGGCAGGCTCTAGATGATCCCAAAACATATGCATGTGTGTGTCCATGGAATTTTCCCCATAGACCTGTGTCAGTGTCCACGAGATCTTAGCTACTTTTTCAGGCCCAGAGGCTAGGTTACTTCCCAGAATTTAATGACAAGCTCAAAAATGAAATAAAACAATGAAACAATGATGTATTTTCAAAAAAATGACAAGCATAAACTGGACCCCTACAAGCCATGACAAGATTTTTTTCAAACATGTCACAATTAAGTAATTTATAGGTGTAAACAAAGGATCTAAGCATATGGGTCTCATACTCATCTGAGAATCGCTAAGAAGCATTATTCCCTTACATCATTAGCTGAATTATAATCTATTAGGTCATAGATACATTGTTTATTCATTTACAAATAAAAACATGAGGAGAGTCATAAATAATCAATGTCATAATACATGCCTATAACCAACATAATAACAATAGAAATCTCAAGGATACATCAGCCCTAGAATCCACATATAAACCAATACATTTACACATAAGATGTCAAGGAGATAACCTCTTATTAATGAATCCAAAAACCAACACGGGATGGGACTTCCACATTCCACCCGACCATAGATTGGTTGAGACAAATATCTCTTCAGCCAATCACCCTCGTGCCATACTCCAAGCATGGATGTGGGACTCAAACCGAAAGAACCAACCAAGTCTTCCCGAGGCTAAACCACCTCACCCTCATCAATAGAAATCAGGCTTTACCATATATACACCGGATCACAAGGCCAAAACAATAAACATGTCATGACAGGATTTACCATGATCTCCACCTGATCACTAGGCCAAGACAGGCATGGATGCCACCACATTTTTCCACCTACACCATGAGGGATTTTCCTGTCTCCTACTATCTCAGGATTTACCGCAATCCATAGCCTGATCCAGGGATTACTAAGCCCTAAACCGAGACACACTCTCTAGGATTTACCGTATAACCCAACCCGAGATTCCAAGGCCTGATGAAGAGAAGCCCACCTCTTGGATTTACCATATATCCCTCCATTCACAAGTCGAGGATTCCTAGGCCCACCAAGGGAACACACTATCGAACTTTATTGCAACCCACAGTCCGGTTCAGGGCTTACTAGGCCATGTGTTCTATCATTTCGGAGGATCCACATCACTCATCTTCGAATCCATCTAAAAATCCAGCTTAACCAAAACATGAGAACCCCATCACACCATGGCTATCCGGAAAAGGCAAGGCTAGGATGAAAATAATGCAACACCTGGAAAAACCAATTCCATGACAGAAAATAACCATATACAACACCATGCATGCCAAATATAGCAAGGAAATCACACATGCAAATCGATACCTGCAAATAACCCTGTTGTAGCTGCTTGATCCTGCTCTTCCTTGCTTTCTCCTTCTTTCCTCTTGCCTTCTTTTCCTTTCTTTATCCAATGGAAAAGTGCTACAAGAAAGATCTAAGTGTCCAAGAGTGAGAGAGAGAGAGATAATGAGAGAGCTCCAAAACTTAATTGAAAAAAGGTACTGTTAGGGTCCTATAATTTATAGGATCTCAAGGTGACTGAGTATTGTGTCTCAGTAATCTCATATTGTAAATAATTTTCAATATGCAAATGATTTCCAAAAAATATACATAAAATAAAAATGAAAAGAGGGTATTTGTAAAAAAAATGAGTAAAGGGAAAAAGACAAAAAGAAAGAAAAGTTTAAAAAGAATAAAAATGAAATCATAACCCCACGAAAGAAAAAATAGAGAAAATAACACTGAAAGTGCTGCAAATTCAAATGCCACTACTGATAGATAGTTTTCTTTATGTCAAATGAAATAAGGCTGTGTGCAACTTGTTTAAAAATGCCACAATGACTAGCTATTTGTTCAAACCACACATCTTAATCATGGTTGAACAATTTTGAATTTTTGTAAATTAGGCTAGAGAATAAAGATTTTCCAAATAGTCTAATCTTGGTAAATCAATAGTTAGGTAGAAAATGACATTGATTCAACTATTTAATCTGAATCAATAGGTGAAATAAGTGATAGAATAGAATAGACGTTTCATAAAAAAAGGGGCATGGGTTTGCTACTCTAAATGCACCCTTAGAAGAAATAAAAAATGTTAGTTTAGCAAAAGAATGTGAAATTGAAGGGTAGGTAGAAGTTTTTTGGGAATTGAGAGGATAAAAAATGCTTATATCCTAAGTTTTTATGTCATTAAGCATTTTTCACATAAAGGGGAAAGCGACAAAAAATAATTTTATCCTAAGTTTTAAAGTGTCAGGTGCACAAAGTGACATGTTTGACTCTTTCACGCTATATCCTAAGTTTTCGACCCAAACTAATGGTCACTACCTGACAAACTGTCATATAATGTGACATTAAACCACCCGCAGCTGTCCGCCGTCCAATCCATCTACTCCCCGATCGACAACCCTCATTAGCCTTCACCCCCCCCTCTCCATCCTAGCTTTACCGCCGCGAGGGGAGGGGGGGGGGGGTGGGTGTCCAAAAAAAGTAGTTTCCCTGCCCAGAGCCACTACCATGTGGCTTCCTCTCCACTATTTGCAGCCCCCTGCCTAAACCACTAACCACCTAGTACCCCCCAAAAACCACCTTCCCCTCATTCTAATTACTGTCATCCCTACCTGTTACGTACACCAATCCAATTATACCACATCACCTATCCGTTGACAATAAAATCACTTCCCGCGGTGTTTTATTCGTTAAAACATTTAATTAAAAGCTTGATGACCATTAAATTAATGGATCCACGCCATTTACAACGAAAAAACCATGTTTTGATATAAAACCCTACAATTTAATCCTTTCGACCTTTACTATTCTCTTTGCAAATCGGATTATTCTACACGTTTACATTGCGCCCAACTTTACCAGTTGATTAATCTATGGCCAAGTGACAACATTTATTTTTTATTATTCAACCATTCATAGAGCTGGTGCACATTTTTGGTAACCCTATTCATCCTAATTCCAGTAAAAAATCCTTCTGAATTAATATGCCTCCTAAAAAGAAAAACCAGGAGGAACCTTTCAATTCATTAGTCCACCATCCCATAGATTTAGATCATGTTCCTCTAACTGATAGGGATTATAAAATTAATGAAACACAATGTGAATTTGAGATTTTTGAAATGTATCCTTGGTTAGAGGATAAATACATTGATAAATCCGATGATATTGGACTCTGGGAATCCAATTTACCTCATTATATCTTCCCTCACACATACAATGCCCCTGAATTCATCCAAAATTTCCAAGCCTGTTACATTCGTAGTTAGAGAGCCATCATTGCCCCTACTGGTGAAATCATTTTCACCATCACTGCACAGTCAATTGACCGGATGATGCAATATCCCTCCATGGAACATAGCACCCCTTTCTCCTTAGAAGCCCTCAATGAATTATACCAAAATCTTGATTTTTCAAAAAGAGATAAAATATTTGGCATAGTTCTACCTGAAAATACTCAATTGCCAAAGAAAAACCCTTCATACCCTTCCTCCATCTTCCCTGATCAGGCTAAATAGATTATAACAATCATTGCATATATCCTTGGCTATTATTTTGATCAATGGGTAGATGAACCCATTTTAGGCTTCCTCTCTATCTTTTCCATAGACAACAAACGATCAATCATTTTCAACTTCAGCCAATTCCTGGCAGACAACATCCATGATCAATTTCTCAAGTTTCAGATTGAAGAAGTGTTTAAATATTCTTCTATTTTAGTATATATGTTTGTATATTATCAGGCAGATAGATTCAAATTTTCAATGCAGAAGCTTGATGAAGAAGGTAACAAGCAACCAATCATCTTCTGGACATCTTTGGTGATGAAAGAACAGAAGGAATTTTCATACAAACAGTTCATTGAACAATTTGTTCATTCAGATATGGATATTCTGAGCAGTACAACTGAACCCAGGATAAACAATGTAAATTTTGAAATGAGAACTGATATGAGTACCCGCATTTTTGAGGTAGAAAAATATCATCTGATTTTGAAAAGTGTTGATTCAGAATACACCTTTTTTTTTAGGTAGCAAAAAATCATCTGATTTTGAAAAATGTTGATTCAGAATACACATTTTTTTATTTTTAGCATATTTTTGACACTTTAAATTTTCTCATGTATCAGGTATGAACATTTTTTTTAAAATGTTAGCAATTTTTCATGCTAATTTTGAAAAGTGTTGACACAATGTCAACCTCCTTTTTTAGAGGACTTATTTTTTATAGTTTAAATTTTATAATGTATGAAGTGTGGAAATTTTTTTAACATGTTGAAAATTTTCATGTGGATTTTGACCATTTTTGTTAAATGTTGATTATTTAACCATTTTTCAAGTGGTCTTATTCCTTTTCATGTTTTTCGTCCAAAGATATTTGGTTTTTAAAGGTTTTCAAAATTTTGTTTTTTGTTTTCCATTCGGAATATATATATATATATATATATATATATATATATATATATATATATATATATATATATATATATATATATATATATTTCCAAAGTTTAAAAAAATTAATAAAATCAATATTTTGAGGTTAGGATTTCTGTTATATTTTTATATCGTTAATTAATATTTCAATACACATAAAATAATTCTCACACACAAAAACAAAATTTAAAAACTCGACAAAAATATATATATTTTGCATATAGATATAATTAAAAAAGTATGTATTTTAGGACATTTTCGCTCAAAATGACACATTAAATAAATAAAAATTATCAAAATTTTGAATATTATTTTTGGAAAATAACAAATTTATAAATTTTATATAAAAAAGATGACATTTCAAAAATAAATATTCCAAAACAATGATTCAGATTACATTTTAAGTATTAAAAAAAATTAAAATTAAAATAAAACATCCAATTTATAAAAATAATAAAAATCATAAACATAATAAAAAAATACAATTATGTTATAAAAAATAAATCATTAAAAATGAAAAAGTAATTAAAAAATTAATAATAAAAATACATTGAAAAAAATAAATAAATAAAAAAACATTAAAAATAAATAAATAAAACAATTTAAAAACATAAAGAAAACATATATATTATGTATCAAATCTTTCGGTGAAAATCACATTCAAGTAAATTGTGTTAACGCGTTTCGAACCAGCCAATGTGGTTCATCATCAAGACAAGATGAGAAATCTGATCTAGGAGTATATGATAAAAATAAATAATAATAATAAAATAAATATATTAAAATATATATATATATATATATATATATTAAACAATAAATAGAAAAAATAAAAAATAAAAAATAAAAATAAAAATATGAAATTAGAAATTAAATAAATAGATAAATTAATTAATTAATTAATTAAATATAAATAAATAAATAATGAAATTAAAAATAAATAAAAATAATAATAATGATGATAAATAAGTAAATAAATAATGAGTAACTAAATAATAAAGAGTAAATAAATAAATAGATAAATAATAATAATAAGGAACCAAAAACGAAAAGGAATACAAGACTAGAGGGGAGGAAAAGACGACCCGAGGAAGAACAGAAGAGAAGAAACCTAATAGCTAAGAATGAATGGCAGGGATCTAACATCTGCTCACACTCCACCCATCATCCCTGTTAAAGTTGGCCGACCTCTTTTCGAATTCAAGGGCCTCCCTCAACTTTCGGTGGTGGAAATGGTCCACCCTCGCAATAACCTCAGCATCTTCAATGCAAATGTGATGCTTTGTCTTTTCAACATGTTCTACTAAGGCAGATGAGCGAGATCTATTATGCTTAAGGTCAGCGGCATGTTCATGAATTCTTTGACTGATGGATCGACCAGTTTCACCAATGTAAGGTGTCCCACAAGAGCACAGAATCAAGTAAACACCCTTACCATCCTTAGGGAAAATCGGGTCCTTAACTGATCTAAGAGAACTCCGAATGGTGCAGAGGGGCCTGAAGGTTGAAGAAACATTATGTCTCCTTAGGATCCTAGCGATCTTATCAGTTGTTCCTTGGATAAAAGGCAGGTGCACTCCAGATGACGTGTCCTTCTTGGGTTTCGAGGTGTTGTCTTTGAACAAACTTGTGGTGTGGCCATCGGTTTCCCCCTATCCCCAGTAGTGGCTAATATTTTCATGGAAGACTTTGAATCTAGAGCCCTCTCCTCCTCCCTTTTTCAACCTAGGCTTTGGAAACGGTTTGTTGATGACACCTGTGTGGTGTGGCCACATGGAAAAGAGAAATTGGACCTTTTCTTCCGTCATCTCAATGATCAGTCTGACTCCATTAAGTTTACCATGGAATTCGAAGTGGATGGTAGCCTTCCCTTTCTTGATGTCCTTATTACTAGGAATGAAGAAGGCTCTTTCTCTCATCAAGTCTTTAGAAAGATGACGCACACTGAGCAGTATTTACATGCGGGCTCTCATCATTTCCCTGCTCAGACATTAGGGTCTCAGTACCTTAGCCACTCGAGCCTTTAGAATTGCTGATGAGCACCAGCTTGAAGGTGAGAAATCTCATCTCCTTAATGTTTTCGTTAGAAATGGTTATAGCAAGGTTCAATGTCTTAGAGCTTTCCAAAAAGCTTAAAAGGGTCCTAGGGTTAAAAATGATAATTGTGATAGGTCATCTGGAGTTCATTTGCCTTCTATCCAAGGAACAACTGATAAGATCGCTAGGATCCTAAGGAGACATAATGTTTCTTCAACCTTCAAGCCCCTCTACACCATTCAGAGTTCGCTTAGATCGGTTAAGGACCCGATTTTCCCTAAGGATGGTAAGGGTGTTTACTTGATTCCATGCTCCTGTGGGACACCTTACATTGGTGAAACTGGTCGATCCATCAGTCAAAGAATTCATGAACATGCTGCTGACCTAAAGCATAATAGATCTTGCTCCTCTGCCTTAGCAGAGCATGCTGAAAAGACAAAGCATCACATTTGCATTGAAGATGCTGAGGTTATTGTGAGGGTGAACCATTTCCACCACCGAAAGTTGAGGGAGGCCCTTGAAATCGAAAAGAGGCCAGTGAACCTTAACAGGGATTATGGGTGGAGTGTGAGCAGATGCTGGATCCCTGCCCTTCATTCTTAGTTATTGGGTTTCTTCCCTTCTGTTCTTCCTCGGGTCGTCTTTTCCTCCCCTCTAGCCTCGTATTCCTTTTGTGTTTTTGGTTCCTTATTATTATTATTTATCTATATATTTATTTATGTTAAATGTTGTCATTGGCAAGGAGGTAGCATAGGAGCAAAGAAGCAGAGAGGAAGCAAGGCAGATAAGGAACTAAGGCAGCAGACAATGCAAAGACAGAGTAGGAGAAAAAAAGGCCATCGAATAGAAAAGAATAAGTGAATGATAATCTGTGATAAGTAAGAAATCCATTGAAGGAATAAATGGTTGAAGAGATAAGATGAATGTAGCAAAGATTAAAATTATGATGGACCATAGTATAGTGATCAGCTTGCGAAATCAAGAACTTGAGTGTGCAGTTAGAAGCGGAACTATGACAGGATAGAACCCTGAACATGCAATGGAAGGTTGATAACAACATAGTATGTGTTAAAAGGAGGCAGGTATGAACAAAGCGTTAAACCTAGCAATGGAACTGTAATAAAAGGCAAAACCTTAAAGCGCAACTTAACTATAATAATCAAGTGAAAAGGCGACGGAACCCTGCGTGGAAGAGCGGAACCATGACCAAGTGAACAGTGAAGGTGGTTTACGTTTTTCATCGCACCACCTATGCGAAGTGAGCGGTATTTGAGGAGTTGGGAGTGATTCCATAAATCACTCGACACGTGGCAAGGAGGACCCATGGAAAACCGCTTGTCACTGTGCGCCATCGCGCGTTATGTTTTGACCCAGGATGCCCAGCGATATCGTTGAGCACAGTTGATCTGGGAATGGGTCATCGGACGGTCATCATTTGTTGAAGGTGCGCAAATATTAACACAGGTACGGTGGTCCATCGCACGTTAACGTTCGGCGTCGGAGGTCGAGCGATATGCATATACGCTGTTGATCTGAAAGCTTGCTAATCTAACGGTGATCGAACGCTGTAATTGCGCGAAATTTACTTATGGTACCGTGCGCGTATTTGATTGGCTATTGACTATATTTGTGGGCCTGGGGTCAAAGGTTTATCATATTGTTTGAAAGCGTTAAAATGCGAAAGGTTAACCTTAATCCTAAAGTTAAGTTCAAAAGTATTAAATTAATTATTTAATTACCAAGATCAATAGAACCGTGAGAGTTATGGAGACCCTGCTGGATTATCTATTTTGACCCCGTTCAGGAATACCATTAGCAAGTGAATGGTTTTGACCCAAGGTTTTAATAAAGGCGAAAACTATATAAGGTGATGAGAATCATGAAGAACTATGTGCATGTGTAAGGGTTGATAATAAATGAATCTCTTTTAGAGATATCTGTATAAATAAACTCTGATATATTTGAATCTATGGTGCACCTGTGAATATGATGATTGATCAAGATCTCTAGATCAGATAATGATTAATTCCTGGTTTAATCAACTGAAGAAATCATGAAGAACGTATGCATGAGTAAGGGATGTGAATGAATACTTCACTCTGAAGTATATCTGTATGGAATGGGTAACAGATTGCTAAGAGATCTAAATTAAGGATGCACCTCTGAAGAAAATAAATAAATCTGGTGGCCTACAAGGTATGTTGTGTGGATGTGTATGAAACGTGGTCTGCAGAAGATCTGAGGGTCGAAACCTTCAGTGAGGGGGTTGTAGCTCCCTTCCAGTGGTGGCTGGTAAACAAGAGAAGGTTGTAGCCTTCTGCAGGTGGGTGCCTGCGTGCTGGTATAAGTCTGCGCCAGCATAAAATTGTAAGAAATTTTCTGTATAACAAATATTGAAGACTGAGATAACAGCAGCGGTGGTTTTCTCCCGAATTTGGTTTCCACCTTAAATCCTAGTGTTCATATGTATTTCTTGTGTTTGATGGTTTGTTTAGTTATTTCTGTTCATACTTACTACTGATCTGATGAATAAATGATGCAATGATCTAAGTAATGACATAATAAGATCTCTGGACATACAAGTTGGATGCAATAATGTAACATATGGTTTTAAGAGAAAGAAAAAGTAAGAATTTTCAGTCAGCTCTAAATACTGATTCACCCCCTCTAGGTATTTTTCCCAAAAATTGGTTTAAGAGATGGTCCTTCCTTAAAAAGCTTAGCCGCTAGAGAGAAGACAAGCAAGATAAACAATCAGATGGAACGACGCTCTCAAGACCTCACGCTCTTTAACGGAAACAATTTAATCTTCGGAAAGCAAGATGAGATCCTGTCTTGGGTCTACGGGAGAACGGTATGGAAATTGTTGAGGAGGATATCGATATCCGGATACAGTACCAATAGTTCCGACGGAAAGAAAGAATTGTGAAACAAATGCAAAGGTGGTCAATGCTCTATTGGGAAGTCTAACTGAATCAGAATTTGTGAAAGTCATGCAGCTGAATACATCAAAGACAATATGGGACAAAATCATTCTAAGTTATGAAGGTGTTGCAAAGGTAAAAAGTGATAAACTCCAAACTCTCAGAATTCAATATGAGAATCTAAAAATGGATAATGAAGAGAGCATTACCAATTTCTTTTTACATCTTGATGATATTGTAAATCGTATGAGAAATCTAGGAGAAACAATAACCGAATATACTTTGGTTGAGAAAGTCTTAGGATCACTAACGACAAAATTTGAGTCAAAAGTTTTTTCTCTTGAAGAAAAGAAGGATCTTCAAAATATCACTGTGGTACAACTTCATGGCATACTAACTACATATGAAATGAGAAGAGGAGGACCATCTGAAGTCAAAGAAGTTGTCTTTAGAACTTCAACAAAATGGAAGAAAGCACAAAAAGTAGAAGGATCAGGATATATCTCAGAAGAAGATGAGATAAAATTTGTAAAGAAACTTCAACTTGGCACAGGACAGTTCAGAGGTAAGCTTCCTTTCAAATGTTTTGATTGTGGAACAGTTGGTCATTATGCTACTAATTTTCCTTATAAAGAAACACATAAAAATGGGAAGGAAGTAGCAAGAAGGAATAAGAATCATTTTTTAGCACTAGAAAAAGTTACTATACTCATGAAGACAATGATGGGTTATCTGATAGTGAGGAAGAATGTGAACAAGATCTTGGACTTCTCATGGAATTTGAAAAATAATCTAGAGAATAAAAGGATACTTTTTTGGATGCTCTAGAAGACAATGATTTTCTTGATGAAAACAATAAACTCAAAATTTTCTTAGAAAAGAGTAAAATAACCATAGAAACTCTAAAAAATCAGCTTGAAGAAAAACAGAAACACAATGAGAAATTAGAGTGTGAAGTAGTAAGTCTAATAAAAGAGCTTAAGAAAGTAAAGAATCTGAATCTTAGATCTGCTAAAGGATCTGAAACCTTAGATGAGATTATCAAGGTACAACGTTCTCCCCTTATAAAGACAGGTCTCGGATATATCGGAGAATCTTCTCAGGCTTCAGCACCAAATTATCTGAAAGCGATTACAAGTGCAATTCTGTCTTTAACCACTCGGCAAGGGAATAAAGAATCTTTACGAGGTAAGCATGATCATCTCAATTCAAAGAACACTAACAAAAGAGAATGTTCTTTCAAATAAACACTGATCAACAGGTAAATTCAAGTAGAAGATTTTATGATCACAGAAATTTCTTCTTCAATGGACAATGTTTCTCATGTCACAATATTGGTCATAAAGTTGTTCAATGTGTTGCATATAAAACCATCATGACAAGAGAAGCAAGAAAGAAAAAGATTGATATTGAAACAAAGAAGAATACCTATAACAATTTTTCTCCTCTTCAAAATGAAGTTGAATGTGCTTATTGCAATAACTTTGGCCATGAAGAATTTGAATGCAGAAGCAAAGTTCAGCCAAAAGAGCATGTTCCTTCAAGCTCCAAAGTATGGAAAAAGAAGTAGTTACAGGTTGAAAATTGTGGCATAGCGTTATTTGCAGAAGGCGAAGAAAATCAACGGTACATTGATAGTGGATGCTCAAGACACATGATAGGTGAAAAAAACAAACTCCTTTCATATAGTGCTCTAGAAAAGGAAAAGAAGGTCACATTTGGAAATGATACTCCTGCGGTAATTAAGGGAAAAGGGTCTATGTTTTCTAAAAGAAAAGGTGAAAGCTAATGAAGTTATGTATGTGGATGGATTAAAGCATAACTTGTTAAGTGTAAGTTAAATTTGTGATCAAGGAACTGAAGTTGTATTTAGTTCAAAAGAATGTGTGGTAAGTGATCTTGATACAGGTAAAACAATTATAAAAGGAAAAAGAACTCCAAGCAACCTGTATGTATTGAATAACTGCAAAGAACAATGTTACTTGAGTAAATCTTCAGAAAACTGGCTATGGCATAGAAGGTTGGGGCATCTGAGCTTCTCTCAAATCAACAAATCAGCAGGACTTAAAGATATTACGTGATCTTCCCAATATTATCCTACCTGAAAATATCATATGCAAATCCTACCAATTCGGCAAGCAAACCAGGGTACAATTTAATGCCAAGGAAGGATCATCAAGTAAGCCTCTTAAACTCATTCATACTGACATATGTGGAACTATGAGGAAAAATTCACCACGTGGTGAAGAATACTATATCTTATTCATTGATTATTTCTCTAGAATGTGTTGGATTGGGTTGCGCTTAAACACAAAGATGAAGCATTTGAGAAATTTCAGATCTTCAAAGCACTAGTTGAGAATGAATTAGATCTAAAAATCAAGTGTCTCAGATCTGATCGAGGAGGAGAATATACATCAGATGAATTCCATGAATTTTGTGAACAACATGGCATAAAAGACAGTTTTCTGTAGCTGGCACTCCACAACAAAATGGTGTTGCAGAAAGAATGAATAGAACAATTCAACAAATGGCTAGAGCTATGCTTGATGATTCCGGAACACCTGACACATTTTGGGGATAAGCAGCACATACAGTAGTAAACATTCTCAACAAGGCACATGTTGGTGTAAATAGTGATAAAACTCCATATGAAATCTGGTATGGTAATCCTCCCACTGTAAAGCATTTTAGAATTTTTGGAAGCAAATGCTTTATCAAAAATAATGATGAAAAACTTGGCAAGTTTGAACCCAGAGCAGATGAAGGAATATTTCTTGGTTGCTCTCTAGGGTAAAACATATAAATGTTACAATAAAAGACTTCAAAATATTGTTGAATGTATTGATATTTGTTAGTAGGTAAGTCTCTTTCTTTTGACTCAAGAAGAAAAACAACCAACAAATGAAGACAATGATGATGACATATATCCTTCTACATCAAATAGGAATGATATAGACAGTGAACCCAATGAAGAACCCGAAGATGATTTATCTGAAAAGGCTCCATCCAGATATGTTCAAAAGAATCATCCGGAATCTCAAATTTTGGGAGAAAAGGGAGCAGGTGTACAAACAAGAAGGACTCTTGTGGGATCTTCTAGTTACCTGGCATTTCTATCCACTATTGAACCTCACCATTATCGGTCTGACTGGCAAATATGAATGTTGATTCAAGCCATGAATGAAGAGCTTGATCAAATTGAAAAAGTCCCACACTTAAGAATTAGTACCAAGACCTCATGACAAAAATGTCATTGGAACTAAATGGATATTCAAAAACAAGTTAAATGAGAATGGGGATGTTATAAGAAATAAAGCTAGACTTGTTTGCAAGGGGTATGTACGACGAAGGTATAGACTTTGAAGAAACCTTTACTCCTGTGTGGAGACTTGGGCATAAGAATGTTTCTCGCTTTTTGACTTCAACAAGTCGAGTTTATCCAAATGGATATTAAATATTGCTTTTCTCAATGGTGATCTAGAAGAAGAAGTTTATATAGAACAACCGGAAAGGATTCATTTTGGGAAATGATGAAAATCTTGTTTGTAGACTTAAAAAGGCTCTATATGAACTCAAACAAGCTCCAAGGGCATGGTACTATCGTCTTGACAAATATCTTCATCAACAAGGATTTTCAAAAGTGCTGCTGATAATATACACAAAAAGCGGAAACCCGGCAAACCCTTATTGATTGTGAAAAGTTTATATGTTGATATCATTTTGGAAGTAATGAAGAGTCTATGAGTCGAGAAATTTATACGATATGCAGCAATAATTTGAAATGTCTTTACTTGGGGAACTAACATTCTTTCTTGGTTTGCAAGTGCAACAAGCAACATATGGCATATTCTTATCACAAGAAAAATACCTAAAGAAAATCTTAAAGAAGTATGGCACGGAAGATTGCAAACCTATAAGTACACCAATGATAACTGGATGTAATATCATTTCTAATGATGATTCCCCCAGGGTGAATCAACCAGAATACAGATCTATGATAGGAAGTCTACTTTATCTCACTGGAACAAGACCAAACATCATGAATGTAGTTGGGATTGTTGGAAGATTCCAAGATAATCCAAAGGAGTCTCATCTTCAAGCTGTGAAAATAATATTCAAATATCTACAAGGAACTCAAGACTTTGGACTATGGTATCCCGAGAATTGCGATCTTACTCTTCATGCATACTTGGTCTCGGGTCCATTTTGAAATGTTGATGATCGCTGAAGTAGTGATGCATTCTATATGGGGCCCCAGTTAGTATCTTGGTTTAGCAAGAAGCAAAGCTCTATTGCCTTATCTACAGCAGAAGCAGAATATGTGGCTGCTGCATCATGTTGCACTCAAATTCTCTGGATGATGCAAACCTTACAAGACTTTCAAATCAAATGTTCACCTCCTATCTCCATTATATGTGACAATACAAGTGCCATCAGTATCTCAAAGATCCTGTTATGCATTCCAATACCAAGCACATTCCCATCAAATATCACTTCTTACGTGAAGAAGTGCTTGAACAAAAGGTGAGATTGGAGTATGTTCCCTCCAAAGAACAAGTTGCTGATATATTTACAAAACCTCTACCCAGGGAAGCGTTCGAATATCTCAGACATAAAATGGGAGTAGTCTCTGCCATGCAGAGGATCAGGTCTACTTAAATACAGAAGATTAAATTGGTTGTGAGGTGCTATTAGGCATCTTTGATTGCACAAGCTAAGGGGGAGCATTGGTCATATGAAAAGGATGCATTGTTGGTCATATTATGTTTGAAGATGCAGCATGATCTCAGGGGGAGCATGGTATTGTCGGTTCAAAGGATCTTGATCAACTCTTTGCCATTGATGTCAAAGGGGGAGGAAAAGCCACAAAGGGCGTTTATAAGACAATCAGAGGAAGAGTATTGCCATAAATGCCAAAGGGGGAGATTGTTGGAAATGTTGTCATTGATGGCAAAGGAAGTGGCATAGGAGAGAAAAGAAGCATAGAGGAAGCAAGGTAGATAAGGAACTAAGGCAGCAGACAATGCAGAGACAGAGTAGGAGAAAAAGGCCATCGAATAAAATATATATATATATATAAGTGAATGGTAATATGTGATAAGTAAGAAATCCATTGAAGGAATTAATGGTTGAAGAGATATGATGAATGTAGCAATTACGATGGACCATAGTACAGTGATCAGCTTGCGGAATCAAGAACTTGAGTGTGCAGTTAGAAGCGGAACTATGACAGGATAGAACTCTGAACATGCAATGGAAGGTTGATATAGTATGTATGTTAAAAGACTCAAACAAAATTATGAACAAAGCGTTAAACCTAACAATGGAACTATAATAAAAGGCAAAACCTTAAAGCACAACTTAATTATAATAATACAGTGAAAAGGCGACGGAACCCTGTGTGGAAGAGCAGAACCATGAACAAGTGAACAGTGAAGGTGGTTTACGGTTTTCATCGCACCACCTATGCGGAGTGAGTGGTATTTGAGAAGTTGGGAGCGATTCCATAAATCACTCGACATGTGGCAAGGAGACCCACGGAAAACCACTTGTCACTGTGCACCATTGTGCGTTATAGTTCGACCCAAAATGCCTAGCGATATCGTTGAGCACCGTTGATCTAGGAAGGGGTCATTGGACGGTCATCATTTGTTGAAGGTGCGCGAAGATTAACACAGGTACGGCGGGCCATCGCACGTTAACGTTCGACATCGGAGGTCGAGCGATATGCATATACGCCGTTGATCTGGAAGCTTGCTAATCTAATGGTGATCGGACGCTGGAATTGCGTGAAATTTACTTATGGTACCGTGCGCGTATTTGATTGGCTATTGACTATATTTGTGGGTCCAGGGTCGAAGGTTTATCATATTGTTTGAAAGCGTTAAAATGTGAAAGGTTAACCTTAATCCTAAAGTTAAGTTCAAAAGTATTAAATTAATTATTTAATTACCAAGATCAATAGAACAGTGTGAGTTATGGAGACCCCGCTAGATTATCTATTTTGACCCCGTCCACGAATACCATTAGCAATTGAATGGTTTTGACCCAAGGTTTTAATAAAGACGAAAACTATATAAGGTGATGAGAATCATGAAGAACTGTGTGCAGGCAAAAGGGTTGATAATAAACAAATCTCTTTTGGAGATATCTGTATGAATAAACTTTGATATATTTGAATCTACGGTGCACCTGTGAATATGATGTTTGATCAACATCTCTAGATCAGATGATGATTAATTCCTGGTTTAATAGACTGACGAAATCACGAAGAATGTATGCATGAGTAAGGGTTGTGAATGAATACTTCATTCTGAAGTATATCTGTATGGAATGGGTAACAGATTGCTGAGAGATCTGAATTAAGGATGCACCTTTGAAGAAAATGAATAAATCTGGTGGCCTGCAAGGTATGTTGTGTGGAAGTGGATGAAACGTGGGCTGCAGTAGTACTGAGGGTCGAAGTCTTCAGTGAGGGGGTTGAAGCTCCCTTCTAGTGGTAATTGGTAAACGAGAGCAGGGGGTTGTAGCTCCCTTACAGGAGAGGCTGGTAAACGAGAGAAGGTTGTAGCCTTCTATAGGTGGGTACCTGCATGCTGGTATAAGTCTGCACCAGCATAAAATTGTAAGAATTTTTTTTTGTAATAAATATTGAATACTGAGATAACAACAGCGGTGGTTTTCTCCCGAATTGGGTTTCCACCTTAAATCCTGGTGTTCATATGTGTTGCTTATGTTTGATGGTTTGTTCTGTTATTTCTGTTCATGCTTAATGCTTATCTGATGAATAAATGATGTAATGATCTAAGTAAAGACATAATAAGAAATCTGGACATACAAGTTGGATGCAGTAATGTACCATATGGTTTTAAGAGAAAGAAAGAAAAAAAAAAAATTGTCAGTTAGCTCTAAATACTGATTCACCCCCCCTCTCAGTATTTTTCCCAACAATTGGTTTCAGAGCTGGTCCTTCTGAAAAAGCTTAGCCGCTAGAAGGAAGATCAAGCAAGATGAGCAATCAAGATGGAACAACATCTATCAGGCCTCCGCTCTTTAACGGAAACAATTTAATCTTCTGGAAAACAAGGATGAGATCCTATCTTCAGTCTCTGGGAGCAGAGGTGTGGGCAATTGTTGAAGGAGGATATCAATATCCAACTGCAGTACCAACAGATCCGAAGTAGCAGTCCTCCCCATAGAGCAGATTCTCTCCCAAAAGATTTTGTTACCCTACAAGACATTGAATTTGACTTACCTTTCTAACATAGTTTGTTAAGAACTAAGTCAACCAAATTGGTAGATCAAATAGTTGTATACCAAGCTCCATTAAGATGCCATTATTTTGAAGCACAGTCTACCCAACCTAATATTGACCTTCAAATTATTCAAGATTTTGATAAATTACAAAGTTTAGTTTCAGGTCTTGACCTTTCTGTTCATGAGGCATATGTCCAATACTCTGTTGAAATATTTGCCCTGAATTATTTTGTAGGTTCATCCACTTCATCACAATCTGTGCATCCTGGATCATCTAGTCATACCCCTTTTGTAGTCTTCACTACTACTTCGATAGTTTCTCATCATGCAACTCAAACACCATCTTCTCCCCAATCCTCAACCATAATCCAACCTTCATCGTCACCAAAACCTAAAGTTTCAGTTCAACCTCCACCTTTCATCCAACAACCACCTTTGATTCATCCACATATTGTTCATCCTCATATACCTATAATGGAAGATAGATATGATCCACTTTTTCTTCAAGCCCCTTGGCAAACATGCCATAGGAATATAAAATGAGGATTCCACAATTTGATGGAACTGGACCTATCACTGCCTAACAACATGTAGATAGGATGAACGATAGTTTTGACCCACAGGAAGTAGATGAGGAAAATGTAAAAATGAGGTTGTTTGTAGAAAGTCTCACTGGAGAGGTTAGGAAATAGTTTAAAGATTTACCTCCTGCTAGCATCAATGATATCCCCACATACCATTAGAAATTCCTTAATAGATGGGAAATTAAAAGGAACCCTCTTCAAGCCTTAGGAGGGCACCAGGGGAAAGTGTCCAGGATTATTGCACTAGATTTAACAGTGTATACACTGCAATTCCTACCAACATTAAACCACCACAAGGTCTAGCCTTAATAAAATTCCCAGATGGCTTTGAGGCATACATGTATTACCATCTTAGAGAGAGGAATTCCTAAACATTAGAAGAAATGAAAATGGATGCAGTGAGTGTAGAAGCCAATTTGTTAGCAAAGAGGGTTAGGATAAGAACTAAAAGAAGAGTGACCATGAGAGAAGAACCCTCAACTTCTTCTACTGATGCCAAAATAGATTCATTAGTTAGAAAAATAGAAATAATGATGGAAAGGATTAATCTAAATGAAAGGGTTTCCCCTAGAGAAAATCAACCTGCACCTAAAAATTGTAATCAAAATCTTAGAAGAAATCCTCCCCAAATCAAACAGAGGGAACAGAGGGGCCCAGATCAACAAATTAGACCTACATTTCAGGAGAATTATGTTGATGATGATGGGGAAATAATAGAATAGGTAGAAGATAACCAAATAAAATTGATGGGTATTAATGATGATGAAACATTTTTTCTCACTCAAGAAGAACAAGAGATTTTTCAAATTTCCCAAACCGAGCTTGATTCAGAAGAATCAAATGATTACAAACATGGATTTGAAAATTCTATTATGGAAGTCCATAGGCAATATAAACTCAGGAGTAAGAAAACTTCAGATGCCTCAAACAAAAAGAATTCTTAAAATCCTACTAAGAAAGCCTCTGATACTGTTGTTAAGAAAACCCTAGACAATTATACCAAGAAAATTGTTGATAGTTATGGAAAAAAGACAGTAGAAACTCATGCCAAAAAGATAGTTGAGAACACTTCCAAAAATACTCAAACTGATATACCAACCTCCAGTAAGCAAAAGGAACCTATATCAAAAGTAGTTGCTGATAAATATGATTTTCTGAACTTGAATAAGATTCAAACATCATTGAATATTGAGAATGAATTAGAAAAACTGGAAATTCCCATTCCTCTAACAGAGTTAATGAACAAAAATCTATAGAAATCTCAGGTTATGAAGGCTCTAAACATAGGGGAAAATAATGACACCGTTAATTTAAATGATGATCAACCTGAACCCTTATTTGGGCCAGAAGTTGAAGGCAAAGCATAGGAAGGAGGAGTTTCTCCATTCTATGTTAGCCTGAATGTTCATGATAAGATTCTCCATAATGCTATGTTAGATTTAGGTGCTTCCCACAATTTGTTGCCCAAAGATGTTATGGAAAAAATTGGTCTTGACATTACTAGACCTTATAAAGACTTGTATTCATTTGATTCCAACAATGTAAGATGTCTAGGTCTCATCAAAGATCTATGTGTTACTTTAGCTCAAATCCCAGTTAATAGTCTAGTAATGGATATAGTGGTTGCAGACATACCCCTTAAGTATGTCATGTTGTTGTCACGCTCAGGGGGAGAAAAATTACAAGGGACACTACAAATGGACATGACTTATGCTACCATACCAGTGTTTGGTCAATAGAGAAGAATATATAGGGAAACTATGATGAAATTCATGGTGAGTAGTCAGGATAAACCACATAACTATCCTATTTACTCTGTCCACTTAGATTTAGGCTCTTTCACTCTTTATAATGATGGAGATATCAATAATCAGGTCACCAATGCAGAAAACGATATTTGTGTAACACATGAAGACCAAAAACAAATAGTGGAATAAAACACTGAGCTCGAACCTCTTTGGAACATGAGTTTTGATGGATCTTATAGCAGAGAAGGTTCTGGAGTAGGAGTGTGGGTTTAAAACATAGGAAACAACCATGCTGAAGGTCATTCATACAAGCTTAATTTTCAATGTACCAATAATATAGCCGAGTATGAAGCCCTTTTATTAGGATTGCAATTGTTGGAAAATTTGGGTGCTAAAAGAATTTCCATTCATGTGGATACCTAGCTAATTATAAAGCAGATTAAAGGATAATACTATAAAAAGCATCCTAGATTGAGAGCATACATAAATGTTGTGCTTTATTTTCTAGAAACTTTTGTGGAATATGATCTTGCTGCAATTCCTAGAAATCAGAATATTCTTGCAAATGGTCTGGCTTTTTCATCCAACACATGTAAAATGCCTCACCCCAATAGACAATATACAATGGAAGTAAAACATCGACCTGTTGTACCAGATGATATGAGGTATTGGAAAGTGTTTGGAAATGACAAGAAAATTGAAAAATTTCTGCTGTCTAAGGATGAATTTGAGGAAAATAGTATAGATTTAGAGTTTGAATTAGGAGATCAAATAGTTGTACATTCTAATGAAGAAAAAAAGTTAGATGTTTCATATGTAAATACTCAAGTAGATAAAATTGGAAATAAATTGGAATTTCTTGAAATAGATCCAAGAAAAGAAGAGTTTGAAATACTTTAGTTAAAGGATAATGTTTTACCTAGAGGTTTGGTTCCACTAGAATAATTATTTGATTTCAATGATGTAGCTAAAAATCCTAAAATAGAGCCCATAGGGGCAGACGTAGAAGAGTGTAATATAAGCAGTGAAAAAGATCCTAAAATGATAAAACTGTCAAAATGTCTGCCTACTACTGAAAAAACAAAGATACATTTCTTTATTCAGAGAATTCATTGATGTCTTTTCCTGGAGCCATGAAGATCTCAAAGCATATGACACTAGTATTATACATCATAAAATCCCAATTAATGAGGATAAGAAACCATTTAAACAGAAACTTTGTAGAATGAATCCAGTTATGATGCCTCTGATTGAGAAATAAATTAAAAATATGTATGATGCTAAAATCATAGTTCCTCTTAAAAACTGCAAATGGGTGTCTAGCATAGTGCCAACTAGGAAGAAAACAAGAGAAATCAGATTATGCATAGATTTCGGAAATCTTAATAAGGTATCCCTAAAAGAAACTATCCTTTGCCAAAGTTGGATCATATATCACAGAAGATAGTTGGATCTAGTAGGATTTTTTTATTAGATGGTTTCTCAAGCTATAACCAAGTCTTAGTTCATCCTAATGATCAGGATAAAACAACTTTCACCACTCCATGGGATACCTTCATGTATGTGAAGATTCCCTTTGGATTAATGAATGTTGGAGCCACATTTCAAAGAGCAATGGATATTGCCTTTGTTGATGAAATTGGCAGGTTTATTGTGATCTATCTAGATGATATTGTTGTCTATTAAAAAACTGATGAGGAACATTTGTTACATCTGATAAAAGTGTTTGAAAAATGTAGAAGGTTAAGAATTTCATTAAATCCTAAGAAAACATCTTTTTCCTTGAAGAAGGAAATCTTATGGGTCATATTATTTCTAAGGATGGTATTAGGATTGATCCCAATAGGTTTTAAGGTATATTGAAAATCAACCATCCTAGAAACATTGAGGATCTTCAATCATTTATTGGTAAGATTAATTTCCTAAGAAGATTCATTTCTAATCTTGCAGAACTTCTCAGAAATATAACAAATATGCTGAAAAAAGATTCAGAAATAAGATGGAACATTGAAGCTAGAAAATATTTTGATCTAGTTAAGCAAGCATTGAAAAAAGCATTGGTCTTGATTAGTCCAGATTTCACTAAAGATTTTATAATATTTTATTTTGCATCTGAACATACTATTGGAGTTGTTTTATTATAGAAAAATAATGAAGAATTTGAACAACCCATTGCATTTTTTAGTAAGGCTTTAAGAGATGCAACTTTGAAATATAACATAATGGAAAAACAAGCCTTTGCATTGATAAAAGCAATCAAAGATTTCAAAGTGTATATCCTACATTCCCATGTAATTGCTTATGTACCAAATTCAGTGGTTAAGGATATTTTAACTCAGAATGGACCTGATGATAAAAGAGGTAAGTGGATTTCTATCATTCTTGAGTATGACTTAGAAATCAAACCCACCAAGCTTATCAGAGGACAAGGACTATCCAAATTGATGGCTGAGTCCAATTTTCATGCAATGGATATCAACTTTGTTGCTGCATTAGATGATCAAGAGGAGCAGGTGACTCCACAAATTGATGAGGCTTTTCTAACCTCACCCTAGTATGCAGACCTAATTTTTGTTTTATTCAATTTAAATTCTCCTCCTGGTTTAACAAAAACAAAGGCTATATTTATAAAGTTAAAAGCTGTCAAGTTTTGCATCATAGATAATGTTTTATATTGGAAATATGCTGGTGGTATTTTACTAAAATGTATGTTGAAGGATGATGCAGAAAGAACCATGCTGGAATTCCATGAAGGTGACTACGGTGGACATCTATACTAGAAAACCACTGCTAATAATATCCTTACAACTAGTTTTTACTAGCCTACCCTTTTCCTTGATGTCCCCAAAAAAGTAACCTCATGCCATAAATGCAAAATATTTGAGGAAAAAAGAGAATTATTACCTTTGCCTTTAAAGGCTATATCTGTTGAAAGTCCTTTCCAATAATGGGGATTGGATTTCATTGGTGAAATTCATCCTCCATCCTCTACCCAATATAAGTGGATTCTCACAGCCACTGATTACTTAACTAAATATATTGAAGCCACACTTTCTAGATTAGCCATTGATGTTGTCATCATTAAATTTATGGAAACCAATATCCTCTCTAGATTTGGCTATCCAAGAAAGATCATTATGGATAATGCTGCAACCTTTAATCCAAGAAAATGATATATTTCTGCATTAAATACCATATTACTTTGGGACATTCAACTGCTTATTACCCTCAGGGTAATGGTTTGGATGAATCCTCAAATAAGAGTTTGGTCAGCATCATTAAAAAGTTGTTAGAAGACAACAAAAATTCATGGCACAACAAGTTAATTAATGCAATTTGGGCTGACAGACTTACTACAAAGAAGTAAATTGGCATGTCACCATACCAATTGGTTTATGGGATGGATGTTATTTTTCCATCCTCTTGAGGAGTTCCAGTAATATGAAGATAATTCAAGAATTGCATGTTGAGCCAAATGACACTCAGAGGAGGATTAATCAGACTATTCAATTGTAGTAATCCAGGGAAGAAGTCTATCCGTGGGGTCCTAGTTAAACAGTGATGAGGCAAGCTATTATAACACTCGTCACAGGTTCAATTCCCTTCCCCGATCAGGGTGATGTATCTGGACATGTTGATGAAGATGTAATTAAAAAAAAGAAGAGAAAAATGAAAGGTACGACCAAACTTACAAAAAAAAAAATCCAGGGAATAAGTCTATAGTAAAACACAACTCATCCAAGAAAATTTCAAAAAGATTTCTGAGATAAGAACTAAAGCTGATGATTTCAATTTGGGTGACAAAGTTTTGAAGTGGGATTCCAGAAGAGAGGACAAAGGAAAACATGGGAAATTTGACAATATTTAGAAAGGACCTTACATCATTTATGCTCTCAGAGGACACAATGCATTTTTTCTTAAAGATCTAGATGGATCAGAAATGCCTGGTGGGCATGTGAATGGCAGAATGCTAAAAAATTACTTTTCTTAGCATAAATATCTTTCTTACATGAAATCAATGAAAATATCATTGTCGTTATTATTTTTATTTGGTAACCTATTGACAAAAGTTGAAGCTCGCAAAGAAGACCCTAAGATTTTGATTGATATGCTACCATAAGTACACCAACAACAAAAGAAATCAGGTGCTGACATTCCTGAAATGGGATACTCAAGGCTACTAATCAAATGTTGTTGACACTTCACATGGAGAAGTGCCATCCCCAGCTAGAGCCATTGTTAGGGTCCTATAATTTATAGGATCTCAAGGTGATTGAGTATTTTGTTTCAGTAATCTCATATTGTAAATAATTTTCAATATGCAAATGATTTCCAAAAAATATACATAGAATAAAAATGAAAAGATGGTATATCTTAAAAAAAATGAATAAAGATAAAAAGACAAAAAGAAAAAAAAAAAGTTGAAAAATAATAAAAATGAAATCAAAACCCCACAAAAGAAAAAATAGAGAAAATAACACTGAAAGTGCCACAAATTCAAATGCCTCTACTGATAGATAGTTTTCTTTATATCAAATGACTTAAGGTTGTCTGCAGCCTATTTAAAAATGCCACAATGGCTAGCTATTTGTTCAAACTATACAACTTAATCATGGTTGAACAATTTTGAATTTTTGTAAATTAGGCTAGAGAATAAAGATTTTCCAAACAGTCTAATCTTGGTAAAGAAATAGTTAGGTAGAAAATGACATTGATTCAACTATTTAATCTGAATCAATAGGTGAAATAAGTGATAGAATAGAATATATTTTTCATAAAAAAAGGGAAATGGGTTTTCTAGTATAAATGCACCCTTATAAGAAATAAAAAATGTTAGGTTAGCAAAATAATGTGAAATTGAAGGGCAGGTAGAAGTGTTATGGGCTTTAAGAGGATAAAAAATTCTTATATCCTAAGTTTTTATGTCATTATGCATTTGTCGCATAAAGGAGAAAGTGAAAAAATCATTTTATCCCAAGTTTCAAAGTGTCAGGTGCATAAAGTGATATGTTTGATTCTTTCACACTATATCCTAAGTTTTTGACCCAAACTAATGGTCACTACTCGAAAAACCATAATATCATGTGACATTAAACCACCCACAGCTATTTGTTTTCCAAACCACTTGCTCCCCGATCGACAACCCTCATTAGCCTTCGGCCCCCCTCTCCATCCTAGCTTTACTTTTGGGGGGGGGGGGTGGGTGCGGGGTTCCGAAAAAAGTATTTTCCCTGCCCAGATCCACTACCACGTGGCCTCCTATCCGTTATTCGCACCCCCTTGCCTAAACCACTAACCACCTAGTACCCCCCCTGAAAACCACCTTCCCCATATTATAATTATTACCATCCCTACCTGTTACCTCTGCCACTCCCATTATACCACGTCACCTATCCGTTGCCAATAAAATTTCTTCCCAAGGTGTTTTATCCATTAAAAAATTTAATTAAAATCTTGATGACCATTAAATTAATGGATCCACGCCATGTATAACAGAAAAACCAACTTTTGCTATAAAACCCTGCAAGTGACATATATATGTTTGTTTTATTTTAGTATATATGTTTGTGCATTATCAGGCAGATAGATTCAAATTTTCCATGCAAAATCTTGATGAAGAAGGTAGCTAGCAATCAGTCATCTTCTAGACATCTTTGGTGATGAAAGAACAGAAGGAATTTTCATACAAACAGTTCATTTAATTGTTTGTTCATCCAACTATGAGTATTATGAGAAGTACAACTGAACCCAATATAGGTGAAGACATAAAAATGATACTTCATTTGTCATATTAGGCCAAGACATGAGACTGGTACTTGTCCTAGAATTATATTGAGATAAGAGTCTATGGGTGTGAGCTTGCTCACTATAAACTCCCAAAATTCCTCCCCATGAGGATTTTTTCTCTTGATATCAGACAGATGCTGAATTCAAATGAGATTCACTTTGTATTAGCCAAGAAGAAGTCCCAATTTAGGATCAAGAAACAAATTGGGCCCTTTATTTGAAATAACAGGTCAGCAGGGGAGGAAGCAAATAAGATATAGAAAGAGATAAATTTCAGCCTGAGTTTCACTTGGTCCTATGACCCTCTAGGAATCATTTCAAAGTTGAGAGTAGAGAATAAAACTACTCCCTACATACATACCTAGAGGCCTAAGATAGAAAAGCACATGAACCAGTCAGAATGGGCTGAAAACACATTACAGGAAGCTGAGGAGTAGCTAGTATCAACATCAACATCACAGACTCCTTTCCCACAGGAAAAAGAAGGGAAAAGGAAAAGATAAGAAGGGTCACCTTCAATGACTGATACAACAGGTAAAAAATTTAAGATAATGTACAAAAAAAGAACAAAGCTGAATCCTAAAATCGACATAGATAAAAATTCAGAGCAAGAAGTTGTTGTGATCACTAAAGAAACACCTTCCTCCTGCCAAATAGGTGGCCAATCCATTGCTTATCCCACAACTTCTTCAGTATCTCATGACCAACAATAAGCTATTCAGACAACTAAGGGTGTCCAAGGTGAGAAGGAGAAATTTTTTTTTGATAGGTTCAGGGAGATAAAACTCAAAAATGAAATCCTTAATAACAACACCTATGCCTAATTCTGGAACCAAACTTCCAGTTCTCAAAGCAAGTTGCTGTCAGTATTTGATTCAGAGAAGGGTAAAATGAATATGGCCTTCTTTGAGGCCCAAATTCCATAGCCAAAGTCAGCATCCGACTACAAGAGGACAACCTTTGAATTAGACATAAAGGAACTAGTACATATGGTCAATTTTCCGACACTTTAGTTCCGACAGTTTTGGCATATTATCGGAAAGTTCCCCAATTTTTCTCAGTTTTTTTAATCCTGCCACACGGTGTTACTCTTGCAATGTCGATGGAAACGTTGTTGCTCTTGCGGCACTACAGAAAAGCGTTGCTATTGCGACCCACCCGGCTACGGTGTCACAATAGAGACAATAATAGAAGACAACGTCGCTATATCAACATCCATGTTATGTGCATTGGTATACCGATGGATATGAAAACACCGTTGTGGAACAATCAATTTGTATTTGACAAAGTCAAAGTTAACCTGGTCAACTAGCGTTGCAATAGCGAAGATTTATTTTAAATATATAGGGCGCATTGTAAATATGTTTTCAGACAAGTTTGTTGTAATAGTGAAAAATTTTACTGTAGTAGCGACAGTTCAGAAAGGGTATACAATATTTTGTCTGGTAAAAAAAAAAAAAAATTCTTTATAGGATAATTTGCATCAATGGAAGAAAACATTAGAGGTGGAAAAAAAATTCAAGAGGGTGAAAGGGGTGATGTTAAATTTTATTTCCCTTGCAACAAATGTTGTTTGAGATGTAATGTTAGAGTTTTAATAGCAACAACAACAAAACATTGTAAGAAATATGGGCACATTGATGGTGGATCGAATGACTGTCGTCGTGTGGTAATTAATTAGCAATATATATATATATTCAGTTTGATTATATAGTAAAATGTTATATTATTTTAATATTTGTTATATACGCACTAATGTTTAATGATTGTTTGTAAATTTTATAAATGAACAGTTGCCCCCCAACTTTGTGCAGAACCAGCTTCCACAAATAAATAGTAGTAGATTAGATGATGTTGCACCACAAGAGAGTATTGCAAAAAATACTAGTAGTGGAAATGATGTTGTACAAGGTGAAGAACATGAAGCGAATGATGAAGATGATGTTAATGATCCCATGGAGGTAGATGATAACAATAATGACACAATTCACAATGATGGGAAAATTTAAATGCTCCAAGACTTGTATGGTGAGTCATATGATGATGGTGGAGATAGTGATGGTGTTTATGATGAAACTCTAATTGAAATGTCAAATGAACACCTTTTTGAACACTCAAATGTAACTCCTCTCTCCGCTACATGGTTGCTGGTGAGCTTAAAGGTTATGAATAATTTGTCGAACAGATGTATGACATAGATCCTAAGGTATGAATATGTATATATGATCATATATATGTAAATGTTGATTATTTTATGTTTTTTTTAGTTGTAATAAATGTGTAAAATAATAATTCAATACTTATATATGATTAATAATATTTACATTAACTAGTTTTTGTTTATGTTGCATATTGTTGAGTGAATTTTTGTTACCATCACCAAATACTTTACCTCGCACATATCGAGATTTACATGCTATTATGAAAGCCTTTGGAATGGAATATAACACTATAGATGCATGTCCTAATATGATATTATTTATTATGGAGAACATGCGTCGAAAACAGAATGTTCGAAATGTGGTACCAATAGATATCGAACCTATTAACTAACAAAAAAGGTGCCTCAAAATGTTCTTTGTCATATTCCCATAATTCCATGTTTGTAGCAAATGTTCAGGTGTAAGAGCATAGCACAGTTTATGGTTTACCATTCAAAGAATAGAAGTGGAGTTGGTGTTCTTCGAATGCCTGTAGATGGTTATGCATTTAGGGAAATCGAGGAAAAATATGTAGATTTTAAAAATGAACCTCGTAATGTCAGGCTTTCCTTGTTAGATGATGGTGTTAATCCATTTAGAGAGATTAGATATACTTACTTAGTGTGCCCTATTTTCGTTATCAACAATAACATTCCTCCTTGGATGTCAATAAAGAGGGAGCACATAATGTTGACTATGATTATTCCAAGTATTTGATACATTATTTTTTCGAATGTAACATTTTAATTTGTCTCATTGTTTGCATAATATATTTTATTTATTTACTTACTTATATATACATATCATGCTAGTAATCATTTATTGTAATTTTGAACAATTAGGTAAGTACCAGGTCAAAGATATGAATGTATATATCGAGCCTCTTATCGATGAGATAATAAAGTTATAGCATGGCATCACTATGTATGACATCACTAAACTAATCAAGCAATAGATATTTCAATGTCATGGAATGCTTGTATGGACAATTCATGATGCCCCAGGAATAACTCTTTTTTGTGGTATGTAATATTTCATTGCACTTTAATATAGTATATAATTATTTAAATTAGATATACCATATTGCGTGTTTTTAAAATGATCTCACTGTATAATTGTCATTGATCCATCTATTGCAGGTCTTCAAACAAAGGGTAGATTTGCATGTCCATTTTGTGGCCCTAAGATGAAGTATCATCATTCGCCAAATTTAGGAAAGATGGTGTTTGATGAGTATAGGCACTTCCTCTCTAGGAACCATAAGTATCGTACTACTGAAAAAAAATCTTTTTAATGATAAAGAAGAAACTAGATTAAAACCATGAATAATGACACCTCGGTTGTGGAAGTTGGAATATAACATAATTAATAATTGTCAAGGTACGTAATTTCTCTCTCTCTCTCTCTCTCTATATATATATATATATATATATATATATTAATTGTTTATGTATTGTTTTGAGTTTTTGTTTTAATTATTGAATTTTTTTATTTTATTAGATAATTACTGTTTCGATTTATTTTATTCTTTAATATCAAGGTTGTCATCATGAAGGTACTAATAGTGTACTTCCACCTAGAGTTGGGCCTGAATTGAGGTACGTTTTCACCCTATAATTACTTCAAATTATGTCACAATTTTGGGAATTCTTCCTCATCTTAACAATAAATAATTAAAAGATTTATGAAAACTAGAGCAATAGGGCTAGCGACAAAAGTAATGTTTCTATAACAGAAAATTGACTTATTGTATCTCTGTATGCAGGAAGGCAAAGTAGCTGAACCAATGGTAAACGGAAAGACAACTGACAGACGCAAACGTATGGGATCTCAGTAACTCCCAGAAGTCGGCAGAAGGCAGATAGACGGATTTAAGCCCAAGAACTAAAACAACAGCCACACGCAGCGGGCTGTCATTTGGAAAATATTGTCTCATTGCATGAAATTTCCTTTAAAAGGACCAGGGATGAACTAGATAGGGAGTTGAATTTAAATGGGAATTTTCCCTCTGTAATCAGCACGCCAAGACATAAGCTGTCATATTGTATTCCTGCATTATCTTTTGAGTTCTGATGTTTTACCTTTTGAGGTTTTCATTGCATTAGAACTTCTAGTGGTCTGGGCCCAACCTTTGGGAGTTTCTGCGCTAATTCTGTGCTGCGCGTTAGTTACAGAATCCATGTTCAGTTATCTGATGCGGTTGTAACATACTTCTCTACTCAATAAAGTTACAGTTGTTCTTCCTTCAGAATAGTTTAGTATTTGTATTTCTGGATTCAGAATAATCGCATTTCGTATTTTCTAGTTTATAGTAATAGTTCATCACCAGTAGATGTTTTCAGTTCATTTCAATCCCTTTGCAATAGATTTACAAATCGCAAGATAGTTATTGTTCGATGTTACTTATCTTTGTGGATTACATTGTTCTGTCAGCACGGTAAAGCGTCCAATTATTGATTAATGCCAATGAGTTAGTTTACAAAGAGAATTCCATTGCAAAATTATATAAGTGAGTGTTGTACAATTCATTTAGATTGTTGTTCAAATCATTTAAGATTGATGTTCAATTCATTTAGATTGTTGTTCAATTCGTTTATGATTGTTTTTCAATTCATTTACGATTGCTATTCAATTCATTTAAGATTGTTGTTTAATTCATTTAAGATAGCTGTTCAATTCACTTAGATTGTTGTTCGATTCATTCAGATTGCTTTAGATAAATTCATTTAGATTTTTGTTCAATTTATTAAGTTGCTGCTCAAACCACCATCCCGATGTTCAATCATAGGCTTGACAAAATAACCAGCCATAACCTACCAAATCATTCCTCGTTAAGTTGATTGAATTTAGGAGGCTAGATAATCCTTTCTCATAAAAACAATAGAGTATCTATCAGTCGATCTCACTTGCATATATTGTGCCGACACTCTTGAAATAAGAAGACTTACCTCGGGTTGATAATTAAATGAAAAGCACTAGGGTTGCCTATAATAAGCCAACTCTATGACACCAACATTTTTGGCGTCGTTGCCGGGGAGAGTGTTAAGAGTGATATCCTTTATTCACCTTTCTCTATTGATGTGAAGAATTGGGTATTAAAAACAAGAGGTAAGAACCTGCGTACCGGCAAGCAAAATGCTTGCTCTATAGCCCGCTTCTCAGAAAAATTGTTCAAAGACCAGTAGAGTAGGTGCTTTTGTTTTATGAATAGGAAGAAAAAGATAGAAACAATTCGAACTAACTCTAAAAAATCCTCACAATCCCAAGGACCGGTGATCCTTGGAAGGGCAACATATATAGACGAAATCATTAAGAAATCTAAATCTCAGGCATCCATAGGACCTAGAACTATTTCCATTCAAAACCCTATCACGCTCCCTCAAGCTACAACCTCACCGTCTGTAGCCCACGCCGAGATTCACGTTGAAACAGAAGGAGTTGAGCAAAGCCTTCAAACTTCCAATCATATAGGCACTGACCCTTCGAGAGAGGGAGGTTCTTGCAATTTACAAGAAGGGGAAGGAGAAACTAGCAGCATAATTCAAATACAAGCTCCAAAGCCTAAATCACCTGAAAGAGTAGTCAATATAGAGGTACTTAGGATCCTAGACCAGGGAAGCACTGTAAAACCTCCACCACATTCGCCTCCTAGGACCCCTCTGATCACTCCTCCAGAACAAGAAATCCCTGAATATTTCTA
Source organism: Pinus albicaulis (assembly GCA_034641835.2). Classification (NCBI taxonomy): domain Eukaryota; kingdom Viridiplantae; phylum Streptophyta; class Pinopsida; order Pinales; family Pinaceae; genus Pinus; species Pinus albicaulis. The sequence goes on along the minus strand of CM076584.1, from coordinate 590,006,163 downwards.
GCACCTCTTCGACCAAATGGAAAATAATCAAAATCAAAAGAAGAGGCGGACATCAACATTGGAATACCCCATTGTTGATCATGCTGCAAACACCCCTATGAAATCCATTCCCTTGCACAGCATTCCCACCTTCCATGGCCATAACTTGAAAACATAACTTGATGTTTTACAAGCCAAGCAGAAACAAGCTATAGTAGAACAAAACCTGGCCATCTTTTGCCCACGATGTTGGAAGAAGCACAGCCAGAGGGAATGTCCTTTAGACATGGCTCAGACTTGTGCCATCTACACTAAGGATCATACCATGGACCAATTTCCTTCACTTCCTGGGCTGAAAGTATTTTACAAGGAAGCAGAGGAAGAGATTGAACCAGTCTATTAATGAATCAGCGTCTCCAGTGGCAAGCATGACCAGGTATGCCGCAAGACCTGCTTCAATTCTTTTCTTCGCCGCAATTTAACCAGCAAAACCTTGCAACAACTTGGCAAACTCAAAACCCCTTCTCTACTTGGCCAAACCAGTCGTTTCCTATGCCACCCTGGCCTACACAACCTTCATCAGGGAATAATTGGCCGAAATTCCCTTGTTCTCCCCCTTATTGGAAAAACATTCCATATCAAGCCCAATGGCCAAAATCTCCTCCTAAAAACACTAATTGGAATTAGCAGCGACCCCTAGGGATGACCAACCTACCAACGGGGGTGGGAACTCAAATCAACCTACATTGCCAGTTCCCTACCTAGTTCAACATAACTTGTAGCCTGCCATACGCCCCCAATTACCAGCCCAACCCAATCCTAATCCCAACAACAAACTGGTTCAATTAATCCAGATCATAGAAAATCCAAATTCCGGCATTGAACAAAAACATTGCAACAAACTAAAGTTGAGATCAGGATGTACTATTTTACCTATTTAAGCCACAAATCCACCTCCGTCCTGAACTGAGACTTCAACTAAACCTAACCAGTCAAATATAACATAAAAAGAGGTTGAACAATAGGGACTTGAAGAACTTAGGATGTCTCTGTCCCCATTCCCTGAGAGGCTAACTCTACCCAGACCGATAACCTCTCCAGACTTTGACATCTTGGGGGAATTGAGAAACCTATGTATTAAAATTCCTCTCCTCTAGGCCATCCAAGACATTCCTATCTATGCAAGGAAGAATAAAGAACTATGTGGGAAAAAGAAAAAAAAAAGAAAAAAAGGCTGCACCCACCATTCATGTGGTAGGGGCGCTATCTGATTTGTTACTGGGTAAGGAGCCACCCGTGAAATATGAAGACCGAGGAAATCCCATTGTGACTTTACAAATCTTTGGCCACTCATTTCCAAACAAATTGGTTGACCTAGGAGCAGCCATTAACATCCTAACTAGAGGGGTTTGTGAAAAACTGGGCATATCACCTTTAGAACCTACAGCTACACTATTAGAACTGGTTCATAGGTCTGTTATCAAACCGGAAGGAATAGTGCAGAACATCCTGGTCTCTGTGGACTCATGTGAATATCCAGCTAATTTTTTAGTTATTAATCCAAAGAATAGGATGGATGGGCATCTATTGATCCTTGGGTGACCTTGGCTGGACACAACAGATGCTTACATAGGCTACCGAACAGGCAGCATGACTATCACTAGAGGGGATTCTATAAAAAATATTATCATTTATCCACCTGCCAAACCAAGCTTACCCATGGTAAAAATTCACAAACACCCATGTACATACTAGGAGAAAAACATTCGTCCACCACTGACACTAGTAGAAGCTCTTGAATTTAAGGATCAAACTGAAGACGACATAATCAATAATTTTATGAGTCAGCCACCCACATCTGGAAATTTAAATTTTCAAATGTTGAAAACAATCCTTGAAAACGAAGATCAAGAGGATCCCGTAACAAACCTCGAGGATCAACATATTCCCACAACCACTATACGTAATAGCATACCTATTGAGGTTGAGCCATGAAATTTTCTGAATATTAATGGCAATTTGGATGATGACCAAAAGCAGAAGCTCATAAAAGTCCTTCGGAAGTATCAAGGGGCATTTGCTTGGGATTACCCAGACATGAAGGGTTTAGACCCACAGCTATGCACCCACCACATCTATACCGATAAGGAAGCATGTACCATTAGACAGCCTCAGCGAAGGCTAAACCCGCACTTAAAAGATATTGTAAAAGAGGAGATACAAAAGCTGTTAGATGTTAATTTTATTTATCCTATTTCAGACAGCAAATGGGTCTCCCCTTTGGTAGTCATCCCTAAAAAGAATGGGAAATGGAGAATCTATGTAGATTACAGAGAATTGAATAAAGCAATGCATAAAGACCATTTCCCCCTTCCATTCATTGACCAAGTCTTGGATACATTGGTAGGGAAACGGTTCTTTTCCTTCCTTGACGGGTTCAGTGGTTACAATAAAATCCAAATAGCTCCCGAAGATCAGGATAAGACAACCTCTACCTGCCCATGGGGTACTTTTTCTTACAGAGTTATACCATTTGGTTTATGCAATGCCCCAGCCACATTTCAAAGGGCCATAATCAACATTTTCTCTGACTTAATAAATGAGGGGCTGGAAATCTATATGGATGACTTCACACCATATGGAGAAGACTTTGATCAAGCTCTAGAAATGCTAGAAAAGGTGTTAGAAAAATGTATTGCTAATAGGTTATGTCTAAGCAATGAAAAATTCCACATGATGATCACTGAGGGGGTGATCCTAGGTCACTACATTTCTACAACTGGAATACAGGTAGATCCGGCTAAGATAGAGGTAATCCTTCTATTATCCACACCTTGTACACAGACAGAGGTATGCATTTTTTTGGGATATGCAGGATATTATCACAGATTTATAAAGAATTTCTCACAAATAACCGCACCTTTGTATGCATTAACTGGAAATGTTGAATTCCATTGGACTGGAAAATGTGACACCGCTTTTGCAGATTTGAATAGACTCGTCTCAACAACACCGATTCTGCGAGGACCTAACTGGAAACTGCCCTTTCACATCTCTTTAGATGCATCCAATACAACAATAGGAGCAGTCCTTGGCCAAGTGAAGACAGAATACCTTATGCTATTTATTATATCAGTAAAAACCTCAATCCCACTGAATTAAATTATACCGTGACTGAAAAGGAGTTCCTAGCTGTCATTTATGCTATTAATAAATTCAGGCACTATATAACTGGTTATCAAGTGTTCTTGTATACTTATCACTCTGCCATTAGATATTTAGCCAATAAACCAATCACGAATGGGAGAATAACTCGTTGGTTTCTGTTGTTGCAGGAATTCGATATAAAAATCAAAGATCGTCCAAGAAAAGAAAACGTAGTCACGGAATTCCTGTCCAGGGTTCCAAAGTCGGAGGACATCCTAGCAGTTGATGATCAGTTCCATGATGAACATCTGTTTGCTGTAGTGGTAAAAACACCATGGTATGCAGATGTGGAAAATTATCTGGCAGTAGGGAGCTACCTAGACACTTAACATCAAGAGAACGGAAATAGATTGTACAATGAAGCGCAAGATTCTCTTGGATTGGTGGATACCTCTTCCATACAGGGGCTGACATGCACATACACATATGCATAAGAGAAGACGAAATCTATGACATCTTACGAGCCTGTCACGATGAACCTTGTGGTAGCTATTTCGTAGAACGCAGAACCGAGCATAAAGTGCTACAATTAGGCTATTATTGGCCTACAATTTTCAAAGACACAAAAAAATATGTCCAAGCTTGTGATAACTGCCAGAGGATAGACCACACGGGCCAAGCTGATGAAATACCACTACAACCACAATTGGTGGTAGAACCATTTGAACGGTGGGCGCTGGATTTCATTGGACCATTCAACCCGCCATCAAACCAGAAATTCTACATGATGGTTTCCACAAATTATGCAACCAAATGGGTAGAAGCAGTGGCATTTTCAAGAGCCACAGAAGAATCGGTGATTAATTTTCTTTTCAAGCTATTCGTGCGATACGGGTTGCCATGAGAAGTGATAACTGATGGAGGGGCACAATTCATAGGTAATTAAATTACATCCACCTCAAGAAATCACCATATCATCCACAAAGTTGCGTTTCCTTACCACCAGCAGGCAAATGGGTAAGTCGAAAGCACCAAAAAAGTCCTGGAGGCAATCCTTACCAAAACGGTAGCAACACATCATCGATACTGGGCCACTAGACTACCATAAGCCTTATGGGATTATCATACAACCTGGTGAAACACCACTGGATATTCACCATATCAGCTAGTATTTGGGAGAGAACCTATCTTCCCTATTGAATTCGAAATCAAAACTCTCAGAATAGCCCAGGAAGTGGGGTTGGACATAACAAAAGCTCAAGCTAGAAGACTCCAACAAATAAACGAACTAGATGAAATACAAATACTAGCCCTGCAATGCACAACGATCATCCAACAACAGCGAGCTAAGTGGCACAAAAACCTTATAAATAAGAATGTATTTCAAAAAGGAGATTGGGCACTCCTCTATGACTCCAGATTCCAAGATTTTCCAGGAAAACTACAAACAAGGTGGGTCGGTCCATATGAGATTCAGGAAGTACATAGCAATGGCACACTCACCTTGACCACCATAGATGGGTCTGGTTAATGGACACAAAGTGCACCTCTATCACAAACCTCTCACGAAAGAATTTTTTTGTCAATAGGTATGAAACGATCCCACCATCCAAGTTGTGGCACAAGGGGGTGACAACCCCACAAACTCAAGTACATGAGAGGTTTGCTAGCATCATTTGTAAATAATGTATATAAGTGTCTTATTTTGATGTACATTCTTCATACTTGCAATTTTTTCTTTCCTCATCTCTTGTGAATTGCATTCTTATTTTTCTTGTTGTTCAAACCTTGAACGACTGTTGTTCAATCTCTGAATGACTGTTGTTCAATCAGATTGAACATCGGTGTTTTTATTTTTCTTGTTGTTCAAACCTTGAACGGCTACTATTCCATCGGATTGAACAACCATATTTTGGTGTTTTATTTTTCTTGCTGTTCAAACCTTGAACAACTGATGTTCCATGGGATTGAACAACCATATTTTGTTGTTTTATTTTTCTTGTTGTTCAAACCTTGAATGGTTGTTGTTCAATTCTTGAACAACTATTGTTCCATCGGATTGAACAACCGTGTTTAGGTGTTTTTTATTTTTCTTGCTGTCTAATCCTTGAATGACTGCTGTTCAATTCTTGAACGGTTTCTATTCCATCGGATTGAACAACCATATTTTGGTGTTTTATTTTTCTTGCTGTCCAATCCTTGAACGGTTTTTGTTCAATTCTTGAACGGCTGCCGTTCCATCGGATTGAACAACCATATTTTGGTGTTTTATTTTTCTTGATATTCAATCCTTGAATGGCTACTGTTCAATTCTTGAACGGCTGCTATTCCATCGGATTGAACAGTCGTGTTTTGGTGTTCTTATTTTTCTTGTTGTTCAATCCTTGAATGGTTGATGTTCAATCTCTGAACGACTGTTGTTCAATCAGATTGAACAACCGCATTTTTGCATTCCTATTTTTCTTGCTGTTCAAACCTTGAATGACTGCTTTCCAATATTTGAATGGTTGTTGTTCAATCAGATTGAACAACCATGATTTTGAGTTCTTATTTTTCTTGTTGTTCAAACCTTGAACGATTGTTGTCCAATATTTGAATAACTGTTGCTCAATCAAATTGAATAGCCATGATTTTGAGTTTTTATTCTTCTCGTTGTTCAATACTTGAATGGCTACTGTTCAATATTTGAACGACTGTTGTTCCATCGGATTGAACAACCAAGTTTTGCATTTTATTTCACCCTGTTGTTCAAATTGAATAACCTTGTTTTTTTTTTCCATCCCATTATCCCCTTTATCCAGCTAAAAGCATCTCCAAGCAGGAAATGGTAGTTGAAGAAGAAAGGGAAACGGTAAAATTACCAATATGATGACTCCTTGGAACTATAATCCTTAAATAAGAAGTTGACAATGTGCATACATGAAATGAAAGGCTAAGTCATCTTGAGTTCAAATATGTTATCATACAATATATGTCCTTATCATGGTAAATCTTTCTGCACTATTCGAGTAATATTTCCATCCAATATGAAGGAATGGGAATAAAGGGAATTAATTGCATTGGCATTATTTCACTTCTTTCACCATCCCCAAATCTTAAGGAGTTAATGAGCCTCCCTTCATGTATAAAAAGCAACTACTATGTGTTCATGAAAATATTTAAGAGGATAGGGGGTCTCATCACGAGCCAGCCTACCATGATCATAGGGATTTAGCAAGTGACATGCCCACAACGGCTACCACACCAGGGTAATGACCTTCTCATCTATTTGAAGGACAGGAGGTCTCATCACGAGCTGGCCTGATCACTCTGTTACAATCCTAGTGAATGGCACTGTGATTATCTGGCTATCACACCAGCATAGTGACCTCCTTATAAATCAAGATGCTATGATTCAAAAAGAAGTACCGTGCTTACATGAAAATTTTCAAGAGAGGATAGGGGGTCTCATCACGAGCCAACCTACCACATTCATAACAGCTTAGCAAATGACATGCCCACAATGGCCACCACACCAGGGTAATGACCTTCTTAGCTATTTGAAGGACAGGAAGTCTCATCACGAGTCAGCCTGATCACTTTTCTACAACTCTGGTGAGTGGAACTATGGTTATTTTGCTACCATACTAGCATGGTGATCTCTCCACAAAATGGGCAGAATAACTATTTTTACATAAGGATCCTAGCTCATTCTTTCGGGTTAAAATAGTAACCCTATCGAGGCTATGAACACTTGCTGGCAGCAGTGGCTCTGCTTGTGGCATGAAAGTATGCTTCATCAATAGCCAATTAATTTTATATACACCTTATCTTCCATTCTTCTTCCATAAGCTATTACTCAAATTATTGAGAATTATAATCTACCACAGGAATAACTAACAGAGATATGCTTACGTATTTGAACCCCGGGATGACAACACCAATCATTACTTGACTCAGTCTTGCTTCCGTCATAAATTTTCATTAAAGAAGGACATCATATCGTAATAATGGTTATAGTATTCCCTTTCCCTTTCCGGTCACTTCCGCACAAGATGCAATTATGAAAAAATTTCCAAAACTGACCTTTACACTGCATATGCTAGTAATTACTCAACCACCTCAAGTTCGACCACTCCTTCATGTACAGGTCATTATTACCAAATGCTGACATTCCCCTGTCAGCATTCATGATTGGCCGAATCTCTCCTGTACTTGAGGGCGTGGGCACCCTTTCTTCGATGGAGGGGGTGTAATTGATCTTAAATTGGCAAGCATGCAAAATCTTGGCATAAATCCCGTTAGACACATCGATAAGACCAGAGGAATACTAAAATTAAGATATGAAGTTACCAGCGTAGAACCACAATTTCTATTTTGATTTCACACAACATTCAGTCAAAACAACAGAGTCGAGGAAGAATACAATCAGAGGAAGAAAGAATATCAGCTATGGGAGGAAATTCCCTTCAAAATGAGCGTGTAAACTTTCCAATTTTAGATATAGCTAGTGCCATCCTCCAGCTGACACATGTACACTGATTACAAGGATCCGATACAAAAATCGCAATTGAGTTTCTACAAAATTTGCAAGAAGGTCAAACCAGAATCAAGGGTCGAATAATACCAGTCACAGAGGAAATTATTGCCGAAGTCTCCAGAATTCTAGTAGAAGGAGAAATATGGACAGAGAAACATCTCCTCCTACGAGAGGCGGTAGCAGTATATTAGAATTCGGAGGAACCGTTGGAGCGAAAAGGGAGAGGGATTAACCCTACCTCTCTACACCATCCATGGCAGGAACTGGCGACATTCATCCAAAAGTTCATTACATGTGATGGACGTCGGGCCACGGTAAAACCTCGTCAGCTCAAACTCTTAGCTGTACTTAAGCAAAATATTTCAGTTAATCTGCCTGCCTTCTTAAATTCCATATTTCATGATACTATTGTTTGATTAAGAAAATCCAAAAATCCCGAAGTAGTAGTCAATCACCATAGGTTAATTAAACTAGTCATCATCCATGATATGGATAAACAACAGATAGCCTGGGACAATTTTGTCAACCCTGATGCACAAGAACCAGAAATAAATACCGATGAAACCGAATTTGAGCCCCCCAGGGTAAATACACCAAGAAGAAAAAGGACTCGAACTGTAACCTCAGAACCAAGCAGGAAAAAATGGTCCAAAACGCTACAAGGAACCTTGGACCTCATAGAAGAGGCAGGGCCATCCCACCCTCAAAACACACCCTTACAAGACTTCGAGGAAGAAATGGCTCGAGTCCTAGAACAATTGAGGAAAGAATATGAATCTAGAAACCCATCGGGAGTAGAAGAACAAGAGGAACCCATATATGAGTCTGCCACCACCAGTAGTTCTAGTCACACTGAAGTCCTACTCGACCAAGAGGAACTACAGGACGATGGGACTCTATCCCCTCTTAGGAATGATGAGGTATACAGTGAAGGACAGGCCGAGGAAATAATGGAATCAGAAAATCAGTTAGGTGACACTGTCCCTATAGAACAAAGCACAAAAACAGTCCCTTTGACACCAGGAGGTAGCACTGCTCCACCTAGTCGGGACCCTCATACAGAAGTAAACTCTGAAGATCAAATAAGAAACACCATTACAGGCAACCCTGTGGTTGGAAATACCATTCCTGAAAATGGAAATACCGCTCCTCCACCACCTACTGAAATCATGAAAGGTGAAAATTTAGATGAAAAGAAAATTAAGAAACTGAGCAGGGCCTACAGAAGATTAAAGAAAATGGTGAAATCTCTGAGGAAAAAACTTAAGGAGGAGAGAAGGGCCCAAAAGCCAAAGAAAGAAACCACCACTACAGGAACTCAAACAGAACTAGTCACCAACTTGATAAACACCGTTGAAGCCGAGACGCAGACTGACTTGGCTGACATTGTTGAGGCTGAAGTACAAATCGATTTGGTAGCCACTATAGAGGCTGGGGTACAAACCAATTTAATCAATACAGCTAAAACTGGGATACAGACTGACCAAGCAGGTACTTTCGAGGCCGAAATTCAAACAGAACTAGAAAATACCATTGAAGCTTCTACACAAGCTGATCAGAAAACTACACAAGAGGAGGAGACCCAAACAAAGGAAACCCCTGCCTATACCCCCTGCTAGAGAAAGTTGTTTATCATAAATTACACAATGAACTGGTGCAAGCACATCATGAGCTAGCACAATGCAGGAAGGAGGTGGTGCCAGCACAAGAATACCAAGCATTACTAAATAAATTCACAGACCTCTCCTCTATAGAGGACGAAACATTCACCCAACTCAGAGAAGAACAGGCAAAGTTAAAAAGGGCACAAGAACAGATGGAGCAAGCCAAGAAACAAATCACCATGATTTTTTCTCTGTACAATAATGCACTATCTTGCAGGGCACCGACCACTAACTATGCCCTGTTCTTAAAAGAACAACATTTACTGTTGAAAGTCAAGGCCATCAGGGCAGGAAAATATACAAATTTTAGGACTATAGAAGAATTTTTCCACTTTTGTAATGAGCAAGATGAACAAGTCCAACGCCTCCTATGTGAACTTTACATGCATAGTTTCTTTTTGGAAGAGGACAAAGACAACAATCCTAGTCCCTTTATAAGAGATGTCCAGCTCCAAGCCTTCCTCTCATTCGCCAAGAACAAGATCAAGTGGGCCAAGGCCTATAATATCTTCCAAAAGAGAGAGCACGACCTAGACTTGTGGGTTAGAGGGGAACCCACCAAACCCCTACAACTGTTTATCCAGCACAAGAACTTTATGCGAAGGCAAGGTGTAAGGACTCGGCTAGGGCCCATCCATAAGGATATCATAGAAAATGGACAGGAGTACTTTGAAGACATTTGAGAAGCAGCCTTGGCCACAGCTAAACAAGGGTGGATGGCCTCCACGAATAACGTAAAGAATAGGGAACCATTTGGCTACACGAATTTCAAGGTTGTTGCCTCCAGATTCCTTTCATACAATAATTTAGTCTTTAGCATGGGACCTGCATGGCTGGGATGTAGGTATAGAAGCCCTCTCCTCTGGTATCCTCCTAAGGACTTGTTGTGGCCAGCAACAACCCCCATTCTTATTTAGTATTAGTGGTAATACTAAATAAGTGAGGACCCTTACTCAAAAAATCCAAAAAATCAATTAGTGATTGTTTTCCTTTTTCAATAAAACTTACTATCATAAACTTAGGAGAAAATTCCTTGAAAAATCTAAAAAACTTAAGTTTTATGATAGCTTAGAATTGAATCATTCTTTGAGGAATATCGCATCGCAAAAAGGTAAATGAACGCCTTTTTATAAGCAGAATTCTAAAAATTGCGATATGAAACTACGCGCTAAAGGAACATTCATCGCATCGCATGCTTAGAATGTTATATCTTACAATGAAAGCTTAAAATCACCGATGAGCGATAACATGTATCGAAAAATCGCATATCGCAAAAAATATGTTAACGGATGTTTGTCATATATTATGTCTTGCAATCTTGCCATATTGCGATATAACAATTTCGCGATGTTACGGTATTGCGCTATTTGATTCCATAAGATTGCAATCTGCGATATTGCGATTTTGCGATATTGCGAAGCAAATCACAGATCGCCTTATCGCAGATTTTTAAAGGCTCATTACACGAAGAAAATCTTTCCATAAATCGAGACCCTGTTATATGCTTTAATGTTAAATTAATGAATTGATTGTCATTCATTAATGAAAAATGGTTTCGTTCTGATTGAAGAGTTATTTCACGTAAGGTAGTATATTTCATATGTCTTCAGCATTTAAAACTTTCCCGTCACCTTTTTCCATCATTATTCTCACTTAATTCGTGAAACTGCAGGAGCAAAGAGCTGAGAAATATACAAAGCAGTGTTCAGAATAAAATGGGAAAGAAAGACAAGGCTCCAAGTTCGGAAGATAAAGAGATGACGCCCTTATACACAGACACCGCCTGTAACAAAGACGTTGGTATCACTACTTGGGAGGGCATGTATAATCTACTTGAAGAAGAGAACCCCAGAGTAATGGAGGTTACGACTACTACGGGATCACATGGGTCTTCTAAAGCATCTCTTACAGAGCTATATTTTTCATTCTTGCACCGAATAGCAGCAAGACCTAGAATTCTTCCATACACAGATATGATTAAATGGGTGCTGGATAGCACTGATATTTCAGACAGACAGTTTAAGACTCAGGGTCAAGAGCTCATTGGCTCATTCACTCCACAAGATTTGAGGCTCATGTATCATTTTCCGGAGCCACAGGCAACTTATAACAAACAGTTCATGGATAAGTTTTCCAAAGAAAATGAAAACCTGGTAGAATGCACCAAGGACTGGTCCAGGAGAGACGAACCACTGAAGAAAGATAAACACGATATGTATAGTACTAGTTCTCTCACTTCTCCGTATTGCTTTGCTGCTACTATGCTCTGTCGGCTTTTTGGAAAGCCTGACATTAATAAGTTTTCTCTTGAATGGCTTCCGTTATTGATTGTTGCTGTTAATGCTATTATTGTGGATTGGGCTAAGATATTATCTGATAACTTAGCCACGGCTATTTTTAACTACCGATCTAAACGTACTGTCTCTCAGAAGATTTATCCTCCTTTTTATTTATCTGCTTATGTGATGGATTCAATTTTTTATGTTTCTAAGTTTCCGTTAATGGGTTGGAAATGGACAATTCAAGATCCCCTGCCCATTCGTGCTTATCACAAAGAGATGTGGGATTCAGAGTTCATTCCCTGTTTTTACAAGATTTTCGAAGGCATTATGTTACCCCTGTATAGAATATTGTATGATAAAGATGCTCCAAGGTTTTCTCCTGAAGCAGAGGTAGACATTCTACCTGTTGCAAGATGGTTTGGAGAAGAATTGTTTACATATGTTAGGTTTTTTGGAAGTTTTGCTTCTCCTCATGTTTTACCATTGTATGTTCCTGATAAACTCATCACCCAAGAAATTTCTTATCAAACCCGCGGAGAAGGAGGTTTTAATAAACAATTGAAAGACAAGAAGAAGGCTATTTGGCCTCAATTTCCTGTGGCCTCTGGGGCCTTTTCATTATTTGATGTTGGTCATGCATTTAAAGAAGTAAAAAATACTACATGTTTACATTTGTTCAAGTTTCCAAGAAGACCATTCGATCCATATGATGTTGTTAAAAATTTCACTACTGCAGTCAAGATAAGAATGTTTTCTAAAGAAGAAGATTTGTTTGATGACATGTTCCAAGAAAAAGGCACACTTAAAGAAATACTACATTCGGCTCAAATACGGTTTCCTCCAGCAGAGTTTCAAGAATTCAAAATATACAGAGAAAGAAGGTTAACTACTATCCCTCTGGATAAATTGCGCTTGGAACCCGTAAGGGAACCAACTTCTAGTGTCAGTCTCAGTAGAAGTTCAGGTACAAACAGGTCTAAGTCAAAGTCTGGAAGAGAAACCTATGAACACTCTAAGAGTGAAGGGTCAGTAAAAGATGCTGCCCAGTCTAAAGAACTCTCACATCAACAGAATTCAACCTCTCCACAGTTAAATATTCCCCCTCTCATTATACAACAATCATCAGTCAGAACTAAATTGGATAAGGAATGAGAAACGTTCAATGATTTGATTAATATTGAAGCACAAAATACACAGACACCTGTGAGAAATGTACAGACAGCAATAAATATAGTCACAGGAGTAACTACCAATGTCTCAGAGAAAGAACATATTCCTATAACCCCATCTTATGAACTCATGCTTAAGATAGAGGAAATTCCTCCTCTTGATGTATTCTACAGTCCACAACACAAGGCAGTGGTAAGAAGACAAAGGAAGAAAAGGAAATTAGAAAATGTGCCTTCTCATGATGCAGAACACCTAGATGTTCTACGGAAAGATCCTACTACTGATCCAACTGAAAATCTCACTAAATTATCTCAGATCAGAGGAGCTTATGCCTCTGCAGCCATTAACAAAGCATCTGAGGTACGACAGTTATTGAATGAGAAAGAAGAACAGGTACAGGTCTTGCAACAACAGCTGCAAGAAGCCAATGCTAACAGTGAAGCTCAGAAACAACTTGAAAAATTACAACAAGATTTTCAACAAATGTGGATTGGATATCAGAACAGTTTGGCCGAAAAAGAGAAACAGCTACAAATTATGCAAGAAATGCACAAAGATGATCCCAAGCTCACAAAATTTATCAGAGAGTCTATTTCCTTAAATGACCAGCTACTGCAACAACAAGAAATAATATGCCATAGAATATCAGAATGGAACTCATATTGTGAAGAAAGTGATAAAATCACTAATCATGTCGTAGATTTACGACATGATTATGATTTAACTGATAAAAGAGTTTCTGACTATTTGGCTTGGAAAAAAACAGAGGAAGGTAAAAGACCAGGTGCACCTATAATCAATGAAAATCACAAATAAATACTTTTTAATGAATGGGATGCACAAATCAAGAAGGCAGAGCAAGCGGCAGAAGAAGCAGCCACAACAGCTAGCAGTATTATTGATTGTATAAATGAAAATTTACACAAGGCAAATATGATCTTTGAAACTATTCCAAGATACCTACCAAAAGCACAACAACTGCAGACAGACTGGAAACAGAGAGCCCAAGAGAAGGCATAATTGATTAAATGATTAACAAAGTTAAATTGGGATTCTTACTGGGCATGTCTGGTAAAACCACACAGCCAATGCATGACTCTCGAGTGTATCATCAATTCTGCCGAGAAGATAGCGCCAGCTCTTGCCAATTTCTTTTTTACGGGACAGTTGAAATCTGAAGTTGGCCAGCCTATTCTTCTCAAATCAATGCTGAACGCTTGCAATTCCAAAAAACAGATTCACAAGTAGTTAGTTGTTAAGTTTTAATTTTAGATTTTAGTACTAGTTTTTCTTTATTTTTGCCTAAAAATAGGACGGTCATTTAAACCGTATCCTATATTTTTGTAATAAATTATTTTTAGATTTAGTTAGTAGTATTTAAACCCTTCTCATGCATTTAGAGAAGGGTCCTGAAATTTGTCAAAAACTTGTCCTCAGAACATGCACTTTTGCACCCTCCGAGGAGGTTTTGATGAATGAATGGAACATGATTTATTGATATCTGCATTTAATATCTGCTACTGATGTTGCACTTCTGTACTCTTAGTGGATGTTGGATTAAGAAGAGATAAGTCATTATTGCTTGAAGCTCATAGTAGAACTAGTTATAAATGGTACTTTTATCTCTTAAATATTTATGTCTCTATGTTAAAGTGATATTTATGCTCAGTTATTTATGTATTAACGCTTGAATGTTTGAGTTATCATTTGGCACTTTTGTACGGTGATAGCCACTTGTTTATGCTTAATGTATGAATAGCTTATTATGCGATATATTTTTCACAACTGTTTCGTCTAAATTTTTATACGAAGTGGTTTATCTTTATTGAATTCTTTTTTTATAACAGTTGAGTGATCTTTATTACCAATTTCTATTTGAAATCATTTTAGATCGCATAAAGAAAAGATTACATCCCGGGTTTAGTCTAGAATTAGATATTTCTGTTTAATTAGAATACAACTTGCATGTTATTAGATTAGAATTAGAATAAAAGCATTTCACTTAGGAACTTTTTAGAAAGGAAATATCAATTCTCAACACACACAAACATATTGGGAAACTGGTCCCATTATCCCTAGTCGGACCCACTACACCAAACGGAAAAGGAGCTGCTAACCAAGGTCTGGACCGGGTGGGTATCCCCCTTTGTTGTAGACCCGATTTTCGGGGCTTCAACATATTTGGCACTAGAAGGAGGGCAACGAACTATGAATGGAAAGTAAGTAAAAATCCAAATACCATTCTGAGAGTAAATCACCCTCACCATCTTCCCCGACTTCTCCATCGCACATAGAATTTTTAAATCTAGAGCCAGAAGTGGAAAGAACAAGAACCACTGCCACAAAACCTGACTTTTCAGAAGAATCTGCTATTGAACCTCCTTAAGTTGAATCTTTGATTCATAAACTTCAGCTATTTTCAATATCACCTCAACGATATGATAAATCTCAAGGCAGTGTGACTTCGCAATATAATCCTGCTCATCCTCTTACCAGATTACAGAGTGAGAAGCTTGGCATTTATCCAACTGAGTTACCTCTACCTACAAGGAAGAGAACAAGGAAATCACCTGAAGGGTTTTATAGTGATACTGTTTCATCATCATCATCCATCTCAACCTCTTCACTGCGAAGTCAACCATCCACCCCTCCACTTCAGACTATTGTCCGTCAGTCTACTGGAACTTCCATATCTCCTTCTCAAACATCTGGAACCATAATATCCTCATCTTCCCAATCACAAGGATCATCTTCTACACTTTCCTCTGTTAGTAGTTCAGCAATGGCCTTTCCATGGAATAATCCAGGGGCAGTCTTAATTCCTGCACCCTTGAGTCAATTACCAGCCCATCCTGAAAAATGGCTGCCTAAGTTTAATCCTGAAGCAGGCATTCTAGAAGAAGAACATATAAATAACTTTATGTTGTCCATAAATCTCAATGGAGTTATTAATGAAGATGCTTTTGTCCAACTTTTTCCCTATACTCTACAAGGAGCAGCCGGATCATGGTATTTCTCATTACCATCTGGATCTATCACTTGTTGGGATATCTTCCAAGATCAATTTTTGACTAAGTTTGGTGATGACAGGTCTACGTCGACATTGATCAATGACCTATCTAATCTTAGGGCTGAGTCAAAAGGGCCTATCAAGGATTTTAATTCACGTTTCAATAAATTGTTAAATAAAATTCCTACTGCTTCCAAGCCTAGCGAAGAAGTGCGAAGTGAATGGTACATATCTGCTTTACCATCAAACATAGAAATCTTCATTGATAGGGCTAACAAAACAACTTTAGCAGATAATATGAAGGAAGCAATAGCAGTAGAGAAACGTATCATTGCTTTAGAAAAGAAAAATGCGATAGAAGAACGAAAATCCAAGAAGGTTACTTTTAAGGAAGACCCCAAGAAAAAACAATCGAAAGATCCATTTGATTTAGAAGGATTGCAGAAAGTTTTGAAAACCATGTCTAATGAAATGGTTGACATTAAGAAACAAGTTGCAGAAACATCTTCTAAAAAATCTTTCAAGCATTTTAGAAGAAACCCTTCAATTGATCCAAAGCCACCAAATGCTATTACTAACGCTGAATCAAAAGAAGAAGAAGAGGAAACTGCTACTGAAGAAACTACCAATGAAGAAGAAGTTGTAGAAGTACAAGGTATGTGGGATTTCATCCTTCCAGATGAGGAAGATCAAGAAGCATCCCCGGTTAGAACTCGAAGTAGAAATCAACTTGATCCTCCTCAACCTACTCCTAAGCCAAAGAACACATGCTCAATGACCAAGGATAAATTTGCACCCAAGAAAAAAACATCAAAAGCAAGTCAAACTAGCCCAGTCAAATCAGATTCATCAATTCCATCAAAAACACTAATCGTTTCAGATGAAATGGAGTATAATATCATAGAAGACATGAATTAGACTAGGGCTAACATCACTTTTTATGAATTGAGCAAGTTAAAACACCAGCAAAAGGTACTTTTGAAAGAATTACATGCTGTACCAAAAAAACCTTTGCCCGACCCTGTAATTTCTCAAGCTTCCAACGAGATGGGAAGACCTCCAACTAATGCGATCAGTAAAGTTGATCTCGAAAATATCGCTTTAATTGGAGGAAGGTCGAGATCTCATACTCCTCCATTTCTTCTTACTTATGAAGTTTTCAATAAAAATTTGCGTAATTGTTTAGTGGATTCTGAAGCTTCATCTAACATTCTACCAAAATCAATATGTGCAAAGTTGAACATTCAACCACAAAAATCTGTTGTGTGCATAATCCAGCTAGATCGATCACAAGTTGAAGTGATTGGCGAATTAAATCAGGTTACCATAAGACTGTCATCTAATCCAAAGGTATGTCAAGTTATTGACATTTTAGTTGCAGATATTCCATAATTTTATGGCTTAATTCTTAGCAGAGATTGGTCAGAAAAACTTCATGGATACTTCGCAACTGATTGGTTTTATATGTGGCTTCCTTACAATGGTAAACCAAATCAGATAAAGGTTGAGCGAGAAAAACATCAGAAATACATAGTAACAGAATTGGAAGGAGAAAATGAAACGGTTGCATACAGCAATAATATCATTGGCAACTATTCAGTTGATTCTTTCTTAGGAAATTTCAATGCTCATACTTCCCCTTATTTAGAACATTCTGTTTTATCTCAAGTAGCAATTTTTTCTCAAACAGATAGTTCTAAATGCATTAATTTTGTAGATACTCTTGTAAATAAATCTTTATTTTGGAAGTTATTTTTTGATGGTTCTAAGTCTAATGAAGGAGCAGGAGTAGGATGCGTGTTGATTAGTCCAGAGGGAAACAAAATTATGCTAACTTGCAGACTCGAGTTCGATTGCACCAATAATATTGCAGAATACGAGGCTTTAGTCCAAGGATTATACAAAGCAATCGGATTAGACATCAAATATCTACAAGTTTTCTAAGATTCTGAAATTGTAATCAAACAGGTACGAAATAATATACATTGTTTATTAGGTCATTTGAAGCATTATCAATCTTTAGTTCAAGATCTGATTGAACACTTTATAGCATTTAATATTTCATCAATTCCCAGAATCCAGAATGTTAGTGCAGACCTCCTAGCCAATGTCGCCTCCAAGCTCATTCCTGCAGAAGACTATAGCCCTGATCGATTTTCAATTGAATTAATCTTTAGACCTTCTATTCCTTATAACATTACCAATTGGAGGATTTTCAATGATGATCCTGATATTGTAAGTTTCCTCACATCTGAAGGATCTTATACTAATCAGATAATTGATGAAGACCAACATGACAGACAATTGCAACAAGATAGCACTAATAATTCTATGCCAAAGTCAATAGTCAAGTTAGAAGACCTTTATGATTTGAAAGATCAATTCAAAAGATCTACCAATTCAAAACGACAAAGTTCAACTTTGAATTATGAATTAGTAAATCTAGGAACTGATACCAAACCACAGAATATCAACCTAGGCCTCGGTCTAGCTCCTGAAGAAAAATTAGCGTATATTCGCCTTTCGAAACAATACAAAAGTGTCTTTGCTTGGAACTACGATGAACTCAAAACTTATGACACTTCTATCATCCAACATACTATCCCAATGATAAATGACGAAAAACCTGTCCAACAAAAGCTGAGAAAGATCCATCCCAATCTAGAAAATCAAATCAAATCTAAACTCAATAAGTTATTGAAAGCCAAGATTATTTTTCCCGTTCAACATTCTAAATGGGTTTCCAATATGGTTCCTGTTAGAAAGAAGAACGGAGACATTAGAATTTTCATTGACTTTTGAAACCTTAACAAAGCTTACCAAAAAGATAATTTTCCTTTGCCTCCTATGGAGAAAATATTACAGGCAGTTGCAGGATCAGAATTAATGTCTTTCTTAGATGGTTTCTCTGGTTACAACCAAGTGTTGGTCCATCCTGATGATCAATTGAAAACTACATTCAGAACTAAATGGGGCACGTATGCATATCAAAATATGCCTTTTGGTCTGATCGACGCTGGTGCCACATTTCAGAGAGCAATGGACATCGCCTTCAAGGGATTAGTTAACAAATCAATGGTAATTTACTTGGATGATATAACTGTATATTCCAAGAAATGAAGCAATCATCTTAAAGAATTAAAACAGATCTTCCAACGTTGTCAAAGGTATGGAATTTCACTTAACCCGAAAAATTCCTTTTTTGCATTAAGAAAAGGAAAACTTTTTGGATTCATAGTGTCAAAATTTGGAATTCATATTGATCCTGATAGAATCAAGGAGATTTCTGAAATACCCTTACCTCACAACAAGAAAGCCATGCAATCTTTCCTTGGACAGATTAATTTTGTAAAGAGATTTGTACCAGATTTTTCAAGAAGTGTATCTCCTTTACAAGAAATGATTAAAAAGAATTCAAACTTCAAATGGGGCCAAAACGAATATGAGGCATTCAATCTGATCAGACAAGCAATTGTTAATGCTCCATATTTAGCAACTTCAAATTTTTCTGATCCTTTTATTTTGTATACATTTTCCTCTGATAAATCATATGCTGCAATACTCACTCAAGCAAACCAAGACAAGGCAGAAGCTCCAATTGCTTTCTTCAGTTCAAATTTACAGGGGGATGAATTGAATTATTCAGATGTAGAGAAACAAGCTTATGCTGTTTTCAAAGAAATTAAATATTTCAAACCCTTTCTACTTAAAACCCATACAAAAATCATAGTGCCATTTCCAGTGGTAAGAAATCTTTTAGTTCAGAAATATTTGGGTGAGAAAAGAGCCAATTGGATTACTTCCTTACAAGAATATGATATAAAAATCAAACCAGCAAGTATTGTAAGAGGTCAAGGCTTTTGCAAAATACTAGCTGGGGCATCGCTTATTCCTGAAAAACCATCTGTAGAGATACAAATGTATGAGGTAAGCCTAAACGATGTTGAATCATTATATGCTGATATCATATTTTATCTAAAGAATGGATATGCTCCTCCAAATCTCGATTACACCAAGAAAAGAGCTCTGAGGTTAAAGGCTAAACAATATCAGCTTGTGAATGATGTTCTTTTTAGAATGAATTATGATTTTGTTCTCCTTAGATGTCTTGAGAAATATGAAGCTGAAAAAGTCTTGCAGGAACTTCACGATGGGCCAGCAGGTGGACGTTATGCTGGAGATGCTACTGCACATAAAATCATCTGCGCAGGCTATTACTGGCCCACACTATTCAAAGATTCACATAGACACATAAGGAAATGTCAAGTTTTTCAAACCACTACTGGAAGACAAAATAAACCATCATTGCCATTACAACCAGTCAACATTGAACAACCTTTTGATCAATGGGGATTGGATATAATAGCTGAGATCGTTCCTCACTCTTATAAGCAACATAGGTATATCATTACAGCAACTGATTATTTTACTAAATGGGTAGAAGCAGTTCCTCTCAAGACTGCTAATGCCGAACATATCATTGAGTTCATAGATCAGTTCATAATCACCAGGTTTGGTTTACCTTCTGCTTTAATGTTTGATAATGCATCGTATTTTTCTGGTAATGCTATGACTGAATTTGCACTTAAAAAAGGTTTCAAACTTAAATACTCTGCCAATTATTATCCACAGGGAAATGGGTTAGCTGAATCTACAAATAAAAACTTAATCAGAATCATTAAGCAAACCATTGATCAAAATCATAAAAATTGGCATAAGTATTTAATATATGCTTTATGGGCAGATCGAATAACGCAGAAGGCCTCCATTGGCACTTCTCCCTTTAATTTAGTTTATGGGAAAGAAGTGGTTCTTCCAACTCATCTAGCAATTCCTTCTTTAGCCTTAGTTCAATATATTGATGAAGCACCAACTTCTTCCTTACAACTAAGGCATTTGGAAATAATTAAGCTAGAAGAACAATGAGAAAAGGCCAAAATAACTCATGCTCATCACCAAGCATTAGTTAAAGCTTCTTTTGATTCAAACATGACATCCAGAAAAGACTTTCAGGTCAGAGATCTAGTTTTAAAATGGGACAAAGCTCATGAGGAAAAAGGGAAACATACGAAATTTCAACGAATGTGGCTTGGTCCTTTCCAAATCACAAAGATCATAGGTACATCTACTTTTATCTTACAGGATTTAACAGGAAAAAGAGAGTGTTTACCTGTTAATGGACAGATCCTCAAAAAATATTTTCCATAGAATATCACTCTTCTATTTTGTATATTAGTTTTCTTTATTGTCATAATAAAACCGGTTGTTAATCGTTACATTTGGAAATTCACGAAAATGACACAAATTCTCTTTTTGGTTTTTGTTTTTTCACTTGTGTAAATAGAATTATTTTAGAAAATTGATCATTGTTATTTAAAGATACAGTTAAAAGATTTAAACCTAGAAATGATATTAGTTTCAAATTTGAAAATTTTGATAAAAAACAACTTTTAGTGGGAAATTGTTTTATGTCAATCTAATGAAAGGTATCAATAACAAAACAAAGATTCTCTATAGAAAATTTCTTTCCAAAAAACTCTACCATTGTCGTCCAGAGCTATCTTAAGGAAACAATGACTTCCTCCATACCTAGAAAATTACAATGTTCAGGGAATAATCCAACAATGCACTTTAACTTAAAGAGTAAGAGGTCTCATCACAAGCCGACTTCTCATGATCATAGATATTATAACTTGTTGACTTTGCCAATACTGCATACCACAACAGGGCAATGACTCAAGATTATTGCAATCGAAAGACAAGGGGTCTCATCATGAGCCAGCTTGTTCAACAAAGTTATAAATCAAGTGAATGACACTGTCATAAATTGGCTACCAAACCAAGACATTGTTCTTTAAGGATAAAAAAGAAAAGCAATAAGTGTGGATATAGATTTCTCTTTGAAAATTGTATATTTTCCTAAGTAGGACACAGGATCATCGCTGGGTAACAAGTAACCCTGTCGAGTCTATAAATGCCTGCTGGCAGCAGTGGCTCTACCTACGACAAATGAGCATATTTAAAAACTGATTTACAGAGAAGCCTTTTGTTTTTATCTTTACAAACCAAGTAATGACTGATATAGATACAAATACTAGCTTGAGGAAGTAAATAATCAAAATTGAATATAGAAGAAACAAAATATCATTGATAGATAGAAGCATAATATACTTTGTCTTTCTATAATAAAGTTTGATTTTCTGGAAAATTTTCTATTTTGAAAGTTTAGAAAATTCAAAAGAAAAAGCAGAGATAACTGGTTCTTTCGAGTGAATCGCCAATTGTTTTGGCGAGAAACAACCCCCCCTCTTATTTAGTATTAGTGGTAATACTAAATAAGTGAGGACCCTTACTCAAAAAATCCAAAAAATCAATTAGTGATTGTTTTCCTTTTTCAATAAAACTTACTATCATAAACTTAGGAGAAAATTCCTTGAAAAATCTAAAAAACTTAAGTTTTATGATAGCTTAGAATTGAATCATTCTTTGAGGAATATCGCATCGCAAAAAGGTAAATGAATGCCTCTTTATAAGCGGAATTCTAAAAATTACGATATGAAACTACGCGCTAAAGGAACATTCATCGCATTGCATGCTTAGAATGTTATATCTTACGATGAAAAATTCAAATCACTGATGAGCGATAACATGTATCACAAATCGCATATCGCAGAAAATATGTTAATGGATGTTTGTCATATATTATGTCTTGCGATCTTTCCATATTGCGATATAACAATTTCGCGATGTTACAGTATTGCGCTATTTGATTCCACAAGATTGCAATCTGCGATATTGCGAAGCAAATCGCAGATCGCCTTATTGCAGATTTTTAAAGGCTCATTACATGAAGAAAATCTTTCCATAAATCGAGACCCCGTTATACGCTTTAATGTTAAATTAATGAATTGATTGTCATTCATTAATGAAAAATGGTTTCGTTCTGATTGAAGAGTTATTTCACGTAAGGTAGTATATTTCATACGTCTTCAGCATTTTAAAATTTCCCGTCACCTTTTTCTATCATTATTCTCACTTAATTCGTGAAACTGTAGGAGCAAAGAGCTGAGAACTATACAAAGCAGTATTCAGAATAAAATGGAAAATAAATACAAGGCTCCAAGTTCGGAAGATAAAGAGATGACACCCTTATACACAGACACCGCCTATAACAAAGACGCTGGTATCACTACTTGGGAGGGCATGTATAATCCACTTGAAGAAGAGAACCCCAGAGTAATGGAGGTTACGGCTACTGCGGGATCACATGGGTCTTCTGAAGCATCTCTTATAGAGCTAGCTTGTTCATTCTTGCACCGAATAGCAGCAAGACCTAGAATTCTTCCATACACAGATATGATTAAATGGGTGTTGGATAGCACTGATATTTCAGACAGACAGTTTAAGACTCAGGGTCAAGAGCTCATTGGCTAATTCACTCCACAATATTTGAGGCTCATGTATCATTTTCCGGAGCCACAAGCAACTTATAACAAACAGTTCATGGAGAAGTTTGCCAAAGAAAATGAAAACCTGGCAGAATGCACCAAGGACTGGTACAGGAGAGTCGAACCACTGAAGAAAGATAAACACGGTATGTATAGTATTGGTTGTCTCACTTCTCTGTATTTCTTTGCTGCTACTATGCTCTGTCGGATTTTTGGAAAGCCTAACATTAATAAGTTTTCGCCTGAATGGCTTCCGTTATTGAGTGCTGCTGTTAATGCTACTATTGTGGATTGGGCTAAGATATTATCTGATAACTTAGCCACGGCTATTTTTAACTACCGGTCTAAACGTACTGTCTCTCAGAGGATTTATCCTCCTTTTTATTTATCTTCTTATGTGATGGATTCAATCTGTTATGTTTCTAAGTTTCCGTTAATGGGTTGGAAATGGACAATTCAAGATCCCCTGCCCATTCATGTTTATCACAAAGAGATGTGGGATTCAGAGTTCATTCCCTGTTTTTACAAGATTTTCCATGGCATTATGTTACCCCTGTACAGAATATTGTATGATAAATATGCTCCAAGGTTTTCTCCTGAAGCAGAGGTAGACATTCTACCTGTTGCAAGATGGTTTGGAGAAGAATTGTTTACATATGTTAGGGTTTTTGGAATTTTTGCTTCTCCTCATGTTTTACCATTGTATGTTCTTGATAAACTCATCGCCCGAGAAATTACTTATCAAACTTGCGGAGAAGGAGGTTTGACTAAAGAATTGAAAGACAAGAAGAAGGCTATCTGGCCTCAATTTCCTGTGGCCTGTGGGGCCTTTTCATTATTTGAAGTTGGTCATGCATTTAAAGAAGTAAACAATATTACATGTTTACATTTGTTCAAGTTTCCAAGAAGACCATTCGATCCATATGATGTTGTTAAAAATTTCACTACTGCAGTCAAGATAAGAATGTTTTCTAAAGAAGAAGATTTGTTTGATGACATGTTCCAAGAAAAAGGCACACTTAAAGAAATTCTATATTCGGCTCAAATACGGTTTCCTCCAACAGAGTTTCAAGAATTCAAAATATACAGAGAAAGAAGGTTAAATACTATCCCTCTGGATAAATTGCGCTTGGAACCCATAAGGGAACCAACTTATAGTGTCAGTCTCAGTAGAAGTTCAGGTACAAACAGGTCTAAGTCAAAGTCTAGAAGAGAAACCTATGAACACTCTAAGAGTGAAGGGTCAGTAAAAGATACTGCCCAGTCTAAAGAACTCTCACATCAACAGATTTCAACCTCTCCATAGTCAAATATTCCCCCTCTCATTGTACAACAATCATCAATCAGAACTGAATTGGATAAGGAATGGGAAACGTTCAATGATTTGATTAATATTGAAGCACAAAATACACAGACACCTGTGAGCAATGTAGATACAACAATAAATATAGTCACAGAAGTAACTACCAATGTCTAAGAGACAGAACATATTCCTATAACCCCATCTTCTGAACTCATGCTTAAGATAGAGGAAATTCCTCCTCTTGATGTATTCTACAGTCCACAACACAAGGCAGTGGTAAGAAGACAAAGAAGAAAAGGAAATTAGAAAATGTGCCTCCTCATGATGTAGAACACCTAGATGTTCTATGGAAAGATCCTACTACTGATCCAACTGAAAATCAAACTAAATTATCTCAGATCACAAGAGCTTATGCCTCTACAGCCATTAACAAAGCATCTGAGGTACGAAAATTATTGAATGAGAAAGAAGAACAGGTACATGTCTTGCAACAACAGCTGCAAGAAGCCAATGCTAACAGTGAAGCTCAGAAACAACTTGAAAAATTACAACAATATTTTCAACAAATGCAGATCGGATATCAGAACAGTTTGGTTGAAAAAGAGAAACAACTACAAATTATGCAAGAAATGCACAAAGATGATCCCAAGCTCACAGAATTGATCAGAGAGTCTATTTCCTTAAATGACCATCTACTGCAACAACAAGAAATATTATGCCACAAAATATCAGAATGGAACTCATATTGTGAAGAAAGTGATAAAATCACTAATCATGTCGTAGATTTACGACATGATTATGATTTAACTGATAAAAGAGTTTCTGACTATTTGGCTTGGAAAAAAACAGAGGAAGGTAAAAGAGCAGGTGCACCTATAATCAATGAAAATCACAAAGAAATACTTTTTAATGAATGGGATGCACAAATCAAGAAGGCAGAGCAAGCGACAGAAGAAGCAGCCACAACAGCTAGCAGTATTATTGATTTTATAAATGAAAATTTACACAAGGAAAATCTGATCTCTGAAACTATTCCAGGATACCTACCAAAAGCACAGCAACTGCAGATAGACTGGAAATAGAAAGCCCAAGAGAAGACAGAATTGATTAAAGGATTAACAAAGTTAAATTGGGATTCTTACTGGGCATGTTTGGTAAAACTACACAACCAATGCATGACTCTCGAGTGTATCATCAATTTTGCCGAGAAGATAGCGCCAACTCTTGCCAATTCTGTTTTTACGGGACAGTTGAAATCTGAAGTCAGCCAGCCTATTCTTCTCAAATCAATGTTGAACGCTTGCAATTCCAAAAAACAGATTCACAAGTAGTTAGTTGTTAAGTTTTAATTTTAGATTTTAGTACTAGTTTTGCTTTATTTTTGCCTAAAAATAGGACGGTCATTTAAATCGTATCCTATATTTTTGTAATAAATTATTTTTAGATTTAGTTAGTAGTATTTAAACCCTTCTCATGCATTTAGAGAAGGGTCCTGAAATTTTTCAAAAACTTGTCCTCAGAACATGCATTTTTTCACCCTCAGAGGAGGTTTTGATGAATGAATGGAACGAGATTTATTGATATCTGTGTTTAATATCTGCTACTAATGTTGCACTTCTGTACTCTTAGTGGATGTTGGATTAAGAAGAGATAAGTCATTATTTCTTGAAGCTCATGAGTAGAACTAGTTATAAATGTTACTTTTATCTCTTAACTATTTCTGTCTCTGTGTTAAAGTGATATTTATGCTCAGTTATTCATGTATTAACGCTTGAATGTTTGAGTTATCATTTGGCACTTTTGTACGGTGATAGCCACTTTTTTATGCTTAATGTATGAATAGCTTATTAGGCGATATATTTTTCACAACTGTTTCATCTAACTTTTTATACGAAGTGGTTTATCTTTATTGAATTCTTTTCTTATAACAGTTGAATGATCTTTATTACCAATTGCTATTTGAAATAATTTTATATCGCATAAAGAAAAGATTACATCCCGGGTTTAGTCTAGAATTAGATATTTCTGTTTAATTAGAATATAATTTGCATGTTATTAGATTAGAATTAGAATAAAATCATTTCACTTAGGAACTTTTTAGAAAGGAAATATCAATTCTCAACACACACACACATATTGGGAAACTGGTCCCATTATCCCTAGTCAGACCCACTACACCAAACAGAAAAGGAGCTGCTAACCAAGGTCCGGACCAGGTGGGTATCCCCCTTTGTTGTAGACCTGATTTTCTGGGCTTCAACAGGACTATAATCATAATTATGAGTTACCAGAGGGGCACACAAGCGCTGCCTTCACAATAATAAGACAAAAACAAGGGTTCATAGCATACAAGGAAAAGGTCTAACCGTCGTACTCCTTAACATAGTTGCATCTCAACCATCTGTTTGCATGAGGACATGTAATGAGGTAAGCGGGGGAGTATGTTGGGCCCGAATTGAGGTACGTTTTCAACCTATAATTACTTCAAATTATGTCACAATTTTGGAAATTATTCCTCATCTTAACAATAAAGAATTAAAATATTTATGAAAACTAGAGTAGTAGAGCTAACGACAAAAGGTTGTTTCTATAACAAAAAATTGAATTATTGTATCTCCGTATGCAGGAAGGCAGAGTATTTGAACCAATGGTAAATGGAAAGACACCTGACATACGCAAACGTATGGGATCTTAGTAACTCCCAGAAGCCGGCAGAAGGCAGACAGTTAGATTTAAGTCCAAGAACTCCAACGACAGCCACGCGCAGCGGGCTGTTGTTTGGAAAATACTTTCTCATTGCGTGAAATTGCCTTTAAAAGTACCAAGGACGAACTAGATAGGGAGTTGAAGTTAAATGGGGAATTTTCCTCTGTAATCAGCGCATTAAGACAGAAGCCGTCATATTGTATTCCTGCATTTTCTTTTGAGTTCTGATGTTTTGAACAATTACCTTTTGAGGTTTTCATCGCGTTAGAATTTCTAGTGGTCTGGGCCCAACCTCTGGGAGTTTCTGCGCTAATTCTGTGCTACGCGTTAGTTACATAATCCATGTTCATTTATCTAATGCGGTTGTAACATACTTCTCTACTCAATAATGTTGCAGTTTTTCTTCCTTCATAATAGTTTAGTATTTGTATTTCTTGATTCAAACTAATCGCATTTCGTATTTTCTGGTTTATAGTAATACTTCATCACTAATAGATGTTTTCAGTTCCTTTCAATGCCTTAGCAATCGATTTACAGATCGCAAGATAGTTATTGCTCGATGTTACTTATATTTGTGGATTACATTGTTCTGTCAGCATGGTAAAGCGTCCAATTATTGATCAATGCCAATGAGTTAGTTTACAAAGAGAATTCCATTGCAAAATTATATAAGTGAGTGTTGTACAATCCATTTAGATTTTTGTTCAAATCATTTAAGATTGCCATTCAATTCATTTAGATTGCTTCATTTAAGATTAATGTTCAATTCTTTTATGATTGTTGTTCAATTTATTTACGATTGCTGTTCAATTCATTTAAGATTGTTTTTTAATTCATTTAAGATACTTGTTCAATTCACTTAGACTGTTGTTCGATTCATTCAGATTTCTTTAGATCAATTCATTTAGATTGCTGTTCAATTTATTAAGTTGTTGCTCAAACCACCATCCCGCTGTTCAATCATAGGCTTGATAGAATAACCAGCCATAACCTACCAAATCATTCCTCATTAAGTTGATTGAATTTAGGAGGCTAGATAATCCTTTCTCATAAACAACATAGAGTATCTATCAGTCGATCTCACTTGCATATATTGTGTCGACACTCTTGAAATAAGAAGACTTACCTCGGGTTGATAATTAAATGAAAAGAACTAGGGTTGCCTATAATAAGCCACCTCTGTGACACCAACACATGGAATGAAATGTTATCCTTCTCAATTCATGAGGTTGCCCTACCATGAGGACCTGAAAATAGTTCATTTGTTTGATACAATGCATATCGGGAAGAATGTGGCAGAAACATTATGGCAAATCATAGACAGTGTGCATGATAGAGATTAAATTGAAAAAAATTGTGCTAACATTGAGAAATCGAATCATGCAAAGAAAAGTGTGATCGACCGATCAAATAACAAAGTAGGTCAAAATTATAATAATGATCAGAACTAGATCAAGGACATAAGGGTTAGCCCAAAATTAAAAGTTACAGGATTGGGTTGAAACCAAGATGGTTGCATAGGTATCATCTTCCTGATTCCGTTGCCACAAACAGTTCAAAAAATGGACACCATATGTATAATTTATTGCACTTTGAATGTCGAGTGGGTCCGGAGGAGCACGGAGGGGCCAGCCCTCCTCCTATGGAAACTCATCATATGACCAGTGTGGGAGCTTAATGTTAAGAGCGCTTAAGGAGCCTAATCTCAGGTTTAATATTTGATTAAGCTTCAGTTAAGTGGATTTTAATATGGTGGAGATTCTGGAGGCACTCCCAAATTTATGCGGACTTCCGCTTTTAGTGGAGTTAACTGGCAGTTGCCCCACATTTAGTGGAGGAAATTGGGGCAAAATTGTTTTGGTCATAACTCTCTCATTATTGAACCAAATTGGATGAAAGTTTGGTCAATTTTGGGTCTCTTCGACCTTATGAAGACGTTGGGACAGGTTTCAAGTCGAATGGCGGTGATATTCAACAAATTTTTCTTCAATGAAGTTCAAGGGGCCATTAGGGCCACCATGAAGCCAAATCAGTTTGAGGCCTAGCCAGGGGAGCTAGAGTCCTTTTCCAGAGTTCCAATAGTATAAATTGGATAATTCAGATGTTCTAAATCTGATGAAATGATTTTCAGAGCTTGTAGATAATTTTTGAAGGCCAAAAATCTTCAGTAAAGTTCCAGGGGTCATTAGTGCCAGCTTTTTCCAGCAGCAGTGCAAGGCTTTGAAAGAGATGTTTGAGACCATTTGCAGTGAATCAGTGGTAATTATTGGATGAAAACATAATTTTGAATATATTTACAGAGGTTTTATCAAGTGTTAAATACTTTTCAAGGTCGAAAACTCAGCAGATAATTTTTCGTTGACCCTAGTGCCAAGGGGTGCCGATAGGTGATTGAGGTGAAACCGGAGCAGCCGGAGGCTATTTTTGATGAAAAAAAACTATATCTTGGCTATTTAAGTCATTTAGGAACCAATGGAAGTGGTTTTAGAACATTTTGAGAACTTCTAGAGCTCAAAAATTTGAAGTGAAGTTCTGGGCAGCCCTGGGAAAACCGTGGAGGATAGCCTATTTGGGGAATGAAGTGCTCAATTTGAGAAATTTATCAATTGGTGTTTGGTGTCTGATGTGTGTTGGATACAGTGGAAATTTTTTAAGTGATAGAAATATAATTATGAAGGATTTTGTGCCATTTGGAAGCTTAGAGTAGCTTAGTGCACCGACAAAAGGAATCGTGTCAACAAGAGCCTAAAGCTGTTTACAAAGTTTGGACAGCCAATTGAGGGATATTTATGGTATTTTCAGTCATTTGGATCATTTTTTTATTCATTGGAATTAAGTATTTACTTTGTAAAAAAAACTTACCATAATCCCAAAGAGCTGAGTCATGATGACCAAGCTCAAAGGAGACATAGCCCATGAGATTTCGGGTGAAATCCTAGATTAAAATTGCTATTGTGTTTGAATGATTATTTTCTGCATTATGTTGTTGTCATACATGTTAAATTACAACAAGAAAAAATGAAGTAAAGACACATAAACAATAAAAATTCATACACCACTTTCAAGTAAATAATTCTACAAAATTATCAAGTACAAGCTAGATCATTTTAATTTAAACTGAGTGGAAGGTTCTTGAAATACATACAAGTTATCCAAACCATTTTCAGATCAGGATGGTATCATAGCATAGTTGTTTTCTTAACAGAGCATTTGGTTGCTTGATTGTATAGCTTGAAAGGTGTTTAAACAGTGTATAAGATTGACTGTTTTACTGTTTGCAAACTGATTGTTGTTTGAGTTTGCTTGAGATTTGGGGATAGCTATTGATTAGCTAAGTATTTGAGAGAACAAAAAGGAAGAAAAGGAATTAGGGCATATTCCGTACCCCAAGGGACCTCAAGGTCACTTTTGGAACAAACCCTCTTGACGATTGTTTGTTAAGAAGCTCTTGGAGTTTGTTTGTTGTTTGGCTACTTGAATAAGAGTTTGTCTCTACATCCATTTGGTTAAAAATCTTTTCATTTGTTTTGGAAAGTTTTGAGAAATTTGTTGAAGTTAATTTTTTCTTTGACATCATAATGACAACTTCTACAAGTGATGTTTCCTCCTTCACAAGATTCTTCGATGATGATATGAAGCATGACTTTATTATATTGAAGGAAATGGTGCAGATTTTGTTTGAGGATAAACGAGAAAGCATTGAACTTCATGAACAGTTGTTTGCCATTGAGGAAGAGAAGGAATAAATTATTCAAAGATTGCATGATATGCAGAGGCAATTCCATCAAGCCCAAGAGGCTTTGACCAAGAAAATGCATGAGGGAAAGGTAATCCATTCTAACTTGTCTTCAGTTTTCTCATTAGAAATATGTGTTGGTTCTTTCGAAAAACATACAAGGGGTATAGGGTCCAAACTAATGATTAAAATTCACTACGAAGGAAAGGTATTAGGAAAGCATGCACAAGGCATGGTTGATCCCATTTCGGTTGAGGAACGACCCAAGAATCTTGGTCTTGGTTATGTGCAATTTAATGGCGAAGACTCCAAAGCCATGAAGGCATGTGAGGCTATTTCAAAGAGAACCTTTATTCCAAGTTCTAAGATGAAAATATGTCAAATTTGTTTCAAAGATGATTGTCATTGATTTAAGCCTTTGATGCAGCAAGAAGATAGTAAACATGTAGCTTATAGCGAGCATGCAAGTTCATACAGTTTTCAGGACAATAACGATGATGTTAGTTTTCAAATGAAAGCTGTAGCCTCTACTAGTTAATCTCCTCAAGAAGGAAAAAAGGATGAACATTCAAAACAGTACAAGAAGCATAAATATTCTCATGATCAATTTGATTGTGTTTGTGCAACGCATGATAATTTTACATGCTTAAATGGAAGAAAGATTTGTTGTACATATTGTGGTGGATCTAACCATGTTGTTTCGAGATGCTGGATGAGGAAGAAAGCATACAGGAAGCAGATGAGGCAAAGACAACTTTCTAAGAAGGTGCATAAGTTTTGCACATATTTCCAAAATAAGGGACATGATGTCTCTCATTGTTGGACTTTGCATCTAACTAGTCGTCCAAAGTACATGCAGTAAGAGGACAAAAATATCAATGTGAAAATGGAAGATTCACATGAAGAAGTGTTGCAGCAGAAAAATTCACCATGGAGGTGGCTTGGTAAGAAATGGATAGACTTCTTGGTACAGTAAGACATACTCCTCTGTACATATGCACATTTTGGTTGTATGCATGTATTTCTGTTGAAAAGTTTGATGCAAGATTGCATATAAATGCGGTTCAGTTAAAGGAATTTCCTTGTTGTTGCAAAATTTCACCATGGAGGTGTAAAAGATGAGTATGATACTCACTTATATTGCAGCAATATCTTTAGTTCAGCTCTTTGGTCACCCACATGTTTTTGGGATTATGTACTTGTTGGTACTTGAAAGGAAGAGTTGAAGGTGTACATGTGCATGGAAGTTTCATGTGTAAATAGCGAATTGTAAATAGGTTCATTATAAATTGATACATGCAAATGTGTTTGTCAAGATGTATCATGTTGTTTATCGACTTGTGTCGATTGTTTTGCTCATGTTTTTCGACTTGTGTCGATTGTGTTGCACACTTTTTACATTGATTTTGTGTCAATTGTATAGCACATTTTATGACGACTTGTTGTTGATGTCGCATATTGCAGGAATTATGTTTGAGCCACGTTGGATCATTGATCAAGGCAGCGATGTTCAGTTTCCTTCTGCAAATTTCTCACTAGAATTTTTTTGAGAGAGTGCAAGAAATACAGCTCTTGAAAAGAGGACAAGCATCGAGGAAGGGAAGTGTGAATTACTTTCTAGTTGTGGTTCAAAGTCGCTAGGCATGCAAGGCAAGTGTTTGGAGGCTGAAGAGAAGAGGGTGAAGTATTCTTATTTGTTGTACAGATTGGTTTCAGTAGTCCAAGAGAGCTTTTGGGGTCCAAAAGCTTCTAATTTGGGAGGTGTGTTCAGAACTGGATCAAGGACCTAAGGATTAGCTCAAAATTAAAAGTTGTAGGATTGGGTTTAAACTAAGATGGTTTCCTAGGTATTGTCTTCCCAATTCTGGCACCACAAACAGTTCGAAAAATGGACACCGTATGAAGAAGTTATTGCACTTTGAATGCCGAGTGGGTCCGACGGAGCACGGAGGGGCCAACCCTCCTCCCATGGAACCTCATAATATGACCAGTGTGGGAGATTAATGTTAAGAGTGCTTAAGGAGCCTAATATTAGGTTTAATATTTAATTAATCTTTAGTTAAGTGGAGTTTAATATGGCGGAGATTCTGGAGGCGCTTCCAAATTTAGGCGGACTTCCATTTTTAGTGGAGTTAACTGGCAGTTGCCCCACATTTAGTGGAGGAAATTGGGGAAAAGTTGTTTTGGTCATAAATCTCTCATTATTGAACCAAATTGGATGAAATTTTGGTCAATTGTGGGTCTCTTCGACCTTATTAAGACTTTGGGATAGGTTTCAGGTCGAATGGAGGTGATCTTCAGCATCGTTTGATTCAATGAAGTTCAAGGGGCCATCATGGCCACCATGAGGCCAAATCAGTTTGACACCTAGCCAGGGGAGCTAGAGTCCTTTTCCATAGTTCCATTAGTCTAAATTAGATAATTCATATGTTATGAATCTGATGAAATGGTTTGCAGAGCTAGTAGAGAATGTTTGAAGGCCGAAAATCTTCAGTAAAGTTCCAGGGGTCATTAGTGCTAGCTTTTTCCAGCAGCAGTGTAGGGCTTTGAAAGAGATGTTTGAGACCATTTGCAGTGAACCAGTGGTAATTCTTGGCTGAAAATTTAATTTTGAATCTATTTACAGAGGTTTTAGCAAGTGTTAGCTACTTTTAGAGGTCGAAAAATCAGCAGAGAAGTTTTCGTTGACCCTAGTGCCAGGGGGTGCCGATAGGTGATTGAGGTGAAACCAGAGTAGCCGGAGGCTATTTTTGATGAAAATTTTGAGAAACAATGGAAGTGGTCTCAGAAAATTTTGAGAACTTCTAGAGCTCGAAAAGCTGATGTGAAGTTCTGGGCAGCCCTGGGCAAACCATGGAGGATAGCCTATTTGGGGAATGTAGTGCCCAATTTGAGAAATTTATCAGTTGGTATTTGGTGTCTGATATGTGTTGGATACAGTAGTAGTGGTTTAAGTGACATAAACAAAATTTTGAGGGAGTTTGTGCCATTTGGAAGCTTAGAGTAGCTTAGTGCACCGACAGAAGGAATCGTGTCAACAAGAGCCTAAAGATGTTTACAAAGTTCGGACAGCCAATTGAGGGATATTTATGGTATTTTCAGTCCTTCGGATCATTTTTGTATTCATTGGAATTAAGTATTTATGTTGCAAAAAAAACTTACCACAATCCCAAAGAGCTAAGTCATGATGACCAAGCTCAAAGGATACATAGACCACGAGATTTCAGGTGAACTCCTAAATTAAAATTGCTATTGTGTTTGAATGATTATTTTCTGCATTATGTTGTTGTCATACATGTTAAATTAAACCAAGAACAAATGAATTTAAGGCACATAAATAGTAAAAATTCATACACCACTTTCAAGTAAATAATTCCACAAAATTGTCAAGTACAAGCTAGATCATTTTAATTTAAATTGAGTGGTAGGTTCTTGAAATACATACAAGTTATCCAAACCATTTTCAGATTAGGATGGTATCAGAGCATAGTTTCTTGCTTGACAGAGCATTTGATTGCTTGATTGTATAGCTTGAAAGGTGTTTAAACAATGTAAAAGATTGACTGTTTCACTGTTTGCAAACTGATTGTTGTTTGAGTTTGCTTGAGATTTGGGGATAGCTACTGATTAGCTAAGTCTTGGAGAGAAAAAAAAGGAAGAAAAGGCATTAAGGCATATTCCTTACCCTAGGGACCTCAAGGTCACTTTTGGAACAAACCCTCTTGACGATTGTTTGTTAAGAAGCTCTTGGAGTTTGTTTGTTGTTTGGCTGCTTGAATAAGAGTTTGTCTCTACAGCCATTTGGTTAAAAAGCTTGTCATTTTTTTTGGAAATCTTTGAGAACTTTGTTGAATTTAATTTGTTCATTTACATCATAATGAAAACTTCTACAAGTGATGTTTCCTCCTTCACAAGATTCTTCGATGATGATATGAGGCATGACTTTATTATATTGAAGGACATGGTGCAGATTTTGTTTGAGGAAAAACGAGAAAGCACTGAACTTCATGAACAGTTGTTTGCCATTGAGGAAGAGAAGGAATAAATTCTTCAAATATTGCATGATATATAGAGGCAACTCCATCAAGCCCAAGAGGCTTTGACCAAGAAAATGCACGAGGAAAAGGTAATCCATTCTAACTTGTCTTCAGTTTCCTCATTAGAAAGATGTGTTGGTTCTTTCGAAAAACATACAAGGGGTATAGGGTCCAAACTAATGATTAAAATGGGCTATGAAGGCAAGGTATTAGGCAAGCATGCACAAGGCATGGTTGATCCCATTTCGGTTTAGGAACGACCCAAGAATCTTGGTCTTGGTTATGTGCAATTTAATGGCAAAGACTCCAAAGCCGTGAAGGCATGTGAGGCTATTTCAAAGAGAACCTTTATTCCAAGTTCTAAGATGAAAATATGACAAATTTGTTTCAAAGATGATTGCCATCAATTTAAGCCTTTGATGCAGCAAGAAGATGGTAAACATGCAGCTTATAGCAAGCATGCAAGTTCATACAGTTTTCAAGACAAGAACGATGATGTTAGTTTGCAAATGAAAGTTGTAGCCTCTACTAGTTCATCTCCTCAAGAAGGAAAAAAGGATGAACATTCAAAACAGTACAAGAGGTATAAATATTCTCATGATCAATTTGATTGTGTTTGTGCAACGCATGATAATTTTACATGCTTAAATGGAAGAAAGATTTGTTGTACATATTGTGGTGGATCTAACTATGTTGTTTCAAGATGTTGGATGAGGAAGAAAGCATACAGGAAGTAGATGAGGCAAAGACAAATTTCTAAGAAGGTGCATAAGTTTTGCACATATTTCCAAAAGAAGGGACATGATGTCTCTCATTGTTGGACTTTGCATCCAACTAGTCGTCTAAAGCACATGCAACAAATGGACAAAAAGATTGGTGCAAGTGGAACTACAGATTCCATTATCAATGTGAAAATTGAAGATTCACATGAAGAAGTGTTGCAGCAACAAAAGTTGCCATGGAGGTGTCTTGGTAAGAAGTGGATAGACTTCTTGGTACAGTAAGACATACTCCTCTATACATATGCACATTTTGGTTGTATGCATGTATTTCTGTTGAAAAGTTTGATGCAAGATTGCATATAAATGCGGTTCAGTTGAAGAAATTT
The DNA here is from genome assembly GCA_034641835.2 of Pinus albicaulis. NCBI lineage: Eukaryota > Viridiplantae > Streptophyta > Pinopsida > Pinales > Pinaceae > Pinus > Pinus albicaulis. Next base: position 589,970,054 of record CM076584.1, on the reverse strand, counting down.
CCTTGTTGTTGCAAAATTTCGCCATGGAGGTGTAAAATATGAGTATGATACTCACTTATATTGTAGCAATATCTTTAGTTCAGCTCTTTGGTCACCCACATGTTTTTAGGATTATGTACTTGTTGGTACTTGAAAGGAAGAGTTGAAGGTGTACATGTGCATGGAAGTTGTATGTGTAAATAGCGAATTGTAAATAGGTTCATTGTACATTGATACATGCAAATGTGTTTTTCAAGATGTATCATGTTGTTTATCGACTTGTGTTGATTGTGTCACACATGTTTGTCGACTTGTGTTGATTGTGTTGCACACTTTTTACATTATTTTGTGTCAATTGTATAGCACATTTTATGACGACTTGTTGTTGATGTCGCATGTTGCACGAATTATGTTTGAGCCACCTTGGATCATTGATCAAGGCAGTGATGTTCAGTTTCCTTCTGCAAATTTCTCGCTAGAAATTTTCTGAGAGAGTGCAAGAAAGACAGCTCTTGACAGGAGGACAAGCATCGAGGAAGGGAAGTGTGAATTGCTTTCTAGTTGTGGTTCAAAGCCACTAGCCATGCAAGGCAAGTGTTTGGAGGCTGAAGAGAAGAGGGTGCAATATTATTATTTGTTGTACAGATCGGTTTCAGTAGTACAAGAGAGATTTTGGCGTCCAAAAGCTTCTAATTTGGGAGGTGTGTTCAGAACTGGATCAAGGACCTAAGGATTAGCTCAAAATTCAAATTTATAGGATTGGGCTTAAAACAAGATGGTTGCCTAGGTCTCTTCTTCCCAATTCTGGCGCCGTAAATGGTTCGAAAAATGGATACCGTATGAAGAATTTATTGCACTTTGAATGCCGAGTGGGTCCGACAGAGCACAAAGGGGCCAACCCTCCTCCCATGGAACCTCGTCATATGACCAGTGTGGGAGATTAATGTTAAGAGCACTTAAGGAGCCTAATATTAGATTTAATATTTAATTAAGCTTTAGTTAAGTGGAGTTTAATATGGTGGAGATTCTGGAGGTACTCCCAAATTTAGGCGAACTTCCACTTTTAGTGGAGTTAATGGGTAGTTGCCCCACATTTAGTGGAGGAAATTGGGGCAAAGTTGTTTTGGTCATAACTCTCTCATTATTGAACCAAATTGGATGAAATTTTGGTCAATTTTGGGTCTCTTCGACCTTATGAAGACTTTGGCATAGGTTTCAGGTCGAATGGAGGTGATATTCAGTAGTTTTTGCTTCAATGAATTTCAAGGGGCCATTAGGGCCACCATGAGGCCAAATCAATTTGAGGTCTAGCTAGGGGAGATAGAGTCCTTTTCCAGAGTTCCAATAGTCTAAATTAGATATTTCAGATGTTATGAATCTGATGAAAGGTTTTTCAGAGACTTTAGATAATGTTTGAAGGCCAAAAATCTTCCGTAAAGTTCCAGGGGTCATTAGTGCCATCTTTTTCCAGCAGCAGTGCGGGGCTTTGAAAGAGATGTTTGAGACCATTTGCAGTGAACCAGTGGTAATTATTGGCTGAAAAAATCATTTTGAATCTATTTACAGAGGTTTCAGAAAGTGTTAAATACTTTTAGAGGTCGAAAACTCATCAGAGAAGTTTTCCTTAACCCTAGTGCCAAGGGGTGCCGATAGGTGATTGAGGCGAAACCGGAGCAGCCGGAGGCTATTTTTGATGAACCAAAAATATATCTTGACTATATATGTCATTTTGGAACCAATGGAAGTGTTTTTACAACATTTTGAGAACTTATAGAGCTCTAAAATCTGATGTAAATTTCTGGGCAGCCCTGGGCAAACCGTGGAGGATAGCCTATTTGGGGAATGTAGTGCTCAATTTGAGAAATTTATCAGTTGTTATTTGGTGTCTGATGTGTGTTGGATATAGTAGTAGTGGTTTAAGTGACAGAAATAGAATTATGAGGGATTTTGTGCCATTTGGAAGCTTAGAGTAGCTTAGTGCATCGACAGAAGGAATTGTGTCAACAAGAGCCTAAAGCTGTTTACAAAGTTCAGACAGCCAATTGAGGGATATTTATGGTATTTTCAGTCCTTTGGATCATTTTTGTATTCATTGGAATTAATTATTTACGTTTTAAAAAAAAAATTACCATAATCCCAAAGAGCTAAGTCATGATGACCAAGCTCAAAGGAGACATAGCCCACGAGATTTTGGGTGAACTCCTAGATTAAAATTGCTATTGTGTTTGAATGATTATTTTCTGCATTATGTTGTTGTCATACATGTTAAATTACAGCAAGAAAAAATTAATTTAAGACACATAAACAATAAAAATTCATACACCACTTTCAAGTAAATAATTCCACAAAATTGTCAAGTACAAGCTAGATCATTTTAATTTAAACTGAGTGGTAGGTTCTTGAAATACATACAAGTTATCCAAACCATTTTCAGATCAGGATGGTATCAGAGCATAGTTTCTTGCTTGACAGAGCATTTGGTTGCTTGATTGTATAGCTTGAAAGGTGTTTAAATAGTGTAAAAGATTGACTGTTTTATTGTTTGCAAACTGATTGTTGTTTGAGTTTTCTTGAGATTTGGGAATAGCTACTGATTAGCTAAGTATTGGAGAGAAAAAAAAAGGAAGAAAAGGCATTAAGGAATTCCTTACCCCAAGGGACCTCAAGGTCACTTTTGGAACAAACCCTCTTGACGATTGTTTGTTAAGAAGCTCTTGGAGTATGTTTGTTGTTTGGTTGCTTGAATAAGAGTTTGTCTCTACAGCCATTTGGTTAAAAAACTTGTCATTTTTTTTGGAAAGCTTTGAGAACTTTTTTTAAGTTAATTTGTTCATTGACATCATAATGACAACTTTTACAAGTGATGTTTCCTCCTTCACAATATTCTTCGATGATGATATGAAGCATGACTTTTTTATATTGAAGGACATGGTGCAGATTTTGTTTGAGGAAAAACGAGAAAGCACTGAACTTCATTAAAATTTGTTTTCCATTGAGGAAGATAAGGAATAAATTCTTCAAAGATTGCATGATATGCAGAGGCAACTCCATAAAGCCCAAGAGGCTTTGACCAAGAAAATGCATGAGGACAAGGTAATCCATTCTAACTTGTCTTTAGTTTCCTCATTAGAAAGATGTGTTGGTTATTTCGAAAAACATACAAGGGGTATAGGGTCCAAAATAATGATTAAAATGGGCTATGAAGTCAAGGTATTAGGAAAGCATGCACAAGGCATGGTTGATCCCATTTCGATTGAGGAACGACCCAAGAATCTTGGTCTTGGTTATGTGTAATTTAATGGCGAAGACTCCAAAGCCATGAAGGCATGTGAGGCTATTTCAAAGAGAACCTTTATTCCAAGTTCTAAGATGCAAATATGTAAAATTTGTTTCAAAGATGATTGCCATTGCTTTAAGCCTTTGATGCAGCAAGAATATGGTAAACATGCAGCTTATAGCGAGCATGCAAGTTCATACAGTTTTCAAGACAAGAATGATGATGTTAGTTTGCAAATGAAAGTTGTGGCCTCTACTAGTTCATCTCCTCAAAAGGAAAAAAGGATGAACATTCAAAATAGTACAAGAGGTATAAATATTCTCATGATAAATTTGATTGTGTTTGTGCAACACATGATAATTTTACATGCTTAAATGGAAGAAATATTTGTTGTATATATTGTGGTGGATCTAACCATGTTGTTTGGAGATGCTGGATGAGGAAGAAAGCATATAGGAAGCAGATGAGGCAAAGACAACTTTCTAAGAAGGTGCATAAGTTTTGCACATATTTCGAAAAGAAGGGACATGATGTCTCTCATTGTTGGACTTTGCATCCAACTAGTCGTCCAAAGTACATGTAGCAAGAGAACAAAAATATTGGCGTAATTGGAACTACGGATTCCATTATCGATATGAAAATGGAAGATTCACATGAAGAAGTGTTGCAGCAGTAAAAGTCACCATGGAGGTGGCTTGGTAAGAAGTGGATAGACTTCTTGGTATAGTAAGACATACTCCTCTGTACATATGCACATTTTGGTTGTATGCATGTATTTCTGTTGAAAATTTTGATGCAAGATTGCATATAAATGTGGTTCAGTTGAAGGAATTTCCTTGTTGTTGCAAAAATTTTCCGTGGAGGTGTAAAAGATGAGTATGACACTCACTTATGTTGCAGCAATATTTTTAGTTCAGCGCTTTAGTCACCCACATGTTTTTGGGATTATGTACTTGTTGGTACTTGAAAGGAAGAGTTGAAGGTCTACATGTGCATGGAAGTTGCATGTGTAAATAGCGAATTGTAAATAGGTTCATTATACATTGATACATGCAAATGTGTTTGTCAAGATGTATCATGTTGTTTGTTGACTTATGTCGATTGTGTCACACATGTTTGTCGACTTGTGTCGATTGTGTTGCACACTTTTTACATTGATTTTGTGTCAATTGTATAGCACATTTTATGACAACTTGTTGTTGATGTCGCATGTTGCATGACTTATGTTTGAGCCACCTTGGATCATTGATCAAGGCATCGATGTTCAGTTTCCTTCTACAAATTTCTCGCCAGAAATTTTCTGAGAGAGTGCAAGAAAGACAGCTCTTGACAGGAGGACAAGCATCGAGGAAGGGAAGTGTCAATTGCTTTATAGTTGTGGTTCAAAGTCACTAACCATGCAAGGCAAGTGTTTAGAGGCTGAAGAGAAGAGGGTGCAGTATTCTTATTTGCTGTATAGATCATTTTTAGTAGTCCAAAAGAGCTTTTTTGGTCCAAAAGCTTCTAATTTGGGAGGTGTGTTCAGAACTGGATCAAGGACCTAAGGATTAGCTCAAAATTCAAAGTTATAGGATTGGGTTTAAACCAAGATGGTTGCCTAGGTCTCGTCTTCCCAATTCTCACACCACAAACGGTTCGAAAAATGGACACCGTATGAAGAAGTTATTGCACTTTGAATGCCAAGTGGGTCCGACAGAGCACGGAGGGGCCAACCCTCCTCCCATGGAACCTCATCATATGACTAGTGTGGGAGATTAATGTTAAGAGCACTTAAGGAGCCTAATCTTAGGTTTAATATTTAATTAAGCTTCAGTTAAGTATAGTTTAATATGGCAGAGATTCTGGAGGCGCTCCCAAATTTAGGCGGACTTCCACTTTTAGTGGAGTTAACTGGCAGTTGCCCCACATTTAGTGGAGGAAATTGGGGCAAAGCTGTTTTGGTCATAACTCTCTCATTATTGAACCAAATTGGATGAAATTTTGGTCAATTTTGGGTCTCTTCGACCTTCTGAAGACTTTGGAATATGTTTCAGGTCGAATGGAGGTGATATTCAACAGCTTTTGCTTCAATGAATTTCAAGGGGCCACTAGGGCCACCATGAGGCCAAATCAGTTTGAGGCCTAGCCAGGGGAGATAGAGTCTTTTTCCAGAGTTAAAATAGTATAAATTAGATAATTTATATGTTATGAATCTGATGAAATGGTTTTCAGAGCCTGTAGAGAATGTTTGAAGGCCGAAAAGCTTCAATAAAGTTCTAGGGGTCATTAGTGCCAGCTTTTTCCAGCAGCAGTGCAGGGCTTTGAAAGAGCTGTTTGAGACCATTTTCAGTGAACCAGTGGTAATTATTGGCTAAAAAATCATTTTGAATCTATTTACGGATGTTTCAACAAGTGTTAAATACTTTTAGAGGTCGAAAACTCAACATAGAAGTTTTCGTTGACCCTAGTGCCAAGGGGTGCGAAACTGGAGCAGCCGGAGGCTATTTTTGATGAAAAAAAAATAATATTGACTATTTCAGTGATTTTGGAACCAATGGAAGTGGTTTCAGAACATTCTAAGAACTTCTAGATCTCGAAAAGCTGATGTGAAATTCTGGGCAGCCCTGGGCAAACCGTGGAGGATAGCCTATTTGGGGAATGTAGTGCTCAATTTGAGCAATTTATCAGTTGGTATTTGGTTTCTGATGTGTGTTGGATACAACAGTAGTGGTTTCAGTGACAGAAACAAATTTATGACGGAGTTTTCGACATTTGGAAGCTTAGAGTAGCTTAGTGCACCGACAGAAGGAATCGTGTCAACAAGAGACTAAAGTTGTTTACAAAGTTCAGAAAGCCAATTGAGGGATATTTATGGTATTTTCAGTCCTTTGGATAATTTTTGTATTCATTGGAATTAAGTATTTACTTTGTAAAAAAAAATTACCATAATCCCAAAGAGCTGAGTCATGATGACCAAGCTCAAAGGAGACGTAGCCCATGAGATTTCGAGTGAACTCCTAGATAAAAATTGATGTTGTGTTTGAATTATTATTTTATGCATTATGTTTCTGTCATACATGTTAAATTACAGCAAGAATAAATGAATTTAAGACACATAAATAGTAAAAATTCATACACCACTTTCAAGTAAATAATTCCGCAAAATTGTCAAGTACAAGCTAGATCATTTTAATTTAAACTGAGTGGTAGGTTCTTGAAATACATACATGTTATCCAGACCATTTTCAGATCAAATAATATTACATGGTTATTAATATAGAAACAAATAAATGATGTAAAAGAGGTCGTTAGAAGAATTAAATATCCAACAACTTTTTCTTCAAACATAAATAATATTTTAACAAAGAATGGTGACTCTGGTGGGGTGAAAACACATGATTGGAATACCTTCGTTAAGGTAAATTTTTTGGTATACATTTTTGCATATTATTTCTTGAATACATTTTTTTTTTTTTTTTTTTTTCTTTTCTTTTTAGTTTGGAAACCAATAACGATTCATTTTTTTATTGTTATATTATTTTCTACCTGTATCTCTCCCAAACAACTTTGACAACAATGTCAAACAAGTTATATATGATCTTGGTAAATACATGAGGTAAGTAGTTTTGATTTATTCACAAAATCTCGCTATAATTTGTTGTTGTACTTAATAACATGGTGTGTTAATTTTCTTGTAATTTAATATATATTATGTTTCGTTGAATAACCTTATGTAATGATTTACAGATGGTTGTCATTGAAATAAATCCATCAAGATGAAATAAAGTATTAGAAGAGAGAAATTCCTCGGCTAATGTGTGAAATGAAAAAGTATCTACCGCCAACATTTTTAAATGCACAAGAACACTACTTGAGACACCAAGTTGAGGATATTGAAATGTGTGGACCAGTACACACAAGGTCAATGTGGATGGTGGAGAGGCACTTGAAATCCTTGAAGGTTTCTTTTAGACAAAGAGCACGTCCTAAGGGTTCTATGGTGGAGGGATATGTGGTATATGAATCCATGGTGTATATTATTCACTATATTCCTATATTAGCTACGCCAACTATGGATGTTGTGGATTGGATTTGGGATGTGAACTCCATCAAAAAAATTGAAGGGGAGCACCTGTTGGGAAAAGGTAGAATGAAGAAAGTGTGAGGTAAAATATTTATTATATATAATACATATAATGTTTCATTTTTTTACATCATGTATATGATCATATTAATTTAAGTCTTATTCTTTCATCATTTATTAATTAATATAATTTACCATGGTTATAAGTTATATTTAGTATGGTGAATTAATATTTTTTTATTCAGGTGCTCAAGATAATGAGGCACTACTTTTATACATTGCAAACAATCTCGAGTGGATGGGTGAATGGATTGAAAGATGTAAAGAACGTAACGACGGTAGGTTATCATGGAAACTACTGTCTGAATTGGTTAGAGAAGCTTATCATAGTGGAGATGGAAATGTTACAAATAGGAAAATTGATTTAGCATATGGTTTGAAAGATAGAAAGGTAAGAAATTAATTCACCTATTTCATTCAGTACTTATTTTATATTATATTTATAATGTGACAACATGTTTTATTTTTCAGATAATTTTCAAGCTGTGTAAATCATATGATTAATTATTAATTGAGAATGCATCTTTTTCATATTTGGCATATTACAGTTCAAACACCACAAGGATATGTGGTGCAATGGTCGTAAATTTCGCATCAAACAGTTGGATGATAACAGAAATTTTTTGATAGTTTGATAACTGCAGTATTCCAGGTCACTAATGTTTCCTCTAGGAGAATCTAAAAATAGATATTATGGGATTTTAGATGATATATTTGAGTGTGAATTTAATTCCTTCAACTCAGTTTTGGTCGACGTCAAATGGTAATGTGGTGACCCGATTACGGACTAGTTCAGCAAAGAGAAATTGTACGTTATGCCACATGTCATTGTTTCATTCTTTGACCCTAAAACTCATGCATGAACAACTATAGTTTCGATCATTTTACAAAATTCAAATTCAATGCTCAAAGAGAAAGTTATGATGATTTTCCCTAGGACACCTATTTGAGACTGAATTTTGGATCATGCAGACACCCTAACTTCCTTGGACCATTTTCTAAAAATATAGTGAAATACGTTCTAAAATTGTAACCAGATATTAATCAAGATTTATCCTTCACATGGTATCAATTTCATAGTCTGAAGCTTCACCAAAAAAAATCATGATGACTCGTTTGAAGTAGAAAAACCCTAGGATATGATACTGAATGTTATGTATCAAGATAAAAATAATAGAAACATAAGAAAAGATAGATCAACAATTAGATGATAAGCCAGTTTGAGGGGAAAACCTCCCTTTACATGATATATATGAATAATTATTAGATGATTCAAATGAAAAACCTCCTTGGTTACATATATAGGAGTCTAAAGGGTAAAAATATAATTAGGTCCTACATAACAATAATAATGTAAGGGAACAAAAATAATAATAGTGGGCTTCTATGGGGCACAAAAATAACAATATGGGGGCTAAACTGGTATTATAGGGACATAACATACTATGATTACATTCAACTCATTGGGAAATTTCCCTTGATATATTTGATTCATGGATTGAAAGTTATGGACTACTGAAGTTACCCCAATTAGATAATGAAACATTAGCATTGAACTACCATGCAACATCCACATGGACCTTGTCTAGCCCATGTGGGTATTGTCACATCATCATCATCATACAATTCCACATAATTATAATACTACTATGTGGCATCCATGTGTAGTCCCTACATCATCGTCAAATCCTAAATGGAATTCACGTGGCCACTGTCAAGACCCATGGAACTGGCCATGTCAACTTGGGTGTGGGCCCCACTAGGCCTCCTCCTTGTGTTTGTGATGTTTTCCCCATTATAATCGATTTCATTTGAATCTCATTCAATATGGGGTCCATGGGCCAACGTCACACCAGATTGGTGTGACTCTCCTTTGACCCCCTTTTCACCTTCATGAACAAGTTCCAAGACTTGGCGACGAGCAGTGGTAAGGTTTTGTGCTAGAACCCTGGTAGGGTTGATACCTCCCTAGTGTCACACTCATATCACATTCACAAGACACTAGGTCATAAGTAGTGAGTGATGGGCGTGACAGGGTTCCATAGCGGGAAATGTGATTGGATCGATCAACACCGTTGGCATGCTCGTCAAATTCCTATCATATAATAAAACTCACGGGCGATGACAATGGTCTGGTGGGAAGAGTTTTTTCACTCATGATTCCACCCCGATCCTTGTGGTGTCGTCCCCGCTTACACCCATATACAAAGTCAATCACGACATTGGCGATGGGTGGTGTTCCACACCACTTCTCTGTGAAATTAGTAACCAAAGATCGATATTCCAATGGGGCACTCATTATACCACGCCATCTCAAGTCGGGTTTTCCACCCTTCTCTTCTTGCACACATACGTTAAGCCTCAAACAAGATTTATAGGTTGATATAAACACAAAATAAGGGGGAAATTCATAGAACAATAGAGTGTGAGTGCCCTATGCCTCACATTCTGAGTTATGTGTTGCAAGGATTTGAAGCCTTGGACCTCAACATTTATGAAAATACTATTAAATAGGGAAGGTCCCCCTAAATACATTAGTTTCATAAATAACGAGGGAAATGATAGTCGGAACACCAAATTCATGTAGTTCTCACAATTTTGCAGGGAGAGATGATTAACATACCCTCACATAGTTTCTCATTTTAGTACCAATGGATTTGCACTCCATCTAGTAAACAACATAGAGCTTCTAAGAAATCAAACTATTGCATGCCCTTATCCATAACCATCAAATGAGTGAGAGAAAAAATAATTTATCACATCAACCATGAACACAATATTGGATAGTACAGTCTATCCATTCATTAAATTCATAGACATAACAAATATATTTCCAATAATGAGCATAACAACAAACTTCACACTCCATGCATTCACTTGCATTCATAAACACACAAGATCTAGGGCTAGTCATGAACTTAACAAGGAACATCACAATCCATAATTCAAATATGCATAAGTAATTATACCTATCAGTGAGTTTCAAACTAGTTGGAAATTGGAGGGACTTCAACTCTCCTCCCAACTATAGGCCAACTACACTAAAATATTTCTTGTAATTGACCCCACGAGCAAGATTTAGAGTATGAGGAGTTAATTTCTCAAGGGAATTTCACACTAATATTAAGTCAACTAGACAAGAGAGGAGTGCATTGTCTAGGTGGTTTATCAACTGCCTCACGCAGTAAGCACCACAATGACTCTTTTTCCTCTCTAAAATAGATCACATGGATTCATCTAAGGCTTAGTGAAGTTCTGTTAAGTACATGAGAATTATATCACTCTATGGGTGGTTTGTTAGCTCGATTTTCAAGGTAAGCACCAAGTGAGTGAATTTATCCCTCGAGTCTTCACTAACCAATCCAACATCAACAGGAAATTGGGAACAACATCCCATTACAGGGAATTGGTTCTAACTTTCTTTTTCTCCAATGCACTGATCCAAACGCTCCTTTTTCCTTTGTTGTCTCCTCTCACACTTTGTGTTCCCTACTTTCTCAAGTGCATTCTCTCTATCACCCTTACCTCCTCTCATTTTTCCTCTCTCTATCCCATTACAAGTTTGATTTTCCCAACATGTCCCACGCAACAGGGAATGGCATGGGCCTTGTTCTTTACTCAAATGCCCCATACCTCCCTTCCCTTCATGATATGAAAAGTATTAAATCCTTCAGGGAGATAGGTGGGGGAATAAATGAATTAGGCGTGGTTTTGGGTAATTACTTGCACAAGTAACTCCTCCTCCTAGACCTCTAAATCCATGTCCACTCCTACAACTTAGCCATATTTGTATTTTTACATTTATTTCCATCAACAGATTCACATAGTGATATTTACATGAGGGGTAGTAAAAGGGGATGTTACAATGTTGTGGCTAATTAATATCATTGTTTAATTAAGAATAAAACTTTGGATTTAGTCCCTTAATTGTAATGAAAGAATGTGAATAAATGTCATGGTCCTTTAAGACAAAATAAACATTTGAAGGTGTTGTTGAAAGGAAATAGGATTGTTTGGTAACTAAGCATGTTTCTCAAGAAGAAGGCATTGAATACACTAAAATATTTTCCTTTACTATTTGCAAAGATGAATTTTGTTTTATTAAATTTTTCACTTGTTTCTTATTTTGGATGGGATATGCACAAATGGATGTCATTAATGTTTTTTATACGGTGATCTCACTTAAGAAAATTATATAGAGAAAACCCCAATATTTAAGAAGAGTTGTTTTCTTATATATCAACTGAATAAATCATTTTATGGTTTGAAACAAGCCCCTAGGGCATCATATGGGAACACTAATTTATTTTTCCTCAATCTTGGTTTCAAACATTGTGAATCAACTTATTTTATCAACGTTTTGTAGATAATCATCATACTGTAATTATGGCGTCGTTGATTAATAACTTATCCATTATTGGTAGAAGTGTTGCTTTAATTATAGATATATAGGTCTTACAAATGGAAGAAAATATCCTTTTTTTCTCAACCTAAATATGTATTGACTCTATTGCAGAGCTTCAAGAAAGAAGGTTGTGAAATGTGTGCTACACCTTCTTAATGGGGAGTGAAGGTGACTAAATAGTGTCAACATTTAAAAGTAAAATAAGGAGCTTGCTAGTAGCCTTATATATCTAACCCACAATCAACATAATATTTCCTTTGCATGATTTCTAGGTTTATGCAAGACCTGGGGGAAAGCCACTTGAAGGTTGCAAAGAAAATTATTTTCTACATCAAGGGTACAAATTATCTTGTTATAAAATATTGCATTGATAATATGAACTAATTAGTTAACTAGATTGACTCAAATTTGGTTAGAGATGGATATGACATGAAGTCCATGTTTAAATATATGTTTCATCTTGGCTCTAGACCCATAGTCCATTTTTATAAAAAGAAATATTTGTTTTCTTTCAAGAATATAAGTAAAATATTGTGATGCAATTAAAATTGGCATAGATACAGTGTGGATAACTCATGAGTGTGAGCTTGTATTTCTCATTAAATAATTGTCTATAATATATTATGACAATAAAAGTGCATTATAGATAGTTGAAAATCCTATTTTCTCATCATAAATGAAGCATGCAGAGCTTCATATTCGTTTTTTGAGGTAGTTGGTAAATGATGTTATTATGAATATTAGGGTCCTACCCTAACCTCCCTATTTTATGGTACTTAGGAATTATTCAGCTAATTTATTAGACCATATTTTTTTAATAAGGCCTATTAAATAGTTAGTGGATAGTTAATTAATGTAAAAGGATAATCTTTATCAAATAGGGCCCACTTGGTAGTAGATAATAATTAATGGAGGATCACAAGTAGTTAAAGTGTTTCCTATTTAAAAGTTTGGGAGGCTATGAAATGTATTTGAGTTTTGTTGTAATTGGAGCTCTTCTCAATAAAAGGTCTCCATAGCTTAAGAGGCAACTTGATATTATTTATTTTATAATCATTATTATTACAAGTAGATTTCACACATTTCATATTAATTTTCTCTCTTATCTGTTTCACTATATTCATATTCTTTTATTACCTTATTTGTTATTGAATTCTAAGGATTAAGGTTCACTATTATATTTTTTTTTTCTTGTAGGATAAAGGATCATATCCTTCATATATTTACAAATCTTTGAATGTAAACTAAGTTTGTGAATTATCGTGCTATGTATGGGCTTAAAAAAATTGCAATTAAGGGGGTAGGAGTGTACTAAGAAGCTAATTCTATCTCTTGAGTTTCCAAAGCATTGGGTTAATGGGGGGTGTTAGAACATGTTCATCGCCCCTTTGGATCTTCTAGAGGTATTTAATTGGCAATAAAAATCAACTACGAGAGTTGTCCAAGTAGTCTATTATTCAGTGGAGCTAGCCATGGTAGTCGACTAGTGTGAAAATTGAGGAAGAAAAGGAGTTAAGTGCCATGAACATGCTATTCTAAGAACCCCCATCCATCCATCAACATAATACTCTAGAGCTTCAATGATCAGGAGACCATGTCCAAGTTAAGAAATTTTCTCAAAAATGAAAGTGCTCAGAAATGGTTGCAATATGAACGACCGGAAAGGTCTCATCGTTGCAATTCTGGAGCTGTGAACGGTTCTCAAAACCGAGGTCATATGCGAAATTTATTGAGGTTTGAAATTGTTCAGTGAACTCCAAATCATGACTTTTGACTTAGTTTGACTATGAAATTTTTAATAAAAAAATATATATAGTCAAAAAATCATTTTTATATGTTTTGGACAGCCTATCAGAGGGTGCCACGTGGCCTGCCCGGAGGCTACCACCTGGCCCCAGGCCGAGGGTTGAAAGTCATGTAAAAAAAGTTGAGGTTCATGGGTTTTGAACCCACAACCCGACAGTTTGGGCAGGCCGACCCGACCGGCCCAATTGTGCAGCTTGTTGAATGAGTCGGGCACTCGTGAATGTATTGTCAGTTTGGATTTGGAACAAGCAGAGAAAAGGAGCTGGGCTAGCCGCCATCTTTGATATGACCAAGTGGTTGGAACCATGGCTTAAAACAATTGAACTAGTAGAATAAAATGGATAAGCCCCGCAAGGATAGCCCCTATGCATAGGACCTCTGCCCTTGACCAAGGCCTAAGGTTGACAGAGAAGGTGGCGGTTAATTCACGGGGGTTTGGGCCCATGTGGCCAGTGCCACTCCAAACAGTTAATGCGATGGTTATTGCGTGGCTTATCCACGCGGCTTAGGCGGAGGCTTGGGTGCGACAGCCACATGTGACAACCCATAACATTGACATTTATTGCCTCCGTCGATTTAGTGTGTGGTTCCTCCAGTTAAGGATATTCTGCCATTTTTGGAGTGCTAATTGGAGTTTCTCCAGTTTTGGAGGAGGATTTTGGGGGACATTGGGCAAAAATTTGTTTTTTCCATAACTTTCTCAATTTTCGACCAAACAAGATGAAATTTTAGTCAATTTTGGGTTTCTTCAGCATTCTGAGTAGTTTCGAATAGGTTTTAGGTCAAACAGAGGTGATCTGTAGCAGCGTTTACTTCGAGGAAGATGAAGGAGCCATAAGGGCCATAATGGAGAAGGCACTGTTTTGGGTTATATTTCACTGTTTAAGGTGAAACAAAAACCATTTCTAGCTATCTTATATCTTTTGAAGCTAAATTTATAGTTGATTTTTCCTATTGAGGCATATTTTTACCCATGTAACCATTTTGAGCAAATTAATAGAGCAAGGACATGCCATTGGGGAGCCTTGGACCGACAGATGTAGCCCAGGAGGGGTGAACTGCTTAAACAATTTGTTGTGTTATGTGATGGTAAATTTTACTTGTTGTGTATTTCTACTGTGATATGTTAAATAGTAAATTTACTTAACTAATCCTCACACTGAAAGATAAAATACATAACCAAAACTACTTTGTTTAACCTGCTATTCATGGAGAACATTTTGGACACTAAATTATATCAGAATGGATACTTTGCATAACATTACAAATATTTCCATTCAGATCAAGTTGGTATTGCAGCTAGAGTTTTACTCTACATTTGTTCTTGTTCAAAGATATAGTTAACTATTTTCAAGTTTTGATGCTTACTAGGCTTAAGCTCAAGAGAGGAGAAGGAAAATTGGTTAGAGATAAAAGTAATCCTCAACCAAGGGGGGCCAGAGTGCCACTATCTCCACCTTCTATTTCACCTCCAAGATCAGCAGCAGAAGCCATAGGCATGTCTTCAAGAGAAGAAGAAGTTCCTGAAGACATTGATCCCAATGAAGAAGAACGGGTGTTCCGAAAGGCATTCCTAGATATGACTGAGATGGTGAGGATACTCTACCAAGAAAGGAATGAAAGGCTTGTAGGAGAAGGGCATAAAAATAAGAAGGAAGGAGAGGGATCTTCAGGAGAAAAGAAAAGTGAAGAAAATTCAAAGAAAGGACATGGAGGAAATGGTGATCCACAATCCCCATCTTCATCCTCTTCCTCTACATCGTCATCCTCAACTTCAATGAACCAATCTCACAAGTCCAAGAACACTGGTAAAAGTTCATTTTTAAAGCTTGATGTTAAGTTTGAGTTGCCTATGTTTAATGGTGAAGTCAATGCAGAAAAACTTGACAATTGGAAGGCAGTTGGAGGTTTACTTGAGGATACAAAACCTTCATGATGACGACACCAAGATTTAGTTAGCCTCTTCGAGAATGGATGGAGCAGCATTGGTATGGTGGGAAGCCAAAACCAAGGATGAAATTAAAAACCATGGTAAGATCACTTTCTCATGGGCTGAATTTATTACTGCAATTAAAAATCAATTTGATCCATTAGCTCATTTACAAAAGGATATCATGAATTGGAAAAACTTCAAACAACTTAAGGGACAAAATGTACAAGACTATACCCAAGAGTTTAGGAGAAGAGCACTCTTATTAGGGTTAGACTTACAAATTTAATACACTTTGCTGAAATATATAGGTGGTTTTCACAACTACCTTAGACATACTATCCTTATGTTCAATCCTACTAGTCTAGACAAGGTTTGTGTACAAGCCATGCATTTAGAGGCTAGAGGGAAACATACTTTTGATGAGGGTAGAAACAAGCCTTTTAAGGGGAAAAACAAAGATAAAACCTCAGAGGGAAAAGGCAAAAAGAATGCATCTGTCAAAAAAGAGGGTGAGAAAGTGATATGTAAACACTGTTCAAGAGAAGGCCATGAAGAGAAAAACTGTTGGAAACTTCATCGTGAAAAAAGAACTCAATTTAACAAAAACAAAGAGAAGAAGAAAATTGCAGCTATTACAACTACACAACAAGACTTAGGAGATGATTCAAGTGACGAAACCAAAAATACAGCCATGGGTTTGAAGAATATGAAGGGTAAAGAAACTAAAACTAAACCAAGTACTAGTGCTTCAAACTGTCATGTACAAGCTCCAAATGAGGAAGAAAGAATTGAATTGTTCCATGTAAGGGTAATCTCAAAACATACAAAAATTGACACATTGTTTGACAGTGGGTCACAAGCGAATATCATATTAGAAGACTTAGTCAAACAGCTAAAACTTGAGACCATTCCACATCAAAAGCCATATCCACTTGGTTGGATATGCAAGGATGCAAACTTACAAGTTTCAAGGAAGTGCATATTGCGTTTTGCGATTACTGCACATTTCATTGACATAGTTGAACTTGATGTAGTGTCGCTTGATATATCAGGAATTGTTTTGGGGAGTCCTTACTTATATGACAGGAAAGTTATCTTCCATCGCCATGAAAATAAGTATCATCCCTTTAAATATGGCAAGGAGTTTATTGTCAAAGCACATCACAAAAGGACAAATATCGCGATGGTAAATGACGGATAGGTAAAAAAGCTAGTGAATTCTAGTAAGAGTTTTGTACTTCTTATGGTTCAGCCTAAGGTTGATGTGAATCATGAGTCATTTGAAAATTGTGATTCCAAGTTAAAATCAGATTTATATGATGTAGTTGATGCACATCATGAGATGTTTCAGGAGCCAATAGTTTTTCCTCCTAAAAGGGAGATTCAACATGAAATATAGTTGCAACAAGATTGTCCTCTTCCCAACATAGGCATGTACCACATGTCTATCATGGAGAATGCTGAAATAAAGAGGCAAATTAAGGACTTGTTGGACAAAGGTTTCATAAGACCAAGCACTTCGCCATGTGGGTCACCGATATTGTTGATTCCAAAGAAAGATGGAACTTGGCGTATGTGTGTGGACTTCAAGGCATTGAACAAGATAACAGTAAAGAATCATTACCCAGTCCCAAGGATAGATGATTTGTTAGATCAACTGAAAGATGCTAATTTTTTCACTAAGTTGGACTTACATAGTGGTTATCATCAAGTTAGAATTGCAGAAAGTGACATTTGGAAGACTGCATTCAAAACTAAACAGGGACTCTTTGAGTGGCTTGTTATGCCGTTTGGTTTATGCAATGCACCTGCAACTTTCATGCGGGTAATGGATGATGTCTTACGTCCTTTTCTCAATGATTTTGTTATTGTCTACTAAGATGACATCTTAATTTTCAGCAAGACTAGAGAAGAGCATGTCATGCATATTAAGAAAGTACTTGATATTTTGAAGAAAAAGCAGTTATTTCTTAAAATGTCAAAGTGTGAATTTGGAAAGAATTATTTGGTTTATTTGGGACACATAGTAGGAGGATTTGCTTTGAGAATTGATCCTTCTATGGTAGAAGCCATTGTGAATGGGCCTACTCCCAAATCCATTATAGAGGTAAGAAATTTTTTGGGTGCAGCTCAGTATTGGAGGAATTTTATAAATAGCAGCTCCTATGCATGCAGTGACAAGTGTGAAGCATGCTTTCCAATGGGGAGGAAAAAAACAAAAAGCTTTCAAATATTTGAAAGAGAAGATAAGTTCAGCTCTAGTCCTTGCATTACCGGACTTGAGACAACCATTCGAGATTCAGACCGATGCCAGTGATTACGCCATGGGTGCAGTTCTCTTACAGCATGGTAAGCCTATCACATTTCATTCTGAGACATTTAATGGTGTTGTTGTGAATTATCCTACATATGATAAGGAGTTGTATGTGTTGGTACAAAGCGTCAAAAAGTGGAAACACCATTTGATGGGCAAAGAGACATTTTTTCATACCGACCATCAGCCTTTACAGTACTTGCAGTCGCAAAGTAAATTGCAGCAGTCACGACATTTCAGATGGATGGGTTTCCTACAACAATTTCACTTGGTAATAAGGTACAAGAAAGGTATTTTCAATAAAGTTGTTGATATGCTTTCGAGGCCTATTATTAGTGCTCCTACTTTACTTAAGAATGATTCTATTGTACATGAGAGTTACATAGAACAATATGCATCAAATGTTGATTTTAAGGATGTGTATGCTAACTTGAGTGAAGGGAATCATGTTGAGGAGAATGATTATCACTCTCATAATAATTTGCTATTTCATATGGGAAAGTTATGTATACCATAGGGAGAGAGACTAAGTGTCATGAAAGAAGCTCATTCTTCTCTTATTGCTAGACATTTCGGGGTAAGCAAAATGGTGGCACATTTATAGAGGTATTGTTATTAGCCTCGCATGGTAGATAGTGTTTCACGTTACATTAGAGGTTGTTCATTATGTGCTACAAGCAAGCCTAGCAATAGGAAGCTTGGTTTATATACGCCATTACCGGTACCTTCTAGACCATGGGAAAGTGTTTCTATGGATTTTTTTGGAGGTCTACCATTGTCTAGAAAGAAACATGATTATCTTTATGTAGTAGTTGATAGATTCAATAAGATGTGTATTCTTATGGCATGTAAGAAATCTATAGCTGCTGATTTATATTTTCAACATGTATGGGTTCATTATGGCTTGCCTACTTCTATTGTTAGTTACAGGGATTCCAGATTTGTTGGGAATTTTTGGTCCAATTTATGGAAGATGATGGACACTAAGTTGAAAAAGAGTACTGATTTCCATCCACAAACAGATGGCCAAACAGAGGCAGTGAACAGAACCATTGTACATCTTTTGAGAGGTTATTGTAGTAAGCATCCCAAGCTTTGGGATGAGCACTTGCATTACATTCAACATGCTTATAACCGGGGGCCAAGCACTCTTCTACAAATACTTCACCGTTTGAAGCTTGTTTTGGGTATTTGCCTAAGTCACCTTTAGATTTCATTCTTGAGAAGGATGTTTCCATTGATGGGCATAGTGACATTGAAAAAGCTTGCATGTTCATTGAAATAATTCAGCTCATACATCAACAAGTTCAAGAACAACTTGAAAAAAGTCAAGGAAAGTACAACGAGGCATCATAAACACAGAGTTGATCATAAGTTTCAAGGAGATGAGGTACGGCTGCAAATTAGTAAGGAAATAATGCAAGGAGAAGGTAAAAATTTGAAGCCTATTCGTTATGGTCCATTCAATATTCTTAAACAAGTTGGAAATAATTCTTTTCAACTAGATTTTCCTTGATATATGCAAATGTATTCCGTTGTGAATGTGGAAAATTTAAGTTTGTATGAAACTCCTTTAATTGTTGATCAATAGAGTGACATTTAGCTGCCATACATAGAAGATTTCTCACTAGAATATTTGGATGAGCTGAAAAAGGATGCTATCCTTGATAGGAGGACACACACTTCGAAGAGAGGAAGTGTCGATTATCTTCGGATTGGTCTTAAAGGCAGCAAACCAAGTAAGGAAAAATGGATGGAATTGGAAAAGGTGAGGGGTTTGTACCCTCATCTTCTGAACAGGTAATTGAAGGCTTTCGGGGTCCAAAAGCTTCCCAATGGGGAGGTGTGATCAAAAGATCATGTCCAAATTAAGAAATTTGCTCAAAAATGAAAGTGCTCAGAAATGGTTGCAATATGAACGATTGGAAAGGTCTCGTTGATTTGATTTTGGGGCCGTGAACGGTTCTCAAAACCGAGGTCGTATGCGAAAGTTATTGAGGTTTGAAATCGTCCAGTGAACTCCAAAACAAGATTTTTGACTTAGTTTGACTATGAAATTTTTATAAAAAAATATATAGTCAAAAAATTATTTTTTATATGTTTTGGACAGCCTATCAAAGGGTACCACATGGCCTACCCAGAGGCTACCACGTGGCCCCAGGCTGAGGGTTGAAATTCATGTAAAATAAGTTGAGGTTCATGGGGTTTGAACCCACGACCCGACAGTTCAGGCAGGCCGACCTGACCAGCCCAGCTGTGCAGCTTGTTGAACAAGTCAGGAACTCATGAACGTATTGTCAGTTTGGCTTTGGAACAAGCGAAGAAAAGGAGTTGGGCTATCCCTCGTCATTGATATGACCAAGTGGCTGGAACCGTGGCTTAAAACAGTTGAACCGGCAGAATAAAAGGGATAAGCCCCGCATGGCTAGCCCCTATGCATAGGACCTCTGCCCGCAACCAAGGTCTAAGGTTGACAGATAAGGTGGCGATTAATTCATGGGGGTTCGGGCCCATGTGGCTAGCGCCACTCCAAACAGTTAATGCGACGGTTATTACGTGGCTTCTCCACGCGGCTTAGGTGACGACTTGGGCGTGACGGCCACATGTGACAGCCCATAACATTAAAATTTATTGCCTCTATCGACTTAGTGCGTGGTTCCGCTAGTTAAGGATATTTCACCATTTTTGGAGCGCTAACTGGAGTTCCTCCAGTTTTGGAGGAGGATTTTGGGGGACACTGGGCAAAAATTTGTTTTTGCCATAAATTTCTCAATTTTCGACCAAACAAGATGAAATTTTAGTCAATTTTGGGTTTCTTCAGCATTCTAAGAAGTTTGGAATAGGTTTAAGGTTGAACAAAGGTGATCTACAACAAATTTGCTTCGAGGAAGATGAAGGAGCCATTAGGGTCATCATGGAGAAGGCACTGTTTTGGGTTATATTTCACTGCTTAAGGTGAAACAAAAGCCATTTCTAGCTATTTTCTATCTTCTGAAGCAAAATTTACATTTTTTTTTGCCTATTGAGGCATATTTTTACCTGTGTAACCATTTTGAGCAAATTAATAGAGCAAGGACATGCCATTGGGGAGCCTTGGACTGACAGATGTAACCCAGGAGGGGTGAACTGCCTCAACAATTTGCTATGTTATGTGATGGTGAATTTTACTTGCTGTGTATTTTTGCTGTGATATGTTAAACAATAAATTTACTTAACTAATCCTCACACTGAAAACTCAAATACATAACTAAAACTACTTTGTTTAACCTGCAATTCATGGAGAACACTTTGCACACTAAATTATATCAGAATGGATACTTTGCATATCATTACAAATATTTCCATTCATATCATTCAAGAGGTGAAGTTAGATTCTACGTAGTTATGAGTGTTCCAAAATACTAATTTCATTATCTTCCTATTTTTTATGATTCTCGTAAGTTTTAGGGTTTGTCCTAGGTTGCAACATGTTCATCATGGTTGCAAGGAAAATTCTATGGTTTCTTCATTCTTTTTTCTCTACTGAGGGTAAGAGATTAATCCCTGAGATACGTTTACCATGGATTCATCATTATTAAATTATGAGTTCAACCCATAGGGCTTTATATTGTTAGTATAAAATTTCTAATTCTTTCCCATTTATAATTTTACTATGATGTACTAATTTCTCTTCTTCTTCATTAATGCTTCAATTTCAATCTCTTACTCATTTTTTTCTCTTCATTCCAATTGCATGTATTTTTCATCATCTTCTTTGTTACATCTACTGTGTCACAGATGGAATTTCTTTCCACATTTATTATTCATCTTTGAATTTACCTACTTTGTTTGTTTCCCTCTCATTCATGCAACAAGAAATAACCTATTTTTATGGTTCAGGGGGATTTTGACTTGAATAAACTTTTCCATATTTTTGGTAGTTCCTACTTCATTTCAATGTTATTATTTTCTCTTTCTGTCTAAATTTTTCCATGGTTTTAAATTTTAATATTAATCATCTCCAATTCATTCCTTATGTGAGGATGTGAGAATTTACTTGGGACACATCAGATTAGAGTAATTGATCTCATGATAACATGGGCCCTCATGTTGCAGGTGTTTCACATTCATGTGTGTGTTCATCTATATCGTTTTTATTTTAACTTAATATTTTTTGCAAAAATATAATTCTTATTTACCTTAGAATTATTGAAATAAATCATCTTTAAATGTACACCACTCAAATGACATATATGATAATGAGGATTTCCATCACATGTACCAATAGTGTTTTGTACAAATGACATTTTAATTATTCATTCTTCATTTTTCAAAATATTATTGTACCTAACTTATTCATTTGCACTTTGTTTTTTGTTTCCATTCAATCTTGACAACTCGACCTTCGTCCTTAATCGTTGATTATATCTTTGTGGGTTAATGTTTCCCTGTGGTAGTGGCTCGAGGATTGGGATTGTGGTTATGGGTGAATTGGATGGAATAATATTTTGGTTGGGTATTATATTATATTGACAAAAAAATAAATACATTTAGAATATGGATAATTTTAATTATTCCTTATCATGTTCAAACTTTTATTTAACTGATATCGGTTTTGCTTTATATCTATATTGAATTCTTTTTGTCTCACTTTGTTCCCATTATGTTTTGTTTCCATTTCTCTTCTATCTTTTCAATTTTAATGTTTCATTTTATATTAGTCACCTTGTATATTTTAATGAACACAATAATTACGCCTTAAGGCGTTCTTATTTGAAAACAACTTTCCTAGTTGACACTGTGTACTATTGTTGACCATTAGATCCATTGTTAGATGATTGAGCAATGTTCTGCCATTAGATTATAAACAGTTAAAAATGAAACATACCTAATCTTGATTTATACAACCGCTCAATCTTGATTTATACATAAATGATCACCTTTAATGTGTCTGCAATTTGTTAAATCTATGTGAATCAAACTAGAAGGAGAATGCGCATAACTAGAAGGAAAATGCGCATAACTTCTGAGCGTCGTGTTCAGTGGATAGTTGTTGGCGTTGAAGATTTTGTAGAGGAGTTGGCATTGCAGATTTGGCATTGCAGGCAGAGGAGCATTGTCTATGCCTTACCACCTCAGTCCCTTGTGTTGCCACTGGTTATTTGAAAACAAGAACCAGCGCAGTAGGATGATGTTGGGACGAGATCATTTCAGATTGTGTCCAGGGAGGATGTTAACCGGTGTACTGATATGTGAAGACGTGTTGAGATCGAAGAGAGCCTTTCGAACTAAAATGCGCAACATCTAGTTGAAGAGTGTTGGGACCTGTAAGGCAAACCTGTCTTGAATCCATCGTATGATGGAAAGGGAGTTACTGGTGCTTTCTGGGGCACAGACCCAGCTTCAAGCTTTTGTTCCTTTTTTTATCCTATCTCCTTTAGTTCTTTATCATCAATGTGATGAGTCTTTGTACGTACTTGCTTTGTTTATAAGTGTAGCACAGGGTATATTTTGGTCATTCATAATAGTAGTTTGCTTGTACTTTGAAGCGATGTAAAACATTTGATATTAGTAAAAAAATTTGTTTGATATCAGTTTGCTCGAATTTTTTTACCATTTTATGTTTTCAAGTGGGCACTCTTTGGCTTGGGTTGGGTTGTAACATAGATTTAAATTTTTTATTTAATTTTTTAATTTAATTTACATGTTTGTTGGAAATTAGAAATATGAAACTCGTGAGTAATTCAATCAGAGTATATTTTGGTCATTCATAAGAGCATTTTACTTGGATCAATGTCTATCTTTTAAAGCTATAAAGACTGAAGTTATTGTGTAATTATTTTTATTGCAACTTTTGCACAACACAATGCCATGTGATAATTGCCTCAATTTTTCTACCATAGTTTTTGGATGCAGTTGCAATATTTATACTGTGTTTTTAAATACTTTTAGATTTTTTACTATCTACCATATTCTAAGCAAGTATTTGCATACAAAATGGATTAGAGCAAAGTGTAAATAAATAAACCTATTTTTAAATATTTATATATATTTTGCTATCTACCTTAATCTAAGAAAATATTAACATACAAAATACACCTAAATAAATACACCTACGACAAGTAGTTACTGTACACCATTCTTAATGTTTTCTTGAACACTTTAATAAGGAATTAATATCAATAATAAGAATTTAGTGAAAATGTATTAATATTAAACTAAAATGATTACTAATTCAAACAAGAAATATCTAAGTAAATTAAGTAACTTCGTTTTTAACAAAAAAATAACTAAGTAAATAAAGTAACTCCCCTAGCTGCCATTGTGTACTATTGTTAATGTTGACCTTTTATTGCAAAGAAATGACATGCACAATATGGCCATGTCATATCACAATTTAAAGACCTTAAGATTCAGGAAGGGAAGCATGGAGAAATAATAGAATTTATAAGTAATAACTCAATGTGCCAAAATATGTGTGGAAAAGCTTAAATGAGTGATTTTATCATGGGAGGCACCCCACCTTTTTCTTAAATCCAAACTTTTTTCATGCCTACTCCTTCATTATCTAAGTATTTTGCCTTGCTATTGTGAATGCATAGAACTTGAATTTTTTATTTATTTATTCTACCTTTTTATCTTCATTTTTAATGTAAGATATAAAATACGAAAAGTAAGTTGTTAAATGATGTGTGATAAAAGAGTTGAATATTTATAAATAAATATTCCACTAACACTACTTTCCTTACTGGATGATCCATAATAATTGATTTAATGTCTTTTCATATTGTCTATTCAATATTATTTTATTTTTATATTATAAATTAGATGAAAAAAATTGAACTAATTAGTATATGATGCTTAATATTTACTTTTACCATTTCATAATTTGATTTCTTTTCGAAATTACCTTCACGATCTTCTCTTAGAGAACTTACCAATTTCATATCACCATATCTCCTTCAAAGATCAACAGAATTCTACCCTCCATGTGATAATTGCCTCAATTTTTCTACCATATACCACATGTCGTTAATGTACTGTACACCATTGTTAATGTTTTCTTGAACACTTTAATAAGGAATTAATATCAATAATAAGAATCGTTACTGTTTGTACACCATTGTTAATGTTTTCTTGAACACTTTAATAAGGAATTAATATCAATAATAAGAATCGTTATTGTAATGTACACCATTGTTAATGTTTTCTTGAACACTTTAATAAGGAATTAATATCAATAATAAGAATTTAGTGAAAATGTATTAATATTAAACTAAAATGATTACTAATTCAAACAAGAAATATCTAAGTAAATTAAGTAACTTCTTTTTTAACAAAAAAATAACTAAGTAAATAAACTTACTCCCCTAGCTGCCATTGTCTACTATTGTTAATGTTGACCTTTTATTGCAAAGAATGTCATCTCACAATTGAAAGACCTTAAGATTCAGGAAGGGAAGCATGGAGAAATAATAGAAGTTATAGGTAATAACTCAATGTGCCAAAATGTGTGTGGAAAAGCTTAAATGAGTGATTTTATCATGGGAGGCACCCCACCTTTTTCTTAAATCCAAACTTTTTCATGCCTACTCCTTCATTATCTAAGTATTTTGCCTTGCTATTGTGAATGCATAGAACTTGAATTTTTTATTTATTTATTCTACCTTTTTATCTTCATCTTTAATGCAAGATATGAAATAAGAAAAGTAAGTTGTTAGATGATGATGTGTGATAAAAGAGTTGAATATTTATAAATAAATACTCCACTAAAATTACTTTCCATACTTGATGATCCATTAAATCTTGATTTGTGCAACAAATCTGAAATATAACTGATTTGTGCAACAAATCTGAAACATAACCACTTGCAAAATGATTGAATACATTTACAAAAAAAGATAATTTATATGATTTTTGATAAAAACAATAGTAGTAATCTGATCCAAGAGGGCGAATTAATGGCAAAGCATGAAATTTATGAGAATAGAAAAATATGCAATTTATGACTTAAGGCATTTCCTTTGCAACATGTGGTGCAATTGCTAGTTAATTAATTGTGTTAAAACACAAAATGTTACAACAACCTTCATAGATTACAAATGTTATAAACATTAATTTTACACTTTATTTGTGTGTGGTGGAGGGGATGTGTGCTTATATTTACATATGATTAATTTGTGTGTGGCGGAGGGGACGTGTGCTTATATTTACATGTGATTATATGGTTTTTTGGGTGGAAATGTCACACTAAAATGACCTAAATGACCTATTTGTGGTGGGTATGTCACACTAATGTAACCTAGAATTGATTTTAGTAAAAATGTTATCAACATTAAATTTACAATTTAAATGTTTATATGTGTGGGAAAAGGGAGAAAGAAATATATTTATATTTACTATATTTATATAAATGATAAACTAAATTCTTATTATTTTAAAAAGAAAATTTAAATTTTATATGCAATAAAATAAATTAATAAATATAAATTTTTTATTTAACATAAATAGAACAATAAACTAAATTCCTATAATTTAATATATACTTTATATATTAAAAAAATATTTTAGAAATTTTAAATGGTTTAGAAAGCAAATTAATGTTGAAATGAGAAAGTTATATATTGAGTGGAAGTTGTGGTAATCTAAATCAATTTTATATGCCTGGTTTTCTGCACCACTTCAAACTCGTATTTACGATGTAAACTCTAAATTATAATCATTTTTTCTTTTATTACAAAGTTTTTGAATAAATTTATATAAATATTTTTTAAAGATAATTATTATTATTTTCTATTATATAAATATTATTTTTAAAAATTAATGATCATTTAAATTTATATATTTTTATAAAATATTATATTATAAAAATAGTAATTATTTTGATGATGATGGTGGTGGTGGTGGTTAACGTTTACTGAGACCAAACTTTGGTATATTGGACCTATAATTTTCTGAGTTCTTAATTGTCTGGCTTTTCATCTTTCTTGGCGAGCTTGGTGTTGTAGCTTTCTTTTTCTTCTCTATGGTCTTCCAACTTCCTTTATCTTGTACCTCCTTCATCTCTTCTGATTCTTGGGACCCTGGTGTCTTATCTTCAGGATCTGGGAGATCTGCTTTGCTGCTAAATGAAGATTTTTTTTGTGCGGTATTCGAATCCTCATAATTGTTGATGCTTGAGGCACTGACGAGTTTTTTTTTTTTTTTTTTTTTAGCGGGGCTTTCCCCCTGCTTGTCTTGAGGGTTGTTTCTTTCTTGCCTAATTTCATGCAATGTAGAGTTTTCTGGAGAGTATTCTTCCTTGATGACAGTGTAATGTTCATTTTGTGCTCCTTCCCACCTGTAGATCTATGGTGATTCTTTCTAGCAGAATTTTTCTGGGAGACTTTTGGGCAATTTTTGGCTAGATGGCCTGTCTCAAAGTAGGATCGACATCTAAAGAGGACACTTTCATAGTCAAGTTTCTAGTTCCATACATAGTCTTTGCTTGTTAGGATTATTTCAGCTAGGAATCCGGCGTTGAAGTCCATTTCTACACAGATGCATGCATAGGTGGTTTTGACATATTCCTATGTTTCTGAGCATCTGCAGTAAAATTTCCCAATTGCATTTCCAATGGCTTTTAGTGAGGAGAGATTCCAGAGATGCAAAGGTAGGTTTGGCAATCTAACCCAAACTGGTGTTGAGGTTATAACTATTGTTGAGGGATCGAAAGATGGGTTCCATGGCTTCATGAATAGCCCCGAGTTTTCCCAAAACCAAGTGCCAGAATCTAAATGCATTGTCTTCTTTTAGAGTTTTCAAAATCTAATATAAAGAAACCCTTAGCACAGGGGTAGATATTAATTTCATCATAAATGATAGGCTTCCATACCTTCGAGATCCAACTGTGGAGAGTTGTCAGCCGTGGCCAAAAGCCATTAAACCGGCAGATTAAGGCACTTTCAGAAAACTTCAAAGCCTCATCCAATGAGGCATTGACCACATACACAGTGGGAGCTGGGGCTTCACTGAAAATATGGGTAGGAGCTTGACTCTGAGAGGAGGACGGAATTGGGCCAACAATTATCTTTGCGAAGTTGGGAGCCATACTGGACCCAAAGGTGAGAGCCTCCAATAGTGAACTTGCTAACACGGTTCGCTGCCTCTGTAATTTTTTACTGCTCGGACACAGAATTTCGCCCAAACAAATTTTCTATTTCACATTGCAGAGGCCACCGAATTCTATTCAAGATCAACGAGTTAACCCACACAAAATTCTGCAAAAGAGACCACAGAAGATGACTCCTTATATTTGAACCATAGGATATGTGAACCGCAGAAGATACTCGCAGAATGAAAGATATATAAGTTACCGCAGAACGAAAGCCGCAAAAGATACTGCAGAATATAAGAACGAAAGTCGCAGAAGATAATCGCTGGAAAATATAAGAACGAAACCCGCAGAAGATAATCGCTGGAGAATATAAGAACGAAAGCCACAAAAGATAATTAAAACAAGATGTGAACCGCAGAAAAGAAACCAAATAAATGATATCTGCCAAATATAAGAACGAAAACCGCAAAAGATAATTGCTAAAGAATATAAGAATGAAAGCCGCAGAAGATAATTACCAAAGAATATAACTAGAAATTGCACCTGTGGTGCAAAGGAACGCCGAAAGGAGACGAATGGTGTATTTTGGGTCCCACTGTCACACCCTTTTGACAAACGCACTCATGGTTTTGAAAAAAAAAAATTGCTTACGGAAGTACTTATAGCAGTTTCTTGAGAGAAGATTAAGTGGTGCCGCAATGCATGAGAAGCGTAGATTTTGCAAATAATGGTTTAAACGAAAGCATTTTGCGGGGGCACTATTAGATGCACATGACAGTTTGAAACGTAAGCGTATAAGCAAGTGGAATACATTGATTGGAATTGTCAATGGTATTGAGCAAACACTAAATAGTAGATACTGAAGCCTCAAACAGCAAATTGAAATTGCATAAGATTAGTAAAGAGTGACTTGCTAGTGCATATTTGTAATATTCGAAGTTTTTTTTTTTTTGAAATTATTGTTAATCATATTTGAAATGATATATGCACATCACAATTTCAAACGTGTGCGTATACAGAAAAAGAAAAACATTGATTGAAGTTGTAAATAGTACTAAGTAAATACTAAATAGTAGAGAGAGTAAGATTGAAATGGCTAGTTTGACTCAAACAATTAGAAAGCAATTTATTTTATTTTAGAAAGAGTGAAGCAAATGTACTAAATGTCTTTGCGAAGATCACATTAGAATAGATTAGGTTGAAGCGTGTTTATTTATTTATTTATTAATCTTTATTTTATTTTATTTCTATTTATTTAGTTATTTATTTATTTATTTATTTTATTCTTATTTTTGTAATTAAGGAATTTTTTTGTATCTATTTTTATTTTTATTTTAATTTTATCTTTATTTTATTTTATTTCTATTTATTTATTCATTTTTATTTATTTATTATTATTATTATTATTATTATTTTATCATAGCATGTAACTCTAAAAAATAAAATAAATATATAAATTGAAACGCCCACTTTCGGCGTAAATATATTTTTTCAGAAAAATATTGCGTCATATTTTAGATGTAACAATTGGTATCAGAAATAATATAAGTGGTACAAAATTTCCGAAGAGCGCATATCATACATCATAGGTTCAACAACCCAACTCCTACTCCAACACTAAAAAAAATGTCAAAAATTTATAGTCCCCAAATACAACTACATGTTTTGAGCCAAGATTGAGAATTGTGTGACCATAAAAATAAAAATGATAATTTGAATATCTCCGGAAACTTTCTCAAAGAAGATCAGCAACATTAGCAGGAAGCTCCTCAATAACCACATTGTAGAACCTCTGAATGTCTTGCAGCATTCTCTCGTCATCTCTTGTAACAAAGTTTATTGCCACGCCCTTCCTTCCAAACCTGCCACTACGACCAATTCGATGGAGGTAGTTTTCTGGCTGGGTAGGAAGGTCATAGTTGATGACTAGTGAGACTTGTTGCACATCAATGCCACGTGCCAGCAGATCAGTTGTAATGAGGACACGTGAGGATCCAGATCGAAATTCCCTCATAATGATATCCCTGGTGTTTTGATCCATGTCCCCATGAGTAGCAGAGACAGTGTGATCCCGAGCTCTCATCTTGTCTGTCATCTAATCAACCTTTCGCCTGGTGTTAACACTTTGTGTGATTGCGAGGGTCTCATACAGATCACACAGCGTATCCTCTTTTTCAACGTTGACATAGAACTGCTTGATACCCTCAAGTGTCAACTCACCCCTCTTCACTAGAATCCTCACAGGCTTAGTCATGAATTTCCTGGTGATCTCAAGAGCTTCAGGAGGCATTGTAGCAGAGAAAACACCCACCTGAAACTTTGAAGCCCCTGAAGGGAGTAGCTGAAAAATATCATAGATCTGGTACTTGAAACCCCTGGAAAGCATTTCATCGGCTTCATCCAGCACAAACATCTTGACGTAATCGAGGCGAAGAGAGTGCCTGCGTAACATGTCAAACACACGGCCTGGGGTTCCAACAACAACATGAACTCCACTCATGAGTATACGCTGATCATCACGAACACTGGTTCCACCTACGCAGGCATGAACTTTAACCTCCAAGTAGTCCCCGAGAGCGCACATCACCTTTTCGATTTGTTGTGCAAGCTCTCGGGTGGGAGCGAGAACCAAAGCCTGGCATTGCAACAAGCCATAGTCAAGTTGCTGCAGAATTCCGGAACAGAAAGTCGTTGTCTTGCCCGTTCCAGACTGGGCCTGCTGTATCACATCAAAACCCTTGCAGAATGGCAGTATTCCCCTCTGCTGAATTGCAGACGGCTTCTCAAACCCATAGGTGTAGATGCCTCTAAGAAGATTCTCGTGCAGGCCCATTTCATCGAAGCTTTCGTGAACTTCATCGTACCTTGCAAACGCCTCCTCTCCTTCTCCTCCCTCTGTACTTGAAAGTATTTCTTTCATCTTCGCATCATACTGACGAGCGTCGAACAAACTTGCATTTGCTACCACTCCGGCTCCGCCTCCGGCCATGATTAAGATTTAAGACGCACAAGCTGAGATCGAATAGCAGAAATGGATTTCGCACAACAGAGATTTAATACGCACAAGCTGAAATCCAATAGCGCGTAACGTGGTGGACAGCTGACAACTACGACCAATAATCTATTTACCTTTGTCAAGATATTACTGGTTAGAAGGGCGATGAGAAAGCCCTCCCATTAGCTGAAAGAACAGTCACATTCGGCTAAAGCCGGTAAAGGGAACGCCTTTCAGCGTAAAAACGAAAGCCGCAAAAGACAATTTAAAAATATATTATAAATTAATGTTACATTTATAATATATATTAGCTTTCATGATTATATATATAATTTGACTAGTCCTAATACTTAAGAATATATATGTGTAATTTTTTATGCATAGACCAAAAAATTTTAGTATAACCTTAATTTTCGTTTTAAAATGAAATTAATATTATAATTAAAATTAAAACAGAAATATTCCACTTAAAAAAAAAAAATTGTAATTTTATGTCCATATATTGTATAGTGGATGATCTAAGTTTTATTTTATAAAACACTTTGATTGCCGCACGAAATTGAATATGTGATCATGTGTCGCTGGGTTGTTATTCAGAATTCTAAACGTATAGGAAAATACGTGTAAATACATTAAATAGATTAATTTTATTTTATTAGAAATAGTGTTTTAAGATTTCTTTACTTGAGGTGTTTGTTATACTCGATGGAGAAGCCGCTGAGGTGGACGATCTAAGTTTTATTTCATAACACACACTCCTCTCTTAACCACAGCCACACGAAATGGGATATGTGATGACGTGTAATTACTTGATCTTTAGAATTTTAAATAAATAATTATGTAAATAGATTAATGATATACATTAAATTAATATTATATTTCATCGTTTGTGAAGTTGTCCGGATTTTTTTTAGATTTATTGGTGAGAGATACACAACTTGTGTTTACCTCACATCACTGTCTTGTGATGACACGAAGCTTCAAATCATTGCCAGTAAGTCTAATATTCCATGGAGACAAACAAAAAGCAACAATCCAAAGTAAAAAAAAAAGTAGCATACACTTTTCTTTTCTTTTTGGATTGAAAATAACATTTAATATCTTAAATAAAATATTTTTTATTAACCATCAACTAAATGTCGTTACAACAACCAAAATCATAGGAGATTATCTGCTTTTATTAAAAAAAAAAAAAATTGGGTGTAAGTTTCAACTTTTACTTACCGCAAAAAGATTTTACAAGTTGTGTTGGACCATATTGCTAATATACCCATAGGGAAACCATACCAACAATGTAGTGTTAATGCCTTATAAGTTTGATAGGTAGTTTAATAAACAAAATATGTGGTTTATGCTTGCTATGTACATCAGAGGCCTATGACTTGCTAAAATTAGAGAAACTATTTAGTACTTACTATATATCATAAATTCTAAGCATATTGTCTAAAAAATAAGAAGATTAAAGGGACCTGGGTCCATGATTTGCATCACTGGGACATGCTCGGTTCTAGTCCATCCTCTATGCCGAGTCATTTGACAAAGAGCAGTAACCACATCCACAAACCAAATCCAATCCCTTCCCAGGATCATTATCTGTGTAATTCAAAAGGCTAAGGCCAACCAACCTTGCCTTCAAGCCATCTCTAACACACTTCAGAAGATGGTTGCAGACCACTCTTAGACTAATTCCACCCATGATAACTTTTACTCGCATGGCCTTTGATGCACCTTCAACATACAACTCACCCTACTTGTTAACCACAACACACATTGAAATTACAGGTGCCCCTATTCCAGTTGCAGATTTACCTCTAACACTGGTGCCGAACGTCTATTGTTGAAACAGATAGAGAATCCTAGCACTACCATCCAATCTCTAGAATTTCCCAGCACCAGTGCCACAAGCCTAGTAAAAATCTCACCATATCTCCAAACAAGAGGCATAAAATGCATGATGAGGAGTGTAAACATCCACCAAGGCCAATTCTACCCAATTCTCAATAGACTAGTATGAAATATGGCATCAGAGTCCATGCTCTGCGTATGATATACCCCATAACTCGCCAGAATGTTATCAGATTTCTTATCACAGTCATTGTCCTCCAGAATTAGGATGCCTTGTAGTAATTGAAGCGAATCCTAACTAGGCGCAAGCACAAATCTACCAGTTACCAGCCTTGAACTCTTTTAAATGCGAAGTCGAAGAGAAACATAAAATCAACCAGGTCCGATGTTACAATTTTCCTAGTAACGTGAGGGCACATTAAACCACGACACCTCACCTAAGTCTAGTGGAGGTGCCCCGTACTGCTTATCAACCATATACACATAATGATTTCAAGTGTCTATCCCATCGATGCGATCACCTCCATGCATCCACAAGAAGCTCGAATTTGCAGAATTTGAATTGGAGATTCAAGTTGCTCATGAAATTTACTAAAACATAAGAGTCAAATGTACTCTACCAATCTGCGAAAGTAAATTCACCATCGAGAACACAAATCAATAACATGCATTAAGATTCAACACACATACACAAAGATATATCTAGTTAAGAAACTACTCAAAACCCCTTACTATCTATATTGCATTAATCAAAGAATATGGATGAATACAATATGCTCTGCTCAACCTTGAGCTCAACCTGCAGAAGTATTTTCTATCCTCTACCTGACTGACTAACCTTGGCGAATACTTAGCCAATTTTCCAAGCCTCCAAGCTCCTATTTCCTTGTGATATTTCCTTTGGAATTATTCCCCTATTAATTAGGAAATTCCTCAATGAGAATTGCGCAATTCCTTTAGGCCTTCCTTTCACTACATGCATGAGCTGTACAATTTGGAATATTCTACAACTGATAGTACACAACCCTTAAGCTCCAATATCAATTGGGTAACTCAAATTTCATGTATGCATGAGTTAATTTAGGTCAATTGATTAGTTAACTAGTTAAACACTGAAGTTGCACCCCATTGCTACACCTCCCACTAGTTCCTCCAATAGTTGGAACTAGTTTAATTGACCTTAACTCAATTTAACTGAATTAAATTGTTACAACTGAAATAAATTCAACCTAGGCTCCTAAAAGTATAGGAATCAATGTACACAACTCAAGTTCAGCTTCCAACTTGAATTAACTTAAGATAATTGAGTGATAATAACTTAGTTAACTCATTCATGTTGATTGTTGATGTAGAATTTCAATTTTATCCTAATTTAATAAAAGGAAAAAGTAAATTAGGAATTTCTTGATGCATTTTCAACACTCCCTATCAGCAAGAAAGGGATTAACAGATATCCCAATCCTATTTCCATGGAACTTGAATTTTCCTCTTGACAAGGCCTTTTTCAAAATATCCGCATCATGTTCCTCCGTCAGAATGTACTGCAACAACATGATCCACCTTTGCACACTATCTCGCTGATGGTGGTACTAGATATCAATATTCTTGGATCAATTGTGAAAAACTGAATTCTTAGAGAGTTTGATACAACTCTGGTTGACATAGGAATCATGATAGGATCCATCATCTAACCAAATAGCCCAACAAGAATCTTTCTCATCCAGATAGCTTCACAAGTTGCTTGACTAGCAGCCATGTACTATGCTTCTGCTGAACTGATTACAACTTATCTCTGCTTCCTGTTGTACCAAGGAATTGCTGCTGACCTAATATTGAAGATTCCTCCTGAAGTGCTCTTCTGATCTAATGAACTACCCACCCAATCTGCATTAGTGAAGCCGTGCAACTTCACTCCCTTTATCCATTTGTACCGAAGTCCAAACTAAGTGGTACCTCTGAGGTACCGTAGTACATGTTTAGAAACCCTCCAAAATAATTTGGTTAGTCGAACCATGGCTTGGCTCAACTGATTGACCGCATAACACATGTATGGTCATTTTTTCACAAAATACATGAGAGAACCTACCAACTTCATGTACACGGTAGCATCCACTTCCTCACCTGAAGTGGCATCCTCTTTCCTCTAGTTGGTCACTAGAGGATTCTCCATGAGTTTTCATTTGTCTATATGGAACTTGTATCTCATTGGCATACTTTCCCTGAGAGAAAAACAATTCACCTTCTCTATGACATACTTCCAAACCAAGGAAATAGTGCATCAACCCCATGTATTTCATTTCGAATTCTCTTGCAAGATCCTCATTGCAAAACTCGATAAGTTGTTCATCACCAGTCAAAATCAAATCATCAACATATAAGACTATAATCAACAATTTACCTTCTACTAGAATGTGGTAAAGGTTTGCATCTGTTGCACTTTTGGTGAAGCCCAACCCGGTGAGGTAGCTATAAATCATGGTGTACCAAGCACGAGGTGCTTTCTTTAGCCCATACAACACTCACTTGAGTCGACACACATGTGAATCTTTGTTGAAGGTATCAAATCCTTTAGGCTATTCAATGTACACCTCCTCCTCAATCACTCCATTGAGGAATGTTGTCTTCACATCCAAAATTGAACTAATGGAAGAGTACCTTGCTATAGGAGAAAATGTCTCTTCATAGTCAATCACTTCTAACTGAGAGTACTCCTTTGCCACAAATATGGCCTTGTGCTTTTCGATGCTTTTGTCTGCTGCATGATTTACCTTGTAAATCAATCTAGAACCTACCACTAAATTTTCTACTGGTCTTGGGACAGCTTCCCAAACATAGTTTATGACAATGGAATCATATTCCTCTACCATAGCATCAACCCGTACCAGCTGCTCTACTGCTTCCTCGAATGAGACTGGTTTTGTCTCTATTAGATTACTCATTAGAGCCATGTAGCCTATTTTTTTGTTGACCTCCTCTGCCTTCATTGTGGTGTGGGTGCTCCCACATTCTCTCTAGAATCCTGTAATAATATTTTAGCTTCCCTGGTCCACTTCCTTCCTTCCATGGATGTCTCTACTTGAGTGCCTGTCTCCACTTTCTGCTCCTCTACATGTAGTTGCTCTACATGTTCTTGAGGTTCTTCCTTTGGATTCAAAAGCTCTTGATATGCATGAAACTGAATCTCCCTCTCAAGGGAACACTTCATTTCCTTCTCTTCATCGAACTTCACATCTCTACGAACATTTGTCATCCTAAAAGATGGCAGGTACACTCAATAGTTGTGAGGTGTGTTAGTGTGAATTCTAATCGCAAGCGTACAAAAAAAGCTCACTTTAGTTGTGCATAACAAACAGCCCTAACGTCAAATATGGTTGTCAATTTCCTTAGATCTGCAGTTAGTGATCAGAATAAATGCTAAAGAAATCTGTATCTATGCAGTTAAAGACATTAAACAACAAATAATAAGCAAGAGTTGCTCCATGCATCCAATGAATAAGACAATAATTTTTAAGGAATTTTTTGTATTATGACACTTGGGAAGGGAACATAGAAAGATGTTACCAGTCCCCCTCAATGGGATGGGTTCTTGTATGTCCTTAGTGCTTCAGATCTAAGATCTCTCTCTCTTGATGGTGCAAAAAACCAGACAAAATGGAACTCAAAAGGGAGCTCACAAGAAAAAAGTAGGAAAATATGACAATGATGGAGGATCAAGGTCAGACCAAAAGAATAGATCCAAAGTGATCTTTTGGCAACAAAAGGTCGTGAAGGAACGGAAAAACCCTTCTATTTATAACAAAATATTGAGTTAGTCTAGATATTGGTGCATAATTAAAATATTATTAACCAAATCTAGATCCAACTTTTATGGAATATTTTATTATTTTTGTTGGAGGGAAAAAAAAATTGAATTTGGTCAAATCCCTTTATTTGTAAATAATAAATAAATAAATGATTTATTTATTATTTTAAGAATGTTGTTGAGTAATAATTAAACAAATATTGATTTATTCAATTATTTATAAATGATTTAGTCAAATCTAACAAGGAATATTATTTAAATAATGTTTTAAATAACTATTCCTAGAAAATAATAAGATAAATAATGATTTATCTCATTAATTTCCCTGTTTTGGGTTAAATATGATCAGTAATATTAATTAAACTGTGGTTTAATTAATTATCCCTTGAGGAAAATCAAACAAATAAGGATTTATTCAATTATTCCTCATCGGTTTTACTGTTTAGACCAGAAACAACTTAATAAATTATGGATTATTAAGTTATTTTTCATAGTGAAAGCAATTTTACTATGGTAAAATTGGTCTTACATGGTGTAATTTGGTCCATCTAATAGTAGCAGGTTAGATGACCAAAAATTGGTGTAATAGATTGCCCCCCAAGTGCGAGCGTTAGGAGCTAATCGTATGACCGAAGTACGTTGTAAGAACTCAATCACTAGACATCGAAAGGGGAGTCAGAGAGGAAGAAATATAAGGTAGAATAAATCATGAGAGGACAAGACCCTGAGGAGGAGAGACTTACAGGTGTGACAAGTCTCTTTTATGAGTGAGTACCTGTTCTACATGAGGTGGGGGAGGCATACCTATGCCTGCCGAGATAACATAGTACAAAGAATAATGATGTGTCCAACAAACAAGGGACTAAACTATATAGTACATGCTGGCATAAACATGGGCTAGATAAAAACATGATGATGGATCCCACATACATACTATGACTGGGACAACAACCAGGACTTATACAATAATATCTAAGTTCATGAGATATAAGTACAACCAAAGAGGCCTTGTAAAACAGGAAAGGGCTCTGAAAATATGAATGATACATGTAAACTAAAGAGGCGCTGCAAGCGGCTGAGGCCAAAACCATCAAATCTATAGAGCTGCATCCAAGGCTGTAGTAGAGAAGTCATCCGAGCAGGTGGGGGACTACTTGAAGGGCTACTCCATCATGAGTTCTAAAACATCTCACACATACCCGAGAATCTATGGTACAATATACTACATCATTGAACCATTGAGTATACGGATCTCGATCATGCCATGAGGAGCTAGAGCTGAGAAAAAATTAGGTCAAAGGGAAATAAAGGGTCCCTTTTGCCTGATTCGAGGCATCGAAGAAGAGTGGAAGCTGGAACCAAGGTACACCACCCTCTAGACCTGTCTTCTAGAATGAATAAGATGATGTCGACAGAAGGAGGTTCATCATAGGTGAGGCAATAATATATCCTCAACTAAGGCAAGAGGGATAATAGTAGAGAGACTGATAGATTGACACCAGGGATGATGGTGGAATGGGGTGTACTAAGTAGCGAGCTGACGACTTCCCTTGTTAGAGCATAAAGGGCATGGATGACCTGGCAACTACTGACTCGCCTTTGTAGGGGATGGGGGATAGTATGACTGAAGGCCAAAATGTGTGACACGAGAGAGGAAAAAGGAAATGAATGATGGAGGAATATGGTGGGATACAAAGGGACTCAAGACAGTCTCCATGGATGCGATGATGACTCAAATTAGATGCTCTAAACAAGGGCGATTCGATGATGCTGTTACACAGAACAGGCC
Organism: Pinus albicaulis; assembly: GCA_034641835.2. Lineage (NCBI taxonomy): Eukaryota > Viridiplantae > Streptophyta > Pinopsida > Pinales > Pinaceae > Pinus > Pinus albicaulis. The sequence continues at coordinate 589,931,711 of CM076584.1, read as the reverse complement.
CGGTGGGGACCATAAAAACATGAGTACAAGATTGTTACTCATGAAGAAAATCAACATGAGCGCGGAAAAGTATGAAGGCAAGGTGGTGCCCCAAGTAAAAGTGTTGCAAGAGAAGAAATTCGATTTTGAGGAGTGGTGAAGTGACCCTTCTTGGCAAAAATGTGTCCCGGTGAAGTGTCAAATCACAAAAAACGGAAGGATACCCATTTGAGATCTCAGTGAAAGCTTTCCGATGATGTTGATGGTTTGTCAAACCAAGCTACGTTTGGGTTGCAGCTGGCGAAAGAAAAATATGGGATTTCTCTTTTAATAAGGCATTTTCCCTCTAATTAATTCATTTGCAAGTGTAGCTGTGGTGAATGTAGAGAGGAGAAAAGGCCCTAAATCTTGTGGCAATCGTAGCAGACAAACTAACCATTGGAATCGAGATCTGTCAGTTGTAGGTAAGAGGCCTAACCATACTCTTTCAATTCAGTGGATTAAAATTTCATATTAGGCACCGAGAGCCCAGGAACAGGCCAGGTTGCACTTTTTGGGGTCTGTTCTGCAACTTGGGTAGCAGGTACTAGGCAAAAAACTGTGATCTGTCCCAGGAAATGACCTGAAAAGTGCGATTTGTCAGAGAAAGGGGGTTTTAGTGCTATTTTTGGCTGAAAGCTAGTATTTTTATGGTTGGGGGGCATAGGTGCCCCCAAGCATGTTATGGTCATACCCAATGTATTTAGAAAAGTGGAATCTAAACACATTTTATGATGTGGTTCACCATTTGTTTATGTTATGATTATCTTCTGAGGGAAGAATAAATAGATGTAGTTCAAGAAAGGGAATGGAGGATTACCAATCTCTTTTGGTAATGCATATATGAAGAAAATTGACTAAATTTATGGGTTCGCATACATGGTGTCACTATCCCAAAGAGTGGATTTGGATATAATGAACTGGTGCTCACCTAGAAAACACATAGGTTGGTCAACAACAATGTCTAAAGGACTAGGTTGTTGATGTAAGATGAAGGAATGATGAAGTGGATCATCCCTAGAGTGATCTGAAGTGATATGGAACTCTAGAGGTCATTCTAAATGGGGAAGAATAATGGTACTAGAGTCGACACTACTAGATGCACTAGGAGGGTTGTGGAGAATTTCTTCTCCCGTACTCTCAAATATGGGTGCCCCTTACCAAAAAATTGGGTGTCAATGTAATGACCACAAGGTGTATGTGGACCAAAAGCATGGATTCGATGTAAGGGGGGATAGATAAAGTTAGGGGTGGTCAATTTTTCCATAATGTTGTCATCACAATAAAAGATGGGGTGACTAGTGGAAGAAAAACCAGCTGATGCGACGAAGCTAACTGACTCATCATCATGAGAAGAGAGGTTCACATGCACAACATCACGTAGGGTGACTGAAAAACAAGTAGATGAGGGATCTACCAATGTTGAGCCTAGGGTGATCGCTGAAGGGAGGTCAGGTCAAATAGAAGGGGAAGCCCCAAAGGGTTCTTCCCCCGTGGATCGCATAGATGATGACAGGTAGAAAATGGTGGCCGAAGGCTCTGTCATCTCAACATCAGGATGGGGAATGTCAATTGGAGTAGATGTATCCTCTGGTTCTACCGAAGCAAAACTCACAAATAAGGGAGAGGTGGACTCATTGCGCTTGGCTTCGAATTGGAGGACCGCTTCTAAAGAGGTGTGGTAGTCTTTAAAGTGGGGAAAGAGGTGAGTATAGTGGCCATGGAAATCACTCAAAGCACAAGGTTGATTTGTGTGCAAATACTTGAGTTTTGGGGCTGAATCAGGTAAAGTAACATGGACCTCTGGGATATCAGACTCAGGAAATGCCTCGTTGACCATGGGCTTGAGACGAGGCAATTCAGGAAAAGTATGGGTGGCATGACCGACAACATCACACAAAGCACACGGGGGTGTACGCTTTATAGGTTGAGGAGGAGCAAGGGTTGTCTGGGTAGCCTTGTCCTTAGGTTCCTTTTTGCAGGTTTTTCCCCCCTTCACCTGAGGCTTTCGCAACAGGAGTAGGTTCCTGTTGAGGTGACTGAGGCACATAAGCAAAGGGAGGGGTCATGGTGACTGGTTAGACCGAGGTCAAAGATGTATAAGGTTTGGGCTGAAAAGGCGGGGTATTGGCTGGGGATCAAGGTACTAGACTGGGATCCCCAAGGTCATGTTAGGAAGAGACAAGGTAGCCATAATAGGTACCAAAAATACTCCAGGAAGGGGAGCAAGAAACACTATCTGGCCAGAGGGGTAATGGCCAGGCAGGACAACTCCGAGATGGTTAAGGTCAGGGGTAACTGTTCAAGGGGATAGAGAGGATCATGGACATCAGTTGTAGATGAGGGGCCTTGAGGAGAGGGTCCTAAAGGCTGAGTCGAAGGGCTAGGAGCAGGTTGCGGGGGGCGGGGTTGCTGGCTAGTCGAACTGGTCTGTTTGAGTTTGGACCGAGATGATTGCATCATGCAAACATTCGACAAGCTAGGGTCAGAGATGAGAGGGGGCAGACTAGGGAATGAACCAAGAAAAGAGGAATATTTATAGACTCCGGGTGAGACACTGGTCGGAGGTTCGACTATCTGTTTATTGGCCACCGAAGAGATAATGGAATTAGGAGAGGTCTGAGACTTCGGTTCGTAATATTTCAACTGATCGATGGTGAGGATATTTCCATTGTGAGGAAAACACATCTTACGGTGAAAAACAGACATCGCATAAGTGTAGTTACGACCCAATAGAATGTTGTAGTCTAAAGGGGCATTAATGAATTCAATGTCAACACAAATAGTCTTGCCCACAAGAGTAATAGGACGATTGCGGAACATGCCAAGGGGCTGGGAAGAGTGGCCATCCCACGCATGGAGGGTGATAGTGGAACAAGCTAACTCAGGAGATCCAAGTTTCTTCCAAACTGCAGTGGACATCACATAGGTGGATTCCCCCTCGTCAATGATACAATAGGAGACGTTGGCATTACGAATATTCACAGGGATTTGGAAGGCGACAGAAGCAGGAAGGGGGGGATGTTATGACTTTTCAATGTCGAAGACAATAAAACGATCATATGAAGGATCCAAAACGCCCATAACAGTTAGTAGAGCTTTTCGTTGTGAAAGGCATGACTGGAGGACTTGAATTGTTGACATGGCGGTAGGGGATTGCGCCAAGTCATCTACTATACTATAAGAGTGGGAAACTTTACCGAAAGAAGTGTTTCAGCATAATGGTCCCTTGGGGATCTTGGTATGAACCTCTACCTTAGGTTGAGGGATCAGTAAAGGACCATTGGGTGTCGAAAGAGGCCCTGTGGGACCATTAGACAGGGGCTCGGTAGCAGACTTAGCGGGGGGTTGGGTGCACTGATGGGACCGAGTCTGAAGGTTGAGGTCAACGATATTGGGTTGGTCATATTTCATTATGAGGATCTAGTAATCAGAGGTACCATATGGAGGAGGTTGAATGGCCGCCTGAATTTCAGGGGGTTGGGTAGCCACATATCCTTGCTAGGGGAAAGGATTGGTAAACACAACCGGTTGGATGGGCGCAACATTAGGAGGAACTGAAGGGGAGGCTTGTTGTCCTCAGGATGCTACTTGAGCTTCCCAGATCCGACACATCTGAGGTAAAAGAGGAAAATCATGGGTATAGTGGCCATAGACACCGCAATAAGAACAAGGCTTCTTCGTGAGAATAGGCATGTCCTACTTGGGCTGAGTGCCCTATTGTCGGTTTGCAGTGTTAGATGTATTCCCTTGGGGATCGTTTCCTTGATTACCTTGGGAATATTGGTTCTAGTTGCCTTTCCTCTTCTTTTTGGAAGTAGGAGGATTAGTTGCACTCTATTGTGCATACACCTGCCCCTGGGGGGGTGGTTGCTATTGTGAAGCTTGAGAAGGCAAGGGAAGCTGAGGTGCTAATGTTGGAGGAGCTAGAGCACCAAGCTGCAGATACGAATAATAAGGAGGTTGGGCAACATTGGGGTAAACAAGTTGAGAAAAAGGAGGAGGCATGTCGTAACTTGGATACATGCTGCTTGGAGGGGGAAATGTGCTGGAGGAGTTGGCCCCTCCTTAAGGGAAACCATAACCCATGTGAGGATGAGTGTACAGATGTGAAAGGGCTTTAACGATATCGTCGACGACATGGGATTCCCCCGGTGCATTGGCACCACTGGGTCTAGGGAGATCAGGTAAGATGGTATAAACATAACCAGATTGTGCGTAGATCAGGTCATATTTCAATGCAATATGGAGGACAACTTTCTCGGTCTGAGGGAAATGAGATGCGACATATTTTCCCATATCAGGAAAAAGGGATCTAAGAAACTAGTCCATGTAGACACGGTATTCGAAGGTAGGGGATAAACATAAGCTCTTTCTTCTCTACTATTCTTGAACATGGTCAGATAAGTGGGTCACAAAAGTTTGACGGAAAGAGGTCAAGAGTTTGGTACAGGTGTCATAGTGAAGGGGAAGCTAGAAATAAAACAGAAAAGCCTTGGCAAGGGTCACAAAAGTAGTATGAGAGGAGGAGGCCTGGTCGACATACCACTTGGAAGCTTCTCTAGTAAGCATACGCTAGAATAACCGAAGATGGACTGAGTCATCGGTGATGGAGTTAGACGAATACCACATGTGGAAAGAACGAACATGGTTGGTAGGATCCTCTCCAGCAATTCCTTCAAACTTGGGGTTGTCTAAAGGTTGCTTGGTTGGCATAGCAGGCCAACCAGGATCATGGTGTATGGGGTCATTGATCAACTGGCTAAATTAGGAAGGCTTAGGCCCGCCATATAAGGAAGCAAGTGAGTAGCCGAAATAGTTCCTGTTGCAGCACCACTAGTAGCATTCCCAACATTAGGGCCGAGGTTGCCACCACTAGTAGGTCCTCAATCAGACATGGTGAAGGTGAAAGGTGGAGGAGAGCCAAGGATAGAACCAGAAGGGGAACCTGATGAACTAGAAGCGGAGTCAGAATGGGGACTCGGTGGAGGACGAACACGAACCCTACGCGGTGGGGTAAGTCTTCCTATCGGAAACTAAGGATGAAGGCCTTGGGGGTGCAATGATGGTAAAGAGACACAAAACACAAAAAGGAAGAGAGGTAAACAAGGGCATGGAGGTGCAGGATCAATTGATTGTAATGTCGAAACAAGGGTAGGGAGGTGCATGATCAATTGATTACAATGTTTTAGTCTTGGCCTAGTGGTGTAAAGTAGACACTCTTTGCTTAGGGTGTGCATGTATGTGATAAGTGTGTTAATTTTAATTAAGCCCAGACGTGTGTAGAGAAAAAAGAAAAAAGATGTTGTATAACTGTAAATAAATTTGAAAATGATAGTAAAGGAAACTGAATGCGACAGTAAAATCAACAGCTAAAGATGCATCAATTTAAATTGAAGGAGGAGGGCTTCCAAACAACTAGTCTCTGGGTGGAAAAAATCTATTCAAACACACACAAAGTGTCCAATGGATCTAAAGTTGAGAGGGATAGGGATCTAAAGGTCAAATATGCTGGAAATAGGTGCATAAAACAACAAAAAGCCAGAGGGAAAAATGCTGCAAAAAAGGTGGAGAAAGGCTACAACCTAAAGGGAAATAGAGGGGAACCTACAGGAAGACCCAAAAAAACTGAAAAGAGGTGTTTTGGATGCATGAATAACCTATCTGAAAAGGATCTGAAAGTACAGGTTCAGATCTGAAAAAATGGCTGAAAACAATGAAATCTTAGAAGACTTGCTTCAGCTAAACTCCTCCTAAAAAGGTGGAAGCGTATTGAAGCCCTAGGGGGCTTGGTTCCTACTTCGACGAGTAAACATAAGAAAGTATAGGTCTAAGACAGGTGGAGAGGGAGGACAAACAACCCTGAACAATGGCCTAGACAAACCCAGAAAAATCACAGAAAAATTCCCCGCAAAAAGTACAGGTCGCAGGTTCTGACTTATTTTCTGCTGAGGTTGCAGGTTTCAGGCTGTTTTCCACTTCCTGAAGGTTGAGGTCATAGGTTTTGGCCCAAAAAGGCGACCTGCACTTCCAGATATTTCGAGAGAAGATTTCAGAAAAAATTGTCGTCTCTGGTACGATTGATACTTGTTACCTGCGTAATAGGCCCAGAAACACACAGAAGTAAGAATTTCTTCTATTTTAGGGATTTAAAGGTTAAAAACAACATCAAGAAATGAAAAATAAGAAGCTGAAGAAAAACCCTCGAGGTTGAAGCAGTTGGTCATGCAAGGATCTGAAAAACGACAGTAGTCGTAATTATAAACCCTTGTGGAGTCGATTGTTGTTAGTGTGAATTCTAATCGTAAGCATACGAAAAAAACTCATTTTAGTTGGGCATAAAAAACAACCCTAACATCAAATATGGTTGTCAATTTCCTTATATCTTCAGTTGGTGATCATAATAAATGCTACAGAAATCCGGATCTATGCAGTTAAAGACATTAAACAACAAATAATAAGCAAGAGTTGCTCCATGCATCCAATGAACAAGACTAGGTTTTTTAAAGATTTTTTTGTATTATGACACTTGGGAAGGGAACATAGAAAGATGTTACCAGCTCCCCTCAATGGGATGGGTTCTTGTATGTCCTCAGCGCTTCAAATCTAAGATATATCTCTCTCGATGGTGCAGAAAACCCAGACAAAATGGAACTCAAAAGGGAGCTCACAAGCAAAAAGTAGGAAAATATGACAATTATGGAGGATCAAAGTGAGACCAAAAGTATAGATCCAGAGTGATATTTTGGCAACAAAAGATCGTGAATGAATGGAAAAAGTCTTCTATTTATAAAAAAATATTGAGTTAGTCTATATATTGGTGCATAATTAAAATATTATTAACCAAATCTAGATCCAACTTTTACGGAATATTTTATTATTTTTGTTGGAGGAAAAAATAATTTGAATTTGGTCAAATCCCTTTATTTGTAAATAATAAATAAATAAATGATTTATTTATTATTTTAAGAATGTGGTTGAGTAATAATTAAATAAATAATTATTTATTCAATTATTTATAAATTATTTAGTCCAATTTAACAAGGAATATTATTTAAATAATGTTTTAAATAATTATTCCTAGAAAATAATAAGATAAATAATGATTTATCTCATTAATTTTCTTATTTTGGGTTAAATATGATCAGCAATATTAATTAAATTGTGGTTTAATTACTTATCCCTTGAGGAAAATCAAACAAATAAGGATTTATTCAATTATTCCTCATGGGGTTTCTTGTTTAGACCAGAAAAAACTTAATAAATTATGGATTATTAAGTCATTTTTCATAGTGAAAGCAATTTTACTATGGTAAAATTCATCTTACATGGTGTTCTTTGGTCCATCTAATAGTAACAGGTTATATGGCCAAAAATTAGTGTAACAAGGTGTATCAAGTACCCCACAAATATGCCCAACTTCGTTGTCGGCTCTAGCTTTTTCCTTGCTTCCTTAGAAACATGGAAATATACTAATGATCCAAAGATCATGAAGTGTGACACATCTAGTTTCTTCCCTGAAAAATATTCTTCTGGTGTACTCATCCTGAGAATCCGATGAGGAATATTGTTTTGTACATATACCATTGTGTGCATGCTTTGGCCCACAAGTGTAGAGGTAGGCCCTTATCATGCAACATCACATGTGTTTCTCCCACAATAATTAAATTCTTCCTCTCAGCCACCCCATTATATTGTGGGTTACGGGGTGCTATCAACTCCCGTTGAATGACTTCCTTTCCACATAAATTTTTAAACTCATTCAACACATATTCACCACCATTATCGCTCCTGAGAACCTTCATTTTGCTACCAGTTTATTTCACAACAAGTGCTTTAAATTCAAAAAACTTGGAGAATTTAGGGTCCTTCTTCTGCATGAAGAAAATATAGCACCTACGTGAGAAATCATCTACAAATATAACATAATATGTGCTTAGACATGGAGGATATTGAGAAAGGTCCACAAACATCAACAGTGGATCCTTTCAAGGATTGCATGCACCCTGCTATCCCGATCATTGAAGGTGGATTTTGTGTACTTCCCCAATTTACACCCTTTGCATTTATTATGTTTATTTAGTGCTCCATTTGGGATTCAAGTGGTGATCTACTGCTTGATCTTCAAAGCTCCATGGTGCAGATGACCAAATATTCTATTCCATAATTCATCGACATCTCAGCTTTGCACCTTCTCTGCCTTTGTGTTCAAAGAAGCACAATCTTCCACATCCAACCTATATAGGTTCTTCACCCAAACCCCGATATGCTTCACATTTCCCGTGGCAATGTATCTCAGGAATTCCTTTCCTTTGTTGAATATCACATCATAGGCATGATCTTCCAACACCATGATAGAAACCAAATTCTTCTTTAGAACCATAACACACATCACATCCTTGAGCCTGAGAGGGGAGTCAAACACCCTTTGAAAAATAATTGTACCAATACCGTTCACGCTTTACCTCCCATCATCTCCCATTTCGAAGTGCATCTAGAGGTCCTTCTCCTCCAAGTCACTGAAGAAATATTTGTTCCCTATCATATGGAATGAGGTAGCCCTGTCGAGATACCAAAAACTTCCCATAATTGTACTTTTCATGCATGCAATGAGGGTAAAATAAAGCTCGAATTGAGAAGCAAGAGCTTCACCTACCGCTATATAATCTTGCTTATTTTCTTGTGCGTGAATTTCGTGGTATAGTTCCTGAATTCATGACAATGAAAGCACTTAATCTTGGACAAGTCTTTTTTCTTGCTCCCTTGACTGGAATCTCCTTTGGATTGGGATTTATTCCCTTTCCCCTTCTTAGCCTTTCTATCCAAGGCACAATTCTCTCCATCGTCAACCTTGGATGAGGTCCCATCTCTGTTGCTTCACCTTATTTCTTCTTGCACTATATTGGACCATAACCGCTCCCACTGTGGTAGTTTCTCTCTACCATTTATGGATTCTTGATAATTGTGCCAACTCTTGGGAAGACCCAATAGAGCTAGAGCTACAAAATCTTCTTTAGGAACAGTAACACTGGCCCCATCAAGTTCATCATGCATTGTGTAAACTTGCTCAGGTACTGCATAATTGATTCATTCTTTTACATCTTTATGTTACGAAGCTTTTCCTTGAGCGCTAACTTTATGTGGTCGCTACTATTTTGGAAATATTTTGTTAGTGCTTGCCACATTGCATACGAAGTCTCTTTCCCATGAAATTTGAGACAATATGATCTCGAACTCCCTCCAATATTATTCTCATTTCTCTAGCAACACACTTCTTCCATTCTGCTAGATTTTGAGCATCAGTTGCTACTAGTTTTGGAAATCATTATCGATGTAGTACTTCAACCCATTATCCTCTAGTATTTCCTCCATCTGGTCCCTCCATGCAACATAATTCAAGCTACCCTCAAGGGAATACTCGAGCCTTAGTCAATTGAATCCCATCTTCTCGGTCTTGAAGAAATCCTGCAACGTGATCTGCAACCTTGAATCTCCTACAATGAAGACTTTGAATTATCTTCTCTACTATGAATATAGCTATGATATTATGTATAATTTGAATTGTAGATTCAAACTTCTCATGAAATTTACTAAAACATAAGACTCAAATCTACGCTACCAATCTTTGGAATTAAATTCACGATCGGGAATACAAATCAATAACATGCATTAAGATTCAACACACATACACTAAGATATATCTAGGGGAAAGAAACTACTCAAAAACCCTTACTGTTTGTATTGCATTAATCAAAAAATTTGGATGAATACAATATGCTCTACTCAACCTGCACTTGAGTATTTTCTATCCTCTTCCTTATTGACTGACCTTAACTCAATTTATTTGAGTTGGAACTAGTTTAACTAACCTTAACTCAATTTAAATGAATTAAATTATTACAACTAAAATGAACTCAACCTTGGATCCTAAAATTTATGAATTACTATACACAACTCAAATGTAGCCTCCAACTTGAATGAAATAAGATAACTAAGTGATAATAACTTAGTTAACTCATTCAAGTTGTCTACATGTTCTCCTAATTTAATCAAAGGCAAAAATAAATTAGCAATTTCTTGTTGCATTTTCAATAGGATCTCCACCCACCATGGGGGAGATATTATTAAAATGTTACTTAATACAGAATAATTAAATTAAATATTTTTAAAAATTTATTTAGTTTTTATGAAATAAATAAAGTAGTGTAGTTATATAAATTAAATGGTAGCTAATGTTAATAAGAATTAAGACACTTACTTTATAATCCATTTCACATTGTAAAAAAAACCATTAAAATTAACTAAATTACAACTTTTAGGTATCTCTATGTAAATTATGGGGTTTCTATTACATAGTCGTCTATGCTCAACTTCACTAGAGGTGGCTATGCCCCCTACTTTATCCAGATTGTTTCGGGAGTTCATAATGATTCTGGATTTTCTGGTACCCCCATTCGTTCTCCCTATCTTCGAAATCCTTCTCATAGAGAGGATGGGTGAAGTGGGATTTCTAGTTTCATAGCAAAACCTCCATTGGATGCATCATGGAAAGCTAGAATTCCAAGGTGTTTCTTGTCAAAAATGGTGCAAGGTGAAAAATATGATGTTAAATCTAGCAAGATCGGAGAATATGTCCAATATATGAAGGATCACACTCTGATATGAAACTTCTTTGGATTATGGGCATCTAAAAATTCATTAATTGGGTGAGTTTGAAATAAATGAAACCTCCAAGGTCAAATGAATTGGAATTTGGGGAGAAAGGATTCTTCATCGTCTTCTTCTACAACTTAGAAGACAGATCAAGGGTTTTTGAAGGAGGGTCATATTTTTTCAACAATGAAAGGCTCTTCATGTGATTTTGGAAGGATTAGTTTAATACAGAGAAGGAGTATAAAGGAAGATTTCATTGCTGCCCTGGTGTGGGTTCATCTCTTTTCTCTTCCCAAGGAATATTGGGAGGAGGAAACTCTTGAAAGAATCAGTATTTCCATAGAAAAATTTGTCAAAGTATCAGAGGTTAATAAGAGAGGGAGGTACACATCATATGCTTGGATTTGTGCTTACATGAATATCTCCCAACATCTTCTAGCCTCCAAAGATATTTTTTATTAGGATAGTGTTTAAAACTAGTCTCTAGATTATGAACATGCCCCCTTTATATTCAGGCACTATCATGACTAAGTGAATCTCATTAGGTGTTATCTGATGAATACCAAGGAATTTCCTGAAGAACACACTTCTCAAAAAGAGCAAGATGATTTTGGAAAATTCCCCTACAGAAGAAAACTTTTGAGTCCTCATGGTACCTTAAATCCTGAACAGATCCCTATATCTTACAATAGGTTTGAGCCTCTCTCTTCTCCGAAGGAGTATCCAAAGAAATAATGAAATCAACAAAAGGAAAATCCCATAACCCTCTACTGAATCCTATAGATCCAGTGCAAAATTATCTTCAAGAGCACTAGCAAAATCCATCACCAAAGGAAATTATTACCTCCCCTAGGGAAGAAGATAAAGCAAAAACCATACCAAAAGATATAGCTCTAGATGAACCATGACTAATTTCCCTTGTATAAGAATGGCATGTAAAATATATGGACATACCAGATCATCATGCTAGGATTTTATACAATTCCTATCTTCAAAACAAGGAGATAAATGAATTGGGATCAAGTTCTTCATAGTCCGGCTTTGGGGTTCACATGAAGGATTTCAAGGTGCTCTCTAGGAAAGACAAAGAAGCCAAAAAATGAGGCCGGAAGAGAAATAAGGAACTGATCCAAGAAGATGGTGAACAATTAGTCAACTCAGGGAAAATCATGCCAATGTCAAAGGCAATCGACCCTTGAAATATTGAATTTTCAAGGAGTTTTCTATGTAGTCATGATTATCGTAGTTAGCTTCTAATTGTATGATATTGGTAGGAAACAAACCTCCTGATTTTAGTCCTCTTTTGGAAATCATAGATATATAATTTACCCCCCCAACAAAAAACAAAAAAACTAAATTATAATTTTATTTTAAAATATTTTATTATAATAAAAATTAAAAATATATATATATATAAATTAAAGATATATATACATCTAAAAAAATATTTAATAAGAAAGACATGATAAATCATCAATATGCAATAAGCATTCAATTCCATAAATAATGATAGAATGACATGGCATTTGTTTTAATTAAATTGAAAAGAAAAAATGGCATAACTACCTTTGAGATAAATTACAACCCTTTATCCTTATCTATTATTTAAAATATTCCATGGATATTTTATTGAGGTTTATCCCTACCATCAACCAAATAATTATTGATAATTAAATTAAAATTTTGGAAGCCCAATTCTGAAATAGACAATATTATTTGCATAATATTAATATTATTAAAGAAAAAATAGATAAATTATTTAGGCTATTATCAGGATCAAACCTATATTAAGAAGAGGATTATTTTGTTGGGGACACATGTGTTGGAGGGGTACTCTATGACCCAAAAGGAAAAATAGTCCTTTCTTTTTTTGGAGTTTGGGTTTAGCGTAAAAAAAATGGCGATAACATACACTCATTTTCAAGGAGTAAAACTCACTTTTTTCAAGGACATTTTCAATCTAATTATAATTGGGGACTCAAATAACACCATTAGATATATTCAATTAGGCTCATGCCCCTTTGATTTTCATCTAGATTCCATAATTCAACACACAAAGTACCTCCTGAGCTCTTTTGGTCAAGTATCATGATTCCATGTAAAAATTAGAGTGTTGATCACCATGCAAAATATTGTTTTTTAACTATGAAGTAGTCTTAGTAAGAAATGGAGAAGTTCCAACTTCCCAATTCTATAGTGGATCCTCTCTCCTAGACAACACGTGGCAAGAATTCCCATGTGGTCTCCCCCCCCCCTCCCCCCCAACCTAGATGTACACTGTATTAAACCCACAATCTCCCTTGCTCCTCCACCAACCTCTGATCACCTCCAATACGCTTCTCACACCCAATGCTTGCCTTTCTATATAATTCACCCTTATTGATTTTTTTTTGTATTTTTGAATCTCTAATCATGAAGGAAACCGGTCCTTGTCTCAAAGGATAAATACATTTCCTTCACAACATATTCATTAGGTCGGCTCCATGAATAATTTGATTTTTTAAGCTCCTTTTTTTAAAATTGGTTCAATCATTTTCACTTCCCTACTCTTATTTTCCCTTTCCTTGTTTGACAACTTGGTGTTTATGTTTCCTCATGGTGTTCCATCTTAAAATCCCCCTCTATCTCCTCTAGATGACTAACAATCGCTACTTGAGGACCCTCGTTACGCTCTTATTATTAAGGTTTTATGTCTTGAATCCCAAGTGGATCTCCTTTGAGAACTACTATTCAAAATCATCATACCATGGAATTCTTAAGTGACTAGGTGGATATTTTGTGGGAAAAGATGGAATAATTGTGAATTGAATGAGAAAAAATTCCTTCAAGTTAGAAATGTTATGCTCCTTCAGACTTTGCATCCTCTCCTACAGTCAACTAATTATTCATATATTTGAACATCTTAGCTCCAATTATTGAACAACGTGGTATGGGGATACATTGACCACATCCTCCAGATTTACTTTAATTGAAATGTACTTATGTATTAATCCCCAGAATTTTTTATAAAAACTACCAAAATAACCACTTGGAAGATAAGTTGTGTCCCTTTGCAGTAGCCATAAATATTGCTTCTTCAAGGTATCATTTTTGGATAAACACTTATTAATTGATTTACTAAAATATTGTACTCTTGATGTTCCTTTCTAGTATATATTTTTCCAATACAAATTTCTCCAATTTTAATAAAAAAAAGAGGGAGGATTATCTTGTCATTTTGAGCTAGCTTCCATCCATTATTACCTAAATATGTCTCAAGAATTTCAAAGTAATAAATTATACATATGCATTTCAAAAAGACTCCTATGAGAGGAACCCCACTATGTTGTCCCTATTAAAAGAGACTTTTATGAAATAGAGGTAGAGAGATCAGTCACAAAATTCAAAAACCACCTTCCAAATCAACGGGAAAAATGAAAAAAACATAAAAGATACTTAAAAGTATTTAAAACCATCCAAAGGGATTAATTAATTATGATGGACCAATATATACGTGAAAACAAACCAATTTAAGATAAAGGACTAAGAAAAGAACAACTTTTTCCATTCTACTAAAGGTTTTAAATGGTAAATAATTCAAAGGACCATGTAATCTATTTGGACATGTAAATTTTCTTTAATTGAAAAACCAAAACAATTTTATGATAAAGGAAATTGACTCGCATTTCCGTTTTTTTTTTAATTTTTTAGTTTATTATTAAAAATTAATACATGCACATAGAATAGATATTTTATTGGGTCTACTCTACTTCTAGGGGTCATAGATTGAAATATATGTTTTGTTCAAGAGGGTGTATTTTCCATCATGGGAATTTTTTTTACTAGAAGCTACTATGCAGGTGGAGCAAGATGAGAAAGAAAAAACAAAATATGTAACAGAAAATGTGGATATGGAAGAGATGAAGACCCTCCAAACAAGTTACTTGAAAAACATCATATTGTATTCATAATATCTAAAAGGAAAATATAAAAAATTGGAAAATAAACTCAAGAAGTTCAAAAGGTGTAGATTAATTCACAAAATATGGAAATTATGTTGTAAATCTAGTTCCTAGTTGGTTTGAACAACATATTATCGAGACTAGATTTCTAGTTGAGGAACTTTCTTGCCAAGGACTAAGTATTTTTGAAAAATAATCTATCACACTACATAGTGATGAGTTTGTAAGAAGTCTAGAAAGCTCAAGTAAAAAACATAAATATCAAAAACAAAAAGATAATAGAAAGGTGGGATCTTTACATTGATATGTCAAGCACCAAGCCCTAAAGAGTCTTGAAATTCCATCAAGCCAAAGACAATTCTCTTGAGTATTCAATTAATATTTTTTTTTTGTAAGATTCTTAAAAATATTTATTTTACGAAACAAATGATATTACATTGATATCTTCTAATTCCCAAAAAAAAATCTGGGATCCCATAATACAATAGTGTGGACAAGTTTTAGCAAAAAAAAAAAAAAGCTTACTGACATTGAATCTATCTAGACAAGGCATCACCCATAATTAATTACATGTGTAGTTGCGTTCTTGGAAATAAAACAAAACCAATGTTCACATATAACATACTAAGACTTCTTGAAACCCATATAAACATAGGAAAACTAAGCGTATGTGATACAAAAAATGAAGAGTTGAGCGCCATGAAAGACTATTAGTCTGATATAATAACTAGAGAGAGAGAACTGGAGTTTCCTTGAGGTAGATCCTCTGCTGGTGCATTGATAAAAACTGGTGTTTGAGGCTACGAGTCTGATATGGATTTGGAATCAGACACCATATAACATTCCATCGATGTTAATCTGGTCATGATATCATCTAGATTGTATCTAATGTCCTGGAGGATCCATTTGATCTCCTCTTGTTTGCAAATAACTAGTAGTTTTCAACTTTCTTGTCATAGATGACCATGTGAAGGAAGGTTTCTAGTTGATGGTGCAGAGCCACTCAGTGAAGAAAATAAAGTATCCTTTCGCGAAATTTTCCCAGATCTGGAGTCCACCTGAATGTATTGCGACTAATTTTAGAGTCATAAAAATATGTACGATCCCAAATTTCCTTGGCTTCCAAGTGGAGGATCTCATTCCTCACTTCAGGGGGGATGGAGTCGAAGTGGCAAGTCATGGAGTGCCAACCATTATGGATCAAAAGTCTTAGATCAAACATTATTTTCCTATACATAAGGGAATTGGATGATAAGGCTCATCATTTTGAGTGGGCTTGATTGCAAGTGGATAAAAATAAATCTGATCTTACGTTCATTAAGGTCGATCAACATTTTTTCACCTTGTCCTAAGCATGAACCACATTAGATGGTTCGAAACGTTGACCAAATCCTAATGATGTGATTAATTCAAAAGACATTTATCTAAATTATGGATCACAAAATTCTTAGATCAAAAATTGTTTCCCTATAAGGAAGGGAATTGGATGATAAGGCTCGTCATTTTGAGTGGGCTCGATTGAAAGTGTCTAAAAAGAAATATGATCTTACGTTCATTAATATCGATCAAATTTTTTTCACCTTGTCCTAAGGATGAACCACATTGGATGGTTCAAAATGTCGACCATATCCTAATGGCGTGATTAATCCGAAAGACATTTATCTAAATTATGGATAAAAAAAAGTCTTAGATCAAACATTATTTCCCTATACGGAATGGAATTTGCTGACAAGGCTCGTCATTTTGAGTGGAATCAATTGCAAGTGGCTAAAAATAAATTTGATCTTACATTCATTAAGACCAATCAACCTTTTTTCACCCTTTCATAAGGATGAACCACATTATATGGTTCGAAACGTCAACAAAATCCTAATTACGTGATTAATTCGAAAGACATTTATCTAAATTATGGATCACAAAAGTCTTAGATCAAACATTATTTCCCTATACGGAAGGGAATTGGCTGATAAGGCTCGTCATATTGAGTGGGATCGATTGCAGGTGGCTAAAAAGAAATTTGATCTTACATTCATTAAGATCGATAAAACCTTTTTTCACCTTGTCCCTTAGGATGAACCACATTATATGGTTCGAAACATCGACCAAATCCTATTGACGTGATTAATATGAAAGACATTTATATAAATTATGGATCACAAAAGTCTTAGATCAAACATTATTTCCCTATACGGAAGGGAATTGGCTGATAAGGCTTGTCATTTTGAGCGGGCTCGATTGGAAGTGGCTAAAAAGAAATATGATCTTACCTGTTGAGATTCAACAAGATGATGAAGCTTAGTGAAAATCAGTCACCTTCACTAAGTGGGCCCACAGGCTTTTTTTAGGTGTAAGTCTATTTTTAGACATGGTGATCATATTTCAGAAGTTGCAGGATGCTATTTGTGGATGGTTGGTCAAGTTGGAAAAATAGATGAAATTCTATTTTTAGAATATTGGGCGAAGTCCATTTATAGATAGTCGATCTAAAAATAGATGTGTCAATTATTATTAGCCCTTAATAATAATCAGACTCTAAATATCAACTTATTCTCTTGGAGCACTTTATTTTAGTGTACAGATTTGGAAAATCAGTGGGCTGAAGCAATTACGAAATTGCTAGGGTTTATTGGTGGCTCATGCATGAGGACTCAGTTAGAACTGAAGTGGAAAATTTATGACAGAGTTGGAAGAGTAGTTCATGGAGTTGTTATTCAGTTTAACTCAGTTAATGGAGTTAAACTCAGTTGAGCTAGTTGTATCTAGTCTAACTGAAAGATACACTATTGAGAGTTAAGTGAATTAATTATTTAATTAATTCACAACTAATAACTCACTAACAAATGAACAGAAACAACAGTTAACTACAATGCATGTCAATTCCAGTGGAGACCTAGTGGAGAGATAGGTGAAAGGGTGAGATGAACTATCTGTTGTGACTATTGTGATGCATTGATTGCATCACACACACATTGGAGTTTCCAATGAGGATTGCGTAGACAAGGAAAGGTAGATTCAAATTCATTCATAGGTCTTCTTCAGCAGGGATTGCGTAGTGGAGGCAGGCTATCAGGTTGCAAGAAATGAGTGCATGGATTTGCATATTTCTTCATGTTATTGTGTGACGATTGATTGTACTGAGAGCTTGATGTACCAATATTTGTATGAGATTGTTACATGATCTCCATGATACATAATATATGATAGTTAGGGTTTTTAGCTTCAGGCTTTCCCGTTAAACAACTGTGTTATGTGCGACTGTTTTTATTGCTTCATGTGTTTGCAATCGAGTTTTAAATTTCCGCAAAATATTAACAGTGGAAGGATTCTGTATTTAGCAAGAAGATAAATATTGTTAGATCAGGAGAATATGGATATATACATGCATATGTTATATAATTTCTACATGGTATCGGAGCAGTGTTAAATCTTTAAGATTGAAATTGTGAAGAATTGCTGAGTTTGTGCTGGTGGACAATTCGAATTTGCTGTAGAAATTTCTTGGTGCAACAGTTGAGTATACATTAAAATGTATTTCAATGGGTTGCGATTGGAGTATGCCCTTGAAGGCAGCTCGAATTACATAGCTTGGAAGGATAGGATGGAGGTGATGCTAGAAGATAATGGAATGAAGGAGTTCATCGATAGCAATGTTCCTAAGCCTAGTTCTAGCGATGCTGCATTACTTGACGCATGGCAAAAGAAGGTAGCAAAGACAAGAAGAATTATGTTGGAAGATGTGAGGGACCATATTGTGTCCAGGATTCACAGGAAAGCCACTCCTTTTGCAATGTGGAAGGCTTTGACAGATTTTTTCCAAAGCAGCAGCGATCAGAGGAAGTTGGCGCTGAAAGATAAGCTCAGAAAAATAAAAATGGAGAAGGGAAACAGTATTCCAAAATATCTCACGAAGTTTGTCCACTGTAGGGATGAACTGGGAAGTGTGGGGATTACTGTTGATGATGATGACTTGGTGAGCTTGGCTCTCCTTGGGCTTCCAAAGAGTTGATATAGCTACGAAGACTCTGTCAATGGATGGGAGAAACTACCAGGTTGGGAGTGACTTTGGTCGGATCTTGTGCAGGTGGAGATAAGGCAAAGTACCAGCGATGGATCTTCATCGAAGAATGAAGATGAAGAGAATTTCGCTTTGGCTGCTAAATAAAAGAAGGGGAAGGGGAATAAATCCCATCCAAAATCCAAAGCTAAAGGCAAGAAGTAGGATTTGTCCAAGGTGAAGTGTTTTCACTATCACGAACATGGGCATTTTGCCACTAACTTCCCACAGAAAAAGAAGAACAAGAAGGTTGTTGGAGTTGCAGTGGGTGAGGCCTTAGCCTCACAATTTGAACTTGATTTCACTTTGATCGCATGCTTGGTTTCAAGCTCAATGGGATCGGTGTGGTATCTTGATAGTGGTGCGTCTTTCCATATGACAGGAGACAAGGAGTTGTTTAGTGACTTGAAGGAGAAGGACCTTAAAATGCATATAGAGATGGGAGACGATGGTCGATACAGTGCGACCGGAATTGGGACCATTACCTTTGAGAGGGAATCAGGTAATCCATTTTTGTTGAAAAATGTTATGAATGTTCCAGGTCTGAAGAAGAACATGGTCTCGGTTGCAATGTTGAAAGATAGAGGTTATGACGTTGTTTTTAGCGATGGAAAAGCTTTCATGCGACATTAAACAATGGGTCAAACCAAGAGGATAGGGATTCGAATTAAAAATATATACAAGCTCGAGGTAGATGGCTACGCTGCAATGATGGGAAAATCAGAAGAAGTGGTGAGCTGGGATGAGGGCGAATTATGGCATAGGAGATTGGGCCATCTTCACCTTGGCACTTTGAAGATTTTGCAGCAGATTTCTACTGGACTTCCCAAGGGTACTCTTGCACAGTTAGATAAGTGCAAGGGATGTACTATGGGTAATTTTGTGAAGACAACCTTTCATGAGAAGGAGAACCATGCTTTGGTGATCCTGGAGAGAATTCACACAGATGTGTGTGGACCTTTCTCGGTTTCTTCAACATCAAAACACAGGTATTATGTTATTTTTGTTGATGAATATTCTCGTAGATGTTAGATATTCTTCATGCAGAAGAAGAGTGAAACATTCTCAAAGTTCTATGAGTTAAAAGAATTTGGTGGAGAAGGAGTCGGGGAAGCAGGTGAAGGCTCTACAGAGAGATAATGGTGGTGAATATATCTTGGGAGAATTCAAAGACTTTTGTAGCAAAGAAGGAATTCAAAGAGAACTCATAGCGCCTCATAACCCATATTAGAATGGGGTCACGGAGAGGAAGAACAGAACGATCGTAGGTGCTGCACAAGCTATTTTTGAGAGGGAGATAGACTTGCATGCAAAGGAGGAACTGCCTGTTCCGAAAGATGAGCCTCTAGATGTGGATCGACCACAGGAGGAAGTTCATGGAGTGGAGGAGTCCACTCATGCATAGCCAAACATCAGAACTAGCACAAAGCATAC
The DNA here is from genome assembly GCA_034641835.2 of Pinus albicaulis. NCBI lineage: Eukaryota > Viridiplantae > Streptophyta > Pinopsida > Pinales > Pinaceae > Pinus > Pinus albicaulis. Next base: position 589,911,611 of record CM076584.1, on the reverse strand, counting down.
CATAGAAGCTGAGACTGAAGCTTGATGCGGCATAGAATGTAGGAGTCCCTACATCACAGTGTAGTCAGACACAATCACTTGACCGATTTACTGGATACATGGCTCTCATGAGAAATTTTATCGTGACAGAGCCATCTTCTTTTGAAGAATAAGTGCAGGAGCCCACATGGGTAGATGCCATGGTGGAGGAGTATGACTCCATTGTCAGAAATAGTGCTTGGAAGATTGTTCCAAGGCCAGTGGGTAAATCAGTTGTAGGATCAAGATGGATCTACAAGGTAAAGCAAGCTGCTGATGGGAGCATCAAGAAGTATAAGGTAATATTTTTTTCCCAAGGCTTCTCACAGATCGAGTGGATTGATTATGAAGAAACCTTTGCACCTATCACACGGTATTCTTCCATAAGGACCATCCTTGCTCTCTTAGCGCAGATGGGTTGGCACATTCATCAGATGGATGTGAAGACTGCGTTCCTTAATGGGATCATTGAGGAAGAGGTGTACATTGAGCAGCCTAAAATATTTGAGATCTTCAGTAGAAAGTCACATGTGCGCAGGCTCAAAAGAGCGATGTATGGGCTGAAGCAAGCACCACGTGCTTGGTACACATGGATCAACAACTATTTCACTGGACTTGGCTTCACCAAGAGTGAGGTGGATGCAAACCTATACCAAATTGTGGTGGAGGGTAAGATTTTAATCATTTTTCTTTATGTCGATGATTTAATACTAATGGGTGATGAGCAATTGATACACTCATGCAAGTCAGATCTTGCAAAGGAGTTTGAGATGAAGGATTTGGGCCTCCTTCATTATTTACTTGTATTGGAAATATGGCAGCGGGAAGGTGAACTGTTTGTGTCTCAAGGCAAGTATGCTCAGGAGATACTTGAGAAGTTTCACATGTAAGGTTGCAAGCCTATTGATACTCCTCTTCCGGGAAATTGGTGGAAACAGAATGCTACATCGGCAGAGGTAGTGGATGCCACTGTTTATTAACAGTTGGTGGGTTCACTCATGTATTTAGTTAATATAAGACCAAACATATGCTATGCGGTGAACCAGCTTTCACAAGCGATGGTTAAGCCTACGAAGCTCTTTTGGAAGGCAGGAAAGCATGTCCTGAGGTATCTCAGGGGCACATCTGAGTATGGCCTATGGTACAGACAGATGGATGCGGTGAAGTTGCATGGCTTCACGGATGTAGATTGGGCAGACAACCCAACAGACAGAAAGAGCACATCAGGAGGGGTTTTCAGTATCAGATCTACAACGGTTTTTTGGTACAGCAGGAAACAAAGATTCGTGGCACTTATTTCAGCGAAAGTAGAATACATGTCAGTAAGTCAAGCTGCATGTGAGGCTATCGGGATGAGGAAGATCCTAGTCAGTTTGTTCAGTTCACATTTAGATCCTACATTGATACATTGTGATAATCAGAGTTACATTAAACTCTCGATTAATCTTGTGTTTCATGATAGATCTAAACATATTGATATTCGGTATCATCATATTAAAGATTGTGTGCAGCGGAAGATCATGTTGCTTTAGTACATTCCTACGGAAGATCATGATGCAGATATTCTGACGAAGGCGCTCACTAGGAGAAAACTTGAATACCATAGAGGTAGGATCGGGGTGAAGGATAATACCTATCTTGTTGAGAGGGAGTGTTGAGATTCAACAAGATGATGAAGCTTAGTGAAAATAGTCACCTACACTAAGTGGGCCTGCAGGCTATTTTTGGGTGTAAGTCTATTTTTAGACTATGTCTATTTTTAGACATGGTGATCATATTTCAAAAGTTGCGGGATGCTATTTGTGGATGGTTGGTCAAGTTGGAAAAATAGATGAAATTATATTTTTATAGTATTGGGCGAAGTATATTTATAGATAGTTGATCTAAAAATAGATGTGTTAATTATTATTAGCCCTTAATAATAATCAGACTTTAAATATCAACTTATTCTCTTAGAGCACTTTATTTTAGTGTACAGATTTGGAAAATCAGTGGGCTGAAGGAATTACACAATTCCTAGGGTTTATTGGTGGCTCATGCATGAGGACTCAGTTAGAAATGAAGTGGCAATGTTATGACAGAGTTGGAAGAGTAATTCATGGAGTTGTTATTCAGTTTAACTTAGTTAATGGAGTTAAACTCAGTTGACCTAGTTGTATCTAGTCTAACTGAAAGATACGCTAGTGAGAGTTAAGTGAATTAATTAGTTAATTAATTCACAACTAATAACTCACTAACAAATGAACAGAAACAACAGTTAACTACAATGAATGTCAGTTCCAATGGAGACCTAGTGGAGAGATAGGTGAAAGGGTGAGATGGACTATTTGTTGTGACTATAGTGATGCGTTGATTTCATCACACACACATTGGAGTTTCCAATGAGGATTGCGGAGTAAAGGCAAGGTAGATTCGAATTCATTCAAGGGTCTTCTTCAGCAAGGATTGCGCAGTGGAGGCAGGCTATCAGGTGGCAAGAAATGAGTGCATGGATTTGCAGATTTCTTCATGTTAGTGTGTGACGATTGATTGTACTGAGAGCTTGATGTACCAAGCTTTGTATGAGATTGTTACATGATCGCCATGATACATAATATATGATATTTGGGGTTTTTAGCTTAAGGCTTTCCCGTTAAACAACTATGTTATGCGCGATTGTTTTTATTTCTTCATGTGTTTGCAATTGAGTTTTAAATTTCCGCAAAAGATTAACAGTGGAAGGATTATGTATTTATCAAGAAGATAAATATTGTTAGATCAGGAGAATATGGATATATACATGCATATGTTATATAATTTCTACATTACATTCATTAAGATCGATCAACCTTTTTTCACCTTGTTCTGAGGATGAACCACATTAGATAGTTAGAAACATCGACCAAACCCTAATGATGTGATTAATCCTAAAGGCATTTATCTAACTTATGGATCACAAAAGTATTAGATAAAACATTATTTCCCTATACGGAAGGGAGTTGGTTGATAAAGCTCGTCATTTTGAGTGAGCTCGATTGCAAGTGGCTAAAAATAAATCTGATCTTATGTTCATTAATATTGATCAACCTTTTTTCACCTTGTCCTGAGGATGAACCACATTATATGGTTCAAAAAATTGACCAAATCCTAATGATTTGATTAATCTGAAATACATTTATATAAATTATGGATCACAAAAGCCTTAGATCAAATTTTATTTCCCTATACGGAAGGGAATTGGCTGATAAGGCTCGTCATTTTGAGTGGGCTCAATTGAAAGTGGCTAAAAATAAATCTGATCTTACATTCATTAAGATCGATCAACCTTTTTTCACCTTGTCCCAAGGATGAACCACATTAGATGGTTTGAAACATCGACCAAATCCTGATGATGCGATTAATCCAAAAGAAATTTATCTGAAATTTTATTTGTTGCAAAAATATGTGCAGACCCCAAGGAATCTATTTTGAAAGTTCTGTAAGTCAATAAGACATGATGAAAATATCTATCTAAGTTATGATCTAACTATGGAGCGCAGTGCTGATACTTATAGAATGAAAGAAAAAGAGCGAGCACATGATGACAATGGATAGCACAGTGGTTGAGGAGGTTATCCAGGTAGAGGTTGAGGAGGTGAAGCTGGTTGAGGACATGGAAAAATCATTTTCTATAACTGCACCTAAGCAGGTCATTTTTTAAGAGATTTCCAGAATTATACTATGACATGTAAGTACAACAAATACTTTGATCATATAATTGAAGACCGTCTTTTACTTATGGACAAAATTCGAGAGAAAAGGAATCAACATCCCACACAACATCCAAATGATGACTGTTGAAACGAGAATGGATGAACCTTGCGTTAATATTGTCACTAGAAGTGAAGTTGCGACTGGAAGTGATAAAGCAGATGGAAATAAGGAATTTGAAAATATAGGTGAATGGGTTAGAAGAACAGTGGAGAAATTTCCTATTTTTGATGTTCACAAATAAACGAAAGTGTCATTGGAAGCTAAGAAAAATTTTATGAATTCGAGAGCTTTGACTTCTATTGCACAACCAGGGCCTAGTAAATGCGGCATGTCATTATTTCTGACATGGTACCAAGCAACTATGCATGATTGATCTCTGACAAAGAATTCAACAGAACAAGTAAGTATTTTGAGATCTTTTCTATAGACTTGTATGAAGTTGTTAAGGGATCAAAAGGTTGTAGAAGGGAATCATGAATTGATATATTCCTGCACATCAAAAGAAACACCGCTAAGTGAGATGCACGAAGTCAATAATGTACATCGACAAAAGAGAAGTGGAAAAGAGATGAGACTTAGTGAGAAAATGTAGTATTCCCAATGGGAAATAGGCAACGATATTAAACAATACTACAAAGAAATAACGGAGTTCAGCTAATTAAGAGCAGGAGGCCAATATGGAGGCTCAATATTTACATTTACAACAACAAATCAGATTTATATTGAATCCCATAAGATATAGAATAGGAAATAGAAGACTTTTATAGAAGAAAACCCTCAAAATGAGGTGCTGCAACCATGTATTCAGACTGAAATAACTTGACATCATTATTTTTATTAGCTGCAACTACTGTAGATTACACTTAAGATCTAGAGCATATTTGAGTACAAAAATTTAGATCTATATCAGATCTATACACTAGATAGGCTCCTCTTTAAATGCCCCTTGGGGTTTTCAGCAATACATGAAGCACATAGAGTAGATCTGAGATCTAATGCTTCAGATCTATAGAAATATTCATAAAATATGCAGGTTCAGATCTAATCTGATTAATACAATATGAGGATCCCAGCCAATGGATCTCAAATGTGAAGGGCAGATCCCTAATCACAAGAAAACCAATACTCTAAAAATTGTGCCAAAAGACCCTGCAACTGTACCCTTACAAATAACGCAGTCCTAGAAGGAAAACTGCGTTGTAGGCTCTAGAACATGTTTGGCCTCAAGCCAAGATCTGAAAAAATATAGCTCCAATCATCCAATACTCTTGTGCCAATGAGATAGAAGCCTTCCCCACTGAAAAGAGGCACTATATTGGCCTAGATCTGAGTAGATCTAGCCTCCACCTTCTGCGACTTAGAAAGAAAACCAAACCCTCAACAAGATCTGCATTGTAGTTGGAAGAAGAGCTTGGCCTTAAGCTTGATAGTGGACAAGAAATGCAAACTCTTCCAAGATGCCTCTCAAGGAAAGAGGTGGGATTCCCGATCAAGAACACCCAGTGCTAAAAAACACTATTATCTGCTAAACTACAAGGAGAATAAGAAATTTCTAAACAGACAAAATCTTTAGAAATAACATACTCATCAACAACCCTTCTCATGTTGCCTTCCTTTTACTTTTATAAGTTTGAGAGCTTGCAAAACCCTAAACCATCTCAATGAAATAGCTCTTTTCACATGAGCCACCTCCAACTAAAACTGCGTTGTGCCTCATTGATGGCCACTCCTCTAAGATAACGTTGTTGATTTGGTCATGGTTGTCCCAGTAAAAACATTTAGCCCCTTTGACACCTAAGGGTGCTCATTTAGTTAGCCCAGATTTAGCCTTGTTCACATGTGGAATTGATTTATTTGTTGTTTTAGGAGTTTTTATTGTCCTCCTTTACACATTTATTCATACAACAGAAAAATGAAACAAAAATGAATATTCCCATTAGCTTGGGCTAATTGGGAATATTACAGAAAATAGGAGAATATGAAATGGATCAAGTTATTGTGGATATGGGATCTGATGCTAATTTCCTGACAAAAAGGACATGGGAATTAATGGGTAAGCCAAAGCTATAATGGTCAAATATTCAGTTAAGATTGGAAAATCAGAAAAATATCTTTCCTATGGGAAGACTACCAGGTTTCACTATAGATATCGAAGGAGTTCGCACTATTGCTGATTTTGAAGTAATAGAAATTGTTGATGATAGTAATCCTTATCCGACTATGCTTGGAATTGATTGGAAATTTGACAATATGGCCATAATCAATCTGAATAAGAGACAAATGATATTTGAGGGAAGGAATATGAGTGTGATTGTTCCTTTAGATCCATCCTAAGGAGTAAGATATACAAAACCAATCAAAGAAGAATACAACACAACTCACATAGATACCATCTATCAAGTGACAACTAAGGAAGAAGATTATATTAACCCTACTGTAGATGGAAAGTTGAATTCAGACCATGATAGTTCTTGAACATCAGATTTAGAAGAAGAATTGGAGAATTGGCAGAACATGTTGCATGAAGTATCTACAAAGAATTGTGCAAGAATGACAACAGTAGTTCGATGTATGACATATGACGTATGTAACTTGCCTTCTTATAATGTTTTGGGAAATGTAGATACTTTTCTTACTGCTTATGAAGAACAAGTTCCAGAAAATCAAAGATTGTCCACTTTGGATATAGCCTTGAGGGCTAACCCTGCTAGATGGTGGGGCACACACAAGAAGAATATAGGAGATTGATAGGTATGTCAAAGATTATTGTGGATAAGGTTTGGACAATTAGAAACATAAATGCAGAAGAAATATGATGCTGAAACAGAACCAAGAAAGCATATCCAACTATGCATTATAGCATGGAAGGATATTTCACAACAAGAATGGGTACATGGATTTATTCACACATTGGAGACAGTTCCTAAGAATTGGTACCTAGAAATAGAACTGCGACATGGTATGATGAACTGGGTACACTTGGTTGATGGTTTTATTTTAACATTCAACTTTGAGGATGAATTTCCAGGCATAGATTTAGCCCTTCAGGTAGTAAAGGAGAAGATATTTGAGGGTGTAACCACACTAACATGGCAACAAACTAATTGGGATGCACAGATAGAACATGCATTGGAATGCTATAATATTATTTCATATGAAAGGGAATATCTTCAAAACATCCACATAGCATAATCAAAAGACACCGTGAAGTAGAATCACTTTAAATAGAAATACCAAGAAGGTGAATATCAGATCAAAAGAAGAACCCAAATTCACAACAATAGGAGATTACCGGGATGAGGAAACAACTAGTAAAGTTACAGAGCTACTCCATGAATATAAAGAATTGTTTCCCACTAAATTTTTAGATATGAAGGGAATATAAGGAGATCTAAGGGTCATGAAGATTCCCCTGAAGCCTGATGTGAATCCAGTCAAGTAGATACCTTAATGGTTGAACCCAAAGTGCAAGGAGAGATTGAAGCTAGAACTTGATAAGATGATAGTAGCAGACATTATTGAACCTGTTGAAGAGTCAGAATGGGTAAGTCTTATGGTGGTGAAAGAAAAGAAGACTCAAGGAGAGATTAGGATCTATGTTGACCTAAGGAAGTTGAACGATGCATGTTTACATGATCCTTTTCCTACCCCTTTCACAAATGAAGTGCTAGACAATGTAGGAGGTTAGGAAGCCTACTCATTTATAGATGGTCCCTTAGGTTATCATAAGATCAAAATTGCACCTGAAGATCAACATAATACCAAATTTGACATAGAATGGGGCTCATATTAGTATACAATGATGCCTTTTGGATTAAAGAATGCCCCTACTATATTTTATAGGGTGGTGGTCATAGGTTTTAAGGAGTAAATTCACAATTTTTTGGAGGTATACTTTGATGACTGGACAATATTTGGACTATTAAGAAAACATGTTGGGAGTTTGAGTCTTATGCTCGACACTTGTAGACAACATCAGATATATTTTAATCTAAAGAAGTGTGCAGTGAAGATAATAATGCAATCGAGATATTACAGAAGTTCAACAGTGCCTACGACAACATCTCAACAAAGATCTGGGGCAAAGCAGCTAAGTGACTCGAGATGAGTCATGTGTGAGTGTTGGGGGCATGTTGTGCGCAACCCTAATTGGTCTAGATTTTCGATAAAACTGTACATTTTGAGGAGCAGAGTGTGAAATGGACCGTGCAACGGAGCGCGAGGTGGATTGCACAACAAAGCATGTTATATATACCACACAATATCATAGGGGCTTCCAGGTGGGTTGAAGCCCCTCCCTTTTGTAATGGGTTTTAGGTTATTTTTTCTTGTTTTGTGGAGCCCATGGTATTTGGACCATGGTATTTTGTCGATGTAATAATATATAAAGGGATGTAATGCTATGCTAGAAATACATGTATGATATGTTAGATGGTTAAGGGAAATTATTTGTAATCTATACTTTGTGGCGACCTGGGTCAGCCAAAATCAAGCCAACAATGGGCTAGTTTCTTGCCTCCTTTCCCAAGCCATGACTTAAAATTTCCATTTTCCACCATGTCCACTTGCGAAAAAATCTTTCCTGATCCCCATGAAGTATCCACAGTGGTCAAAAATCCAAGAAATAATGATTTTATGGAGTTTTGTGACATCTACAGGAATTTTTTTTTTCCTGTAGTGGCCTTCAAGGGCCTAAAAAAGCCACCATTTACCATCAAAAATTTAAATATAGAAGCTAGGAGGGCCTCAATATCACAAAATTGATTGAAGAAGGACCCCAAAAATGAAAATAAGGTTTGGAAATAATGGAAGAATCATATCTCTAACAACAACCAGCCATGAAGATGCAATATTTTCCTCCATGAAAAACCTGTAAAACAAGTCTTCAAATCCAACGCATCAACACTAGAACTCCATAGGTAAGAAAGGTATGCAAATCGAACCCTTTGGATTCCATGAAACACTGTGTAATTTCTCTTGTCAGTGTCTAAGTATTAGGGGTCACTTGTCGGCTAAACAATGTCTATCTACCTCAACTCCCGCATGAGGGGACAGGAAGATGTTGAAAAGTCAACAAGAAATGAGTGTCTAATTTAATTTTCGAAATGTAGTTAGTGCATTATTTTAATACGTGAGAAATCAGTTACCTCAAATAATTAGTTAAAGTCAGTTGAACTAGTTGTAACTCTTTGTTGCATTAGTGAGAGATCAAGTGAATTAAATCTAATTTAATTCACATGCAGTGATCTACCATGCAACTGATGATTTAATATTAATAGTTGCATGCATGTCAGTTCCAATGGAGACCCAATTGAGACAAAGGTTAAAGGGATGTTAACTATCAGTTGTTATGGAGTTCGCATTGCAGTTAGTGCTTTAGTTTAATGCATGAGAAATCAATTAACTCAATTAATTGAGTTAAATTGAGTTGAAATAGTTGTAACTGTTTGTTGCACTAGTGAGAGATCAAGTGAATTAAATCAGAATTAATTCACATGTAGTGATCTTCCATGAATCTGATGATTTACTATTAATAGCTGCATGCATGTGAATTCCAGTGGAGACCCAGTTGAGACAAAGGTTAAAGGGATGTTAACTATCAATTGTATCATCAGTAGGCTGCCCGTATGCAGTAAGAAAACCATAGGATTTCCCATGAGAATTGTGCAGTTTTGGAAGGTTGAATTTCCTAAAGAATATGGATTTCCTTCCACATGAGTTGTGCAAGCAAGGCAGGTTGATTAGAGGAAGGAAATTGGCTAAGTGTTGGTCGATTTTTTCTGGATCAGTGTGAGACAGTTGTGAGAGTGTAGGATACTCTTGTGATAAGAGTGCATTGTAATTGTTTCATGATTCCTTGGTGAATATACAATAGAAGATAGAGGGGTTCTGAGAAACAAGATTTCCTTGGGAAAATATCTATGTTGTGGTTTGATTTGCTTCTTTCTTTACTTGTTGTGATTGAAGATCATGTTTATTTTCCTCGATTAATTTGTAGAAGCATTTAGTATCTTGCTTTAGCATATTGCATGATCGGATTGAATCCATTGATATACATATTGTTTGTATAATTTATACATGGTATCATAGTGCAGGAAAACACTATAGTGGAGAAGAAATTGAGTTTGTGACTGAATAGCATTCGAATTTGCAAAATTATTCTTTGGTGCGACAGGCGGATCAGGATCAAGATGGCTTTCAATAGCTTGAGATTGGAGTATGCACATGAGGGAATTTCAAATTGTATTGCATGGAAAGACAGGATGGAGGTAGTTCTGGAGGACAATGGGTTGAAATAATTCATTGATAGTGACGTTCCCAAACCTGTTCTAGCAGATGTCGCTCTTCATGATGCTTGGAAAAAGAATGTTACAAAGGCGAGGAGGATCTTATTGGAGGGAGTACGAGACCACATTGTCTCAAGTATCCATGGAAAAGTGACTCCATATGAAATGTGGAAGGCTTTGATAGATCTGTTTCAAAGTAGCGGTGACCACAGAAAATTGGCACTGAAAGACAAGCTCAAGAAAATCAAAATGGAGAAAGGCGACACTATTCCGAAATATTTAACCAAGTTTGTCCAATGTCTAGATGAGCTTGGGAGCATCACAATTACTGTCATGGATGATGACTTTGTGAGCCTATATATTCTATGCCTTGCCAAGAGTTGGAATCGTTATTAGGACTCTTTCAATGGGAGGGAGAAGCTACCATATTGGGAACAACTTTGGTCGGATTTGGTGCAAGAAGAATTCAGGCGGAATACCAGGGATGGATATTTATCTAAGAACGATGATGAAGAAAATTGTGCCTTGGTTGGTAAGGTGAAGAAGGGGAAAGGAAAGACATCCTATTCCAAATTTGAGACCTGCAAAGAAGGCAAGAAGCGTGACATGTCAAGAGTGAAGTGTTTTCACTGTCACGAGCATGGACATTATGCCACTAATTGTCCACAAAAGAAGAAGAACAAGAAGGCTTCAGGATATGCAGCTGGTGAGGCTTTGGCCTCACAATTTGAGTTGGAATTCTTGCTCATCACATGCATGGTGTCAAGTGCGATGGGATCAATGTGGTACTTGGATAGTGGTGCACCTTTCCACATGGCAGGAGACAAAGAAATTTTTAGTAGCTTGGGGGAGAAGGACCTCCATATGCATATTGAAATGGGTGATGACGGGAGGTACAGTTACCTTCTAGAGACATTTAGGTAAAAACTTCTTATTAAAATATGTAATGCATATACCAGGCTTGAAAAATAATTTAGTTTGAGTCTCAATGTTGGAGGATAGATGTTATGATGTGGTTTTCAATGAAGGGAAAGCTTTCCTTCGACACAAAGCCATAGGACAAGCCAAGTAGATTGGGATTCATGTGAAGAATCTCTATAAAATTGATGTAGATGGTTGCGCAACATTGATGGGTAAGGCACACAAAGTGGTGAGCGAGGATGAGGATGAGTTATGACACATGAGATTGGTCCATCTACACCATGGAGCCTTGAAGGTAATGTAGCATATTTCTACGGGACTTCCAAAGGTTACTCTTTGTAGAAATTTATTAATACTGATGTATTACCGGATTCTCCTGATCTAAAAAATTAATCTTATGTTAAATATAGAATCCTTCCACTTAATTCTTTGCATAAATTAAATCGCCAATTGCAAACACATGTGAAGAAAATCAATCACACATAAACATAGTTGTTTAATGGGAAAGCTTAAAGCTAAAAACCCTAACTATCATATATTATGTATATCAATTAATGGATAATGTAATAATATCATACAAATATTAGTACATCAAGCTCTCGGTACAATCAACAATCATTACACACTGTCATGCAAAAATTTGCATATCTATGCACCAATTTCTTGCCTCCTGACAGCCTGCCTCCATTGCGCAATCCCTGCTGAAGAAGGCCTTTGAATGAATTCGAATTTCCCTTGCCTTGACTGCGCAATCCTCATTGGCATATCGAAAGTGTGTCAAATGCATCGAATGCATCACTATAGTCACAACAAATAGTCCATCTCACCCTTTCACCTATCTCTCCAATAGGTCTCCACTGGAATTGACACGCAAGTAGTTAACTGTTGTATTTGTTAAGTTGCAAGTGAGTCTCTAGTTATGAATTAATTAACTAATTAATTCACTAAAATCTCACTAGCGTATCTTTCAGTTAGACTAGATACAACTAGCTCAACTGAGTTAAAATCACTTAACTGAGTTAAACTAAATAAAAACTCCTGTAACTACTCTTCCAACTCTGTCATAACTTTTCCACTTCAGTTCTAACTGAGTCCTCTATACATGAGCCACCAATAACCCTAGGAATTGTGTAATTCCTTCAGCCCACTAATTTTCCAAATCTGTTCACTGAAATAAAGTGCTCCAAGAGAATAAGTGGATATTTATTGTCGGATTATTATTAAGGGCTAATAATAATCAACATGCATCTATATTTAGATTAACGATCTATAAATATACTTCGCCCAATATTCTAAAAATAGAATTTCATCTATTTTTCACATTTGATCAACCATCTACAAATATCATCTTGCAACTTATAGAATATGCTCACCATGTCTAAAAATAGACATACACCTAAAAATATCCTGCGGGCCCCACTAGGTGAAGGTGATTACTTTTCACTAAGCTCATCATCTTGTTGAATCTCAACACTCCCTCTCAAAAATATAGGGATTATCCTCCACCCCGATCCTTCCTCTATGGTATTCGAATTTGCTCCTGCTGAGCGCCTTCATCAGAATATCTACATCCTAATCTTCCATAGGAATGTACTGAAGCAACATGATCTTCTGTTGCACACAATATTTGATATGATGACATCGAATATCAATATGTTTAGATCTATCAAGAAACAAATGATTAATAGAGAGTTTAATGCAACTCTAATTATCACAATGTATCACTGTAGGATCTAAATGAGAATTGAACAAACCAACCAGGATCTTCCTCATCCAGATAGCCTCACATGCAGCTTGACTTGCTGCCATGTATTCTGCTTCCGTTGAAATGAGTGCCACGTATCTTTATTTCCTACTGTACCAAGAAACTGCTGTAGATCCGATTCTGAAAACCCCTCCTGATGTGCTCTTTCTGTCTGTTAGGATACCTGCCCAATCTGCATCCATGAAGCCATGCAACTTCACCTCATTCGTCTGTTTGTACCATAATCCATACTCAGATGTGCCCCTGAGATACCTCAGGACATGCTTTCTTTCCTTCCAAAAGATCTTGGTAGGCTTAACCATCTCTTGACTAAGCTGGTTCACCGCATAGCATATGTCCGGTCTTGTATTAACTAAATACATGATAAAACCCACTAAGTGTCGATAAAAAGTGGCATCCACTACCTCTGCCGATGTAGCATCCTCTTTCCTCCAATTTTCTAGAAGAGGAGTGTCGATAGGCTTGCAGCCTTGCATGTGAAACTTCTCAAGTATCTCCCGAGCATACTTGCCTTGAGACACAAACAGTTCACCTTCCTGCTGCCATATTTCCAATCCAAGGAAATAATGAAGGAGGCCCAAATCCTTCATCTAAAACTCCTTTGCAAGATCTGCCTTGCATGAGTGTATCAACTGCTCATCACCTGTTAGTATTAAATCATCAACATAAAGAACAATGATTAAAAGCTTACCCTCCACCACAATTTGGTACAGGTTTGCATCCGCCTCACTCTTGGTGAACCCAAGTCTAGTGAAATGGTTGTTGATTTGTGTGTACCAAGAATGTGGTGCTTGCTTCAGTCCATACAATTCTCTTTTGAGTATGCACACATGCGACTCACTACTGAAGATCTCAAATCCTTCAGGTTGCTCAATGTACACCTCTTCCTCAATGATCCCATTAAGGAACACAGTCTTCACATACATTTGATGAATGTGGCAACCCATCTGTGCTGAGAAATAAAGGATGGTCCTTATGGAAGAATACTGTGCGACAGGTTCAAAGGTTTCCTCATAATCAATCCCCTCAATCTGTGAGAAGCCCCGAGCAAAAAATCTTGCCTTATACTTCTCTACGCTCCCATCAACAACTTTCTTTACCATGTAGATCCATCTTGATCCTACAACTGATTTACCCACCGACCTTGGAACAATCTCCCAAGCACTGTTTCTGACAATGGAGTCATACTCCTCCACCATGGCATTACCCATGTGGGCTCCTACACTACTTCTTCAAAAGAAGATGGCTCTGTCATGATACACTTGCTCATAAGAGCCATGTATCTAGTAAATCGGTCAGGTGATTGTCTCTGTCTGCACTATGATGTAGGGACTCCTACATTCTGTGCCACATCAAGCTTCAGTCTCTCAGCTTCTATGGTACGCTTTCTGCCTATTCTGATGTTTGGTTCTGCATGAGTGGACTCCTCCACTCCATGAATATCCTCCTGTGGTTGATCCACATCTAGAGGCTCATCTTTGGGAACAAGTGGCTCCTCCTCTGCATGCAAGTGTAGCTCCCTCTCAAGTGAAAACTTCATGGATTTCACCTCATTGAATTTTATATCCCATCGCACCACAGTCATTCAACTATTTGGAAAATACACACGATAATTATGGGGTGTTTCTGTGTACCCCACAAATATCCCAAATTTTGTAGTTGGTTCTAGCTTCTTCTTGGCATCCTTTTTCACATGAATGTAAACAGATGAGCCAAAAATATTCAAATGAGAAATATTAGGCTTCTTACCAGTAAAAGCTTCTTCAGGTGTACTCATGCCAAGTACTCTATGAGGAAAACGGTTTTGCACATAAACCACAGTGTTACATTCTTCCGCCCACAAGTGCATCGGTAGGCCCTGGTCATGCAACATAGCTTGTGCAGCACCCATGATCGTTCTATTATTCCTCTCCACAACCCCATTCTATTGTGGGTTATGAGGCGCTATGAGTTCTCTTCGAATTCCTTCTCTGCTAAAAAAGTCTTTGAATTCGTTAGAGATATATTCACCACCATTATCGCTCCGCAAAGCCTTCACTTGCTTCCCTAACTCCTTCTCCACCAATGCTTTAAACTCACAGAACTTTGAGAATGTTTCAATCTTCTTTTGCATGAAGAAGATCCAGCATCTACGAGAATAGTCATAAAAAAATATAACATAATACATGTGTTTTGCTGTTGAAGCAACCGAGAAAGGTCCACACACTTCTGTGTGAATTCTATCCAGGATCACCGAAGCACGGTTCTCCTTCTCATGAAAGGTGGTCTTCAAAAACTTACCCATAGTACATCCCTTGCACTAATATGAATGTGAAAGATTACCCTTGGGAAGTCCAGTAGAAATATGCTGCAAAATCTTCAAGGCGCCATGGTGAAGATGGCCCAATCTCCTGTCCCATAATTCACCCTCATCTTGGCTCACCAATTCTTCTGCTTTGCCCATAATTGCAGTGCAACCATCTACCTCTAGCTTGTAGAGATTCTTAACTCGAATCCCTATCCTTTTTTTTTGACCCGTTGTTTTATGTCACAGGAAATATTTTCCCTCGATGAAAACAATGTGATAACCTCTATCCTCCAACATAGCGACCAAGACCAAGTTCTTCTTTAGACCTGGAACATGCATAAAATATTTCAACATAAATGGTTTACCTGACTCCCTCTCAAAGGTAATGGTTCCAATGCCGGTCGCATTGTATCTACCATCGTCACCCATCTCTATATGCATTTGGAGATCCTTCTACTCCAAGTAACTAAACAACTCCTTGTCTCCTGTCATATGGAAGGAAGAACCACTATCAAGATACCACACCGATCCCATTGTGCTTGAAACAAAGCATGCGATCAAAGAGAAATCAAGTTCAAATTTCGAGGCTAAGGCCTCACCCGCTGCAACCCCAGCAAACTTCTTGTTCTTCTTTTTTTGTGGGCAGTTAGTGGCGACATGCCCATGTTCGTGACAGTGAAAACACTTCACTTTGGACAAATCAAACTTCTTGCCTTTAGCCTCGGATTTTGGATGGGATTTCTACCCCTTCCCTCTCCTTTCTTTGGTAGCCAAAGTGAAATTCTCTTCATCATCATTCTTCGATGAAGAGCCATCCCTGGTATTCCACCTTATCTCCTTGTGCACAAGATCCGACCAAATTCACTCCCAATCCGACAGTTTCTCCCATCCATTGACAGAGTCTGCGTAGCTATGCCAACTCTTCGGAAGCCCAAGGAGAGCCAAGATAACCAATTCATCATCCACAACTATAATTCCCGCACTCTCCAACTCATCCCTACATTGGAAAAACTTCGTGAGATATTTTGGAATAAAGTCGCCCTTCTCCATTTTGATTTTTTTGAGCTTATCTTTCAGCACAAAATTCGTATTTTCATTGTTGCTTTGGAAAATATCTATCAAAGCCTTCCACATTGAAAATGGAGTGGCTTTCCCATGAAGGCTTGGCACAATATGGTCTTTCACACCTTCGAACATAATTCTTCTTGTCTTCACTACCTTCTTTTTCCATGCGTAAAGTACTGCAGCATCACTAGAAGTAGGCTTAGGAACATCACTATCGATGAACTCCTTCAGTCCATTATCTTCAAGCATTGCCTCCATCCTATCCTTTCATCCTATCTAATTCGAGCTACCCTCAAGGGCATACTCCAATCGCAACCCATTGAAAGACATTTCAATGAATACTCAACTGTCACACCAAGAAATTTCTGCAGCAAATTCGAATTGTCCACCAGCACAAAACTCAGCACTGCTTCACAATTACAATCTCCAGTGATTAACACTGCTCCGATACCATGTAGAAATTTATTAATAATGATGTATTACCAGATTCTCCTTATCTAACAAATTAATCTTATGTTAAATACAGAATCCTTCCACTTAATTCTTTGTGAAAATTAAATCGCCGATTGCAAACACAGGTGAAGATAATCAATCGCACATAAACACAGTTGTTTAATGGGAAAGCTTAAAGATAAAAACCCCAACTATCATATATTATCTATATCAATGGATCATGTAATAATATCATACAAATCTTAGTACATCAAGCTCTCAGTACAATCAACAATCATTACACACTGTCATGCAGAAATTTGCATATCTATGCACCAATTTATTGCCTCCTAACAGCTTGCCTCCACTGCGCAATCCCTGCTGAAGAAGACCCCTGAACGAATTTGAATTGGCCTTGCCTTTACTGCGCAATCCTCATTGGCATCTCGAATGTGTGTCAGATGCATTGAATGCATCACTATAGTCACAACAGATAGTCCATCTCACCCTTTCACATATCTCTCCACTGGGTCTCCACTGGAACTGACATGCAAG
Organism: Pinus albicaulis; assembly: GCA_034641835.2. Lineage (NCBI taxonomy): Eukaryota > Viridiplantae > Streptophyta > Pinopsida > Pinales > Pinaceae > Pinus > Pinus albicaulis. The sequence goes on along the minus strand of CM076584.1, from coordinate 589,894,549 downwards.
TAGTTAACTGTTGTATTTGTTCAGTTGCAAGTGATTCTCTAGTTATGAATTAATTAGTTAATTAATTCAATAAAATCTCACTAGCGTATCTTTCAGTTAGACTAGATACAACTAGCTCAACTGAGTTTAACTCACTTAACTGAGTTAAACTAAATAACAACTCCTGTAACTACTCTTCCAACTTTGTCATAACTTTTCCACTTCAATTCTAACTGAGTCCTCTATGCATGAGCCACCAATAACCCTAGGAATTGCGTAATTCCTTCAGCCCACTAATTTTCCAAATCTTTTCACTGAAATAAAGTGCTCCAAGAGAATAAGTTGATATTTATTGTCGGATTATTATTAAGGGCTAATAATAATCGACATGCATCTATATTTAGATTGACGATCTATAGATATACTTCGCCCAATATTCTAAAAATAGAATTTCATCTATTTTTCACATTTGATAAACCATCTACAAATAGCATCTTGCAAATTATAGAATATGCTCACCATGTCTAAAAATAGACATACACCTAAAAATAGCCTACGGGCCCCACTTAGTGAAGGTGCTTACTTTTCACTAAGCTCATCATCTTGTTGAATCTCAACACTCTTTCCTAGATAGAAACATGGAAGGGATGTACCATGGGAAATTATGCATAGGCCACTTTTTAGAAGAAGGAGAACCGAGCAGTGGAAATCCTTGAGAGAGTTCATTTAGATGTGTGTGGACCATTCTCTATAGCTTTGACAACAAAGCATAGGTATTATGTGATCTTTGTTGATGATTTTTCTTGAAAGTGTTGGATCTACTTAATGTAGAAGAAAGATCATATGTTCTCAAAATTTTGTGAGTTCAAAGCACTGGTGGAGAAAGATACAGGGAAGAATGAGAAGGCTCTTAGGAGCGATAATGGTGGTGAGTACATCTCCAATGAACTCAAGAAATTTTGTAGAAAAGAAGGAATTCAGAGAGATTTGATTGCGCCTCATAACCCACAACAGAATGGAGTCATAGAAAGAAAGAATAGAACAATTGTGGGTGTGGCATGAGAGATGTTTCATGATCAGGGCCTACCATTGCATCTGTGGGAGGAGGCATGTAACACAATGGTATTTGTGCGAAACCGTAGTCCTCATAGTATACTTGGCATGAGTCTACCAGAGGAGGATTTTTCTGGTAATAAACCTGATGTTTCATATTTTAAAATTTTTGGCTCATCTGTCTATTGCCATGTGACCAAATATTCGAGGAAGAAGCTCGAACCAACAACTGAGATTCAAATATTTGTGGGGTACACTAATACTCCCCACAACTATCAGGTGTATTTTCCAAACAACAGGATGACTATTGTGAAACGAGATATAAAATTTGATGAGGAGAAAGCCATGTGATTGTCCCTTGAGAGGGAGTTGGATTTGCATGAATATGAGGAACTCTTGGTTCCAAAGAATGAACCTCAAGATGTGGAGCAACCACATGTAGAGGATCATGGAGTGGCAGAAAAAATTCATGCATATCCATCCACCATAAATGGTGGAAGGCGCACTGTTGGGGCCCTTTTTTTGAAAATGAAATGGTTTTGAGTCGCGGATAACAGGTGGCAAAGCGCAACCACGGTAGACAGGGAGTTTTCATGGTTGCAGAGTTGGAGAGCAGGTGGCACAACAGTTGCAGAAACTAGCACAGATTGCAGAAAGGAGTGACAAGAACAAACAACGGAACTCACAGTGATCAGGGAGATGCAGCAAACAACAGAGCGGGAAAGAAGGAAGAACTGACAATTACATTGGCAAAGGAACAAATAGGCATTCGACCAGCATAGACATGAGGTTGGTGCAGTGGCAAGCAAGGAAGATAGCCATAAGAGATCTATGTTCGTTTTGTTCATTCTGTCCATTCTGTTCTGTTCTATTTGATAATATTGTAATCAGTCCTACTCTGATCACTTTGAGGAGTAATGTAACTATTCTCTATTGTTAATGAAATATACTACTATTTGGGTTTGATGTCCTGACTTATGTGATGGGCATCTGGTTATGATGAATGTATTGGTCGCTTTAAATTTTGAGTTTTCATCTTGAATATGTTCATGAGTAGTATCTTGTGCAAGGTGGCTAAACCTGTTTGGAGTACTTAGCTCTATCTGTTTCACTCTATAGTTGTGTTTGGTCGATATCTGACCTGTTCCTAACCTCATTAAGGTCACGACACGCCTCAGGTGAGACTCTATGCTCTTCAGAGTAGAGTGAATATGTTGGCGTTGTGCTAAACTAATGAAGAAACCTTGTTGGCTTCTATCCTGAACCTGGGTCTTGCTCAGAGACCTTCTTTCTTGCCAACACGCACCAGTGAAGCTGATAGACTGAGACTTGATGCGACAGAACATGAAGCAAACAAATTTCCTTCTCAATTTAAATTCTCCAAAAGACTTGGAATACAAATATATCCATGAGGATACAAATATTATATTAGATAGTATGATGAATGAATGAGATAAATGACTGAATGTTACAAATGAGGCGTGCTTATATACCTACACAGGTGCCTCTTCACAAAAGCATGTCTCATCAGACATAGCCTTTCAACCTAATTACTAATTAATTAATTAATCATTATTTAAATTATTTTATTCATAACAGAACATGTAGGAGCACCTACTTCACTATGTAGATAGAGACAGTACCCAGATAGGTTTACTAGATACAAGGCTCTTATGAGCAAGTGTATTGTGACAGAACCATCCTCCTTTGAGGAAGCAATGCAACAACCAATTTGGGTTGACACCATGGTTGAGGAGTATGAATCCATCATCAAGAAAAATGCATAGGAAGTTGTCCCAAGACCAGTCATAAAATCAGTGGTTGGATCTAGATGGATCTATAAGGTGAAGCAAGTGGAAGATTGGAGTGTGGAGAAGTACAAGGCTAGATTTGTAGCCTAGGGATTCTCACAAGTTGAGGGGGTAGACTATGAGGAGACTTCACCGGTTGCGAGGTACTCATTGATTAGATCTATCCTTGCACTCTCAGAATAGATGGGGTGGAAGATACATCAGATGGATGTGAAAATTGTGTTTCTCAATGGATTTATTGAGTAATAAGTGTACATAGATCAGCGAGAAGGTTTTGGGATATTTGACAGAGAGTCACATGTGCAAACTCAAGAGATCATTGTATGGGCTGAAGCAAGCACCTCGTGCTCGGTACACTAGAATTGATAGCTATTTTACCAGGTTGGGCTTCACCAAAAGTGAAGTGGATGCGAACCTGTAACAGATTGTGGTTGATGGTAAGCTCTTGATTATCATAATTTATGTTGATGATATAATTTTGACAGGTGATGAGCAACTCATAATTTCTTGCAAGGAGGATCTTGCAAGAGAGTTTGAGATGAAGGACATGGGACTCCTTCACTATTTCCTTGGTTTGGAAATATGGTAGTAGGATGGTGAGCTATTTGTTTCTGAAGGCAAGTATGCCAAAGAGATTATGAGTAAGTTTCACATGGAGAGTTGTAAACCCATGGAGACTTCTCTTTCAAGAAACTGGAGGAAGGAGTATGCTACTTCAAGTAAGGTAGTGGATGCTACTGTTTATAGGGAACTTTTGGGTTCACTGATGTACTTGGTGAGTACCAAACCAGACATTTTCTATGCAGTTAACCAGCCGAGTCAAGCTATGGTTAAGCTGACCAAGCTCTTTTAGAAGGCGGGGAAGCATGTCTTGAGATATCTCAGGGGCACTACAGAGTATGGATTATGGTACATACAGACAAAGGGAGTGCAAATTCAAGGCTTCATCGATGCAGATTGGGTAGGCAATCCATCAGACAAAAATAGCACATCCAGAGGGATCTTCGGCATAGGATCAACAAAATTTTCTTGGTACAACAGGAAGTAGCCATATGTGGCACTCCGTTCAGCCGAGGTAGAATACATGGTAGAAAGTTAGACTGCATGTGAGGCCATCTGTATGAGGAAGATTCTGGTTGGTTTGTTTAGTTCTCATATGGATCCAACAATGATACATTGTGATAACCAGAGTTGCATCAAAATCTTGGTTAATTCGGTATTCCATGATAGGTCTGAGCACATAGACATACCGTACCACCATCGTAGAGATTGTGTTCAAAGGTGCATTATTTTTCTTCAGTACATTCCCATGGAAGATCAGGATGCAAATATTCTGACGAAGGTGCTCGCCAGGAGAAAATTCGAATACCATAGAGGCAGGATCAGGGTGGCAGATAATCCCTTTCTTGTTGAGAGGAAGTGTTGAAAATTCAACAAGAAATGAGTGTCTAATTTAATTTTCCCTTAATTAAATTGGACAAAAAAATGTAATTTTATCTCATAATCACTTGTAATAGTTAACCGAGTGTGAGTTATGGAGTTCAAATTGTAGTTAGTGCATTAGTTTAATGCATGAGAAATCAATTAAATCAATTAATTGAGTTAAAGTCAGTTGAACTAGTTGTAACTGTTTGTTGAAATAGTGAGAGATCAAGTGAATTAAATAAAATTTAATTCACATGTAGTGTTCTGCCATGCAACTGATGCTTTACTATTAATAACTGCATGCATGTAAATTTCAGTGGAGACCCGGTTGAGACAAAGGTTAAAGGGATTTTGACTATCATTTGTATCATTAGTAGGATGCCCACATGCAGTAAGACAACCATAGGATTTCCCATGATCATTGTGTAGTTTTGGAAGGCTGAATTTCTTAAAGAATAGGGATTTCAATCCACATGAATTGCACAAGCAAGACAAGCTGATTAGAGGCAAGAAATTGGCTAAGTGTTGGTCAATTTTGTCCGGATCGGTGTGAGACAGTTGTGAGAGTGCAGGAGACTCTTGTGAGAAGAGTGCATTGTAATTGTTTCATGATTCCTTGGTGCCATATAAAATAGAAGATAGAGGGGTTTTGAGCAGCAAGATTTCCCCGGGAAAATATCTGTGTTGTGCTTTTATTTTATTCTTTCTTTACTTGTTGTGATTAGCGATTGTGTTTATTTTCCGCAATTAATCTGTAGAAGGATTCAATATCTTTCTTGAGCATATCACATGATCGGATTGAATCCATTGATATACATATTGTTTGTATAATTTCTACAGAAGAGAAAAAATAGGAAATATGACGTGAAAATCTGTTTGTTGACTTATGTGGTGAGGTGGCATGATTGAATGACCTCGTAATCTCATTATTTTAATATTAAATTACGAGTGATATATGAGACAATTTCCTTGCATGTTGAGCCCACCTCCCACCTCATATTAGCAACTCGAGTTTCCATCTTCCACATGCACCACTTGCTCATGAATCCACTCATGCATTCCAACCTTAGAGCCATCACTAAGAAATGTGTGCTTCAAGTATGCGAGGCTAATATCATGCAATTTCTATGCATGCATGAGCTTTTCTCTAATGCATTACTAGTTAGTTGAGGATAACTCCATCACATGGTCAGTCTAATTGAAATAAGTGATTAGCTAGATAATAAAGTACTATTAGTTTGGGTTATTAAAATTAAAACCCTTAGACAAATCATCTCTCAGGGTCCCTCATCAAAAAAATTGGAAGGATTAAGCATCTTATCTACTTCTGATCCTATTTCCCATTTACAATTTGAAGTTGATATACTACTTCTAGGATGTGCCAGTATAAAATTAGTCAAAGCAATAAAAAATGCCTTTGAAATATTTAAGAGAACCACAGACCATACCATCTACAATTAACATAGACAAATCAAGTTTTTTCTATGACTAAAAAGACAAATCCTAACAATGTTGGAACTTAAAAGAAGATATTCTACATACGATTTATCTAAGCTTTCCTCTAGTATATGGAAGATGTACTACAAGGTATTGAGAGAAATGTTATTGATAAAATAAGGAATATATAAACAATGTGGAAGAAAAAATCTCTACCCCTACCTTTCAAAGAAGAATTTAAAATAATATGTCATTTTTGTGGAAGAAGATCTAGACCCAAGATTGGCATATTCATCTAGTTATTATTGAAAAACCTAGGTTTCTAGGAGATATAGAAAATAATATGAGGGTAGTTATCATATCTTGTTTCAACATCCAACAACACTTGAATGGTCAAAATGAGTAGACAATTTTAGTGAAATTCCACCTTTTCATAGGTCAATTAAAGAAACCTCGAGGAAATGGACAAAAGGTCCATGAGTCATAAATTATCTAAATTATTTCTACAGAGACAACCACTTTTTCATGTCATTTAATTTATGGCCTACTTAAAAATTAAAAGAGAATAAAGCCAAACCTCAAAACAAAAAACAAAACCCAAATTTGATCTAAATTATATGAGAGCCATCAAAGAATTTCTAAAGGAGCACAAGGGCATAATATATCCTATGGCCTCTTTCTCCTTTTGAATAGAGTATCATCTCCTACTCCAGGGATATATGATTTTTTATTATTATTATTAATGGACATATATTTGAGAAGAAGCAATCCATAGTCTCCTTGGAACCCACCTATGTTAAAAAGGTATAAATTAAACTTTGATAATGCTTCTAGGGAAAACTTAAGGGAGGGTATTGGTGGTGGTATCATTAGAAATAATGAAGGCCAAATTATTTTTGATTATCTAAAACTCAAATGGGAAGGTAACAAATAACCAAGTAGAAATGATTGCATGGTCTATGGGGATTAATTTTTGAAAATCCAATATTCTCTATTCAATATTAATTGAAGGATATTCTAAAACTATAGTTTATATATTGAATGAAAGAAAATTTGTAAATATTGTTACACATAATTTTAGACTTTCAAAGATAGCATAACAACACGCATACATAATTTGTAGACATTCACACTCACCTTTATTAAATTGATGCATGTGATTTGGGAAACCTCTCTCCAATGAAAAATTTGGGAGAAATGCGTGAAACCTGCGACTTGCAATTGTTCAATCTTTGAAATTGTAATATATAAGTTCCATAATCGGGATGGATCCTTCACTTGTAAATAAAAATAAGAAAATTCTTGGCTTCATTGAGCATGCCATACAAAGGAAACACAACTTTATTCCCCTGCTTCTAATGGGAGGGGTTTTGTTGCTAAGAAAGAAGATTTCGGGTTAGAAATATCATATTGATTTCCTTTAAGATGAAAAGGCTTGTTTGTAGGAGGAGAATGAATCTTGGATGTGTAAGTCTACCAATTTGAAAAAAAAATAGATGCATGGGAGATCAAGCTCAACTTTCATGGATGTTCTAAACGTGATTTGAGAGGGTCACACTAAATTCGATGCTAAAGTTTGCGATAAATACGAATTTAGCGATGAATGAATGTGATCACCGAAATGACCATCCTGATAAATAACGTTGAATTTTCAAAAAGGTGGAGAAAAATACACTAAAAATGTCAGTCAAAGAAAAAAATGGAGCTAAAGAGGAAGCTAATCACAGGGATTTGTTGTAGGGAATACACACATTTTAAAAGCTTGATTTTGAGCTTGTTGATAAGGCTCACATTGAAACTATTGTATATCTATGATTTCAGCATCCCAATGTATAAAATTATTTCCTGTGGTATCCCTTTGTGTATTATTTCCAACCCCACGTGTTACACCAAGATTTGATTCTTCAAGATGAAGATATGCCAAATCTCCCACGATGACCCGATTATGGACTAGTTCAGTAGAGAGAAATTGTACAGTATGCCACATGTCATTGTTTTAACCTTCAACCCTAAAAATCATACATGAAAAACTATATTTTCAGTCACTTTTTACGAAATTCAAATTCGATGATCAAAGATAAAGTTATGACAATTTTCTCGAGGATACCTATATGAGACTAAATTTTGGATCATGCAAACATCCTAACTTCCTTGGACCATATATTTGAAAATATAGTGAAATAGGGTCTTAAATTGTAATCAAACTTTAATCAATATTTCGCCTTCACGTGGTATCAATTTCACAGTCTAAAGCTTCGCCATAAAAAAAAGATAGTTATAAAAAAAATCCATGATGACTCGTTTGAAGTATAAAAACCCTAGGATCGAGATATACGATACCAAATTTTATGTATCCAGATCAAAATAAGCATAAACATAAGAAAATATAGATTAACGACTAGATGATAAGCCTATTTGAGGGGGAAAACTCCCTTTACATGATATAAATGAACAATTGTTAGATGATTTAAATGAAAAAACCTCATTTGTTACATATATAGTAGTGTAAAGGGTCAAAATATAATTAGTTCGTACATAACAATAATAATGTAAGGGAAAAAAAATAACAATATGGGGGCTAAACTGGTATTATAGGGGCCTAACATGCCATGATTACATTCAACTCATTGAGAAATTTCCCTATATATAATCCTTATCTCAATTTGTCTCATGGATTGAAAGTTAGGGACTACGGAAGTTACCCCAATTAGATAATGACACAATAGCATTGAACTGCCATGCAACATCCACATGGACCTTGTCTAGCCCATGTGGTATTGTCACGTCATCATCATCATACAAGTCCACATCATCATAATACTACTATGTGGCATCCATGTGTAGTCCCTACATCATCGTCGAAGCCTAAGTGGAATTCACGTGGCCATTATCAAGACCCATGGTACTAGCCATGTCAACATGGGTGTGGGCCCCACTAGGCCTCCTCCTTGTGTTTGTGATGTTTTCCCCATTATAATCGATTTCATTTGAATCTCTTTCAAGATGGGGTCCATGGGCCCACGTCATACTAGATTGGTGTGACTCTCCTTCGACCCCCTTTTCACCTTCATGAACAAGTTCCAAGACTTGGCAACGAGTAGTGGTAAGGTTTTGTGCTAGAACCCTAGTAGGGTTGATCCCTCCCTAGTGTCACACTGATATCACATTCAAAACACACTAGGTCACAAGTGGCGAGTGATGGGCATGGCAAGGTTCCATAGCAGGAACCGTGATTGGATAAATTAACACCATTGGCATGCTCATCTCATACCTATCATATAATAATAGTCACTGGTGATGACAATGATCTGGTGGGAAGATTTTCGTCAATCATAATTCCACCTAGATACTTGTGGTATCGTCCCCGCTTACACCCATATACAAATTCAATCACAACACTGGCCATGGGAGGTGTTCCACACCACTTCTCTACGAAATTAGTAACCAAAGACCAATATTTCAATGGGTCCCTCATTAAACCATGTCATATCAAGTCAGGTTTTCCACCCTTCTCTTCTTGCGCACATACGTTAAGCCTTGACCAGGATCGAAAAACTGATATAAATAACAAATAAGGGGGGAATTCATAGAACAATAAGGGGTGAGTGCCCTATGCCTGATATTATGAGTTATGTGTTTCAAGGGTCTGGAGCCTTGGACCCCAAAATTTTTGAAAATACTATTAACTAGGGAAGGGCCCCCTAAATACATTAGTTTCATAAATAACAAGGGAAAAAATGGTCAGAACACCAACTTCATGTAGTTCTCACAATTGTGCCAAGAGAAATGATCAACATGCCCTCACATAGGTTCTAATTTCAATACCAATAGATTTGCACTCCATTTAGTAAACAAAATAAAACTTCTAAGAAATCAAACTATTGCATGCCCTTAGCCATAACCATCAAATGAGTGAGAGAAAACATAATTTATCACATCAACCATGAACATAATATTGGATAGTACAATCTAGCCATTCATTAAATTCATAGACATAACAAATATATTTCCAATCATGAGCATAACAACAAAATTCACAGTCCAAGCATTCCCTTACATTCATAAACACTCAAGATCTAGACGTCGTCACGAACTTAATAAGGAACATCACAATCCATAATTCAAATATGCATAAGTAATTATAATTATCAGTGAGTTTCAAATTGTTTGCCAATTGGAGGGACTTAAACTATCCTCCCAACTATAGGCCAACTACACTACAATATTTCTTGTAGTTGACCCCCCGAGCCATATTTAGATATGAGGAGTAAATTTCTCAAGAGAATTTCACGTTGATATCAAGTAAACTAGACAAGAGAGGGAGTGCATTTTCTAGGTGGTTTATCAAATGCCTCGTGTAGTAAGCACCACAATGATTATTTTTCCTCTCTAATAGATCAAATGGATTCATCTAAGGCTCAATGAAGTTCTGCTAAGTACAAGAGAATGATATCACTATGTGGGTGGTTTATTGCAACTGTATTTTTAAGGTACGTACCAAGTGAGTGAATTTATCCATTGAGTCTGTTATTCATCAGTATTTTTCACTATCTTTGGATGACTATAGGATGGTTATAGTTTTCTAAAAACAATATTTGTTTAATATCTTGAGTTTCAGAAATCTCACTGCCTTCATTATCCTTATAAACCTATTTTCACTATTCCTCAGTTGGTCTTCTCAAAGTCACCATGTTTCTCTTAAAAGACTCCTAATGGGCTTATACTTCTCATTTTCATCCTTCTTTCCTACCTAAGACTTCATTGCCTTATTTTCTCCTGTAAATAGACTCCACCCTCCCTCTAGGGTTTCTTGTTGCCAACTCATTCCCATGTCCCTTTGGGCATAATAACCTATAAAAATACTCTGTCTTCACTTGAAAGTCTCCAAGTCAAATCTCAGTCAAAATCAGGTCAAAGGACCCTCCCATTAGGTCATTAGGTTTTTGCATTTTTTCAAGGCCATTTCCCCAAAATCCTTGGATGTTTCAAGCATTGATTTTCCTTTACTATAATCTAGCTCAAATGTAATAGAAATTCAAGACATGGTTATTCAAGAAAGACCTAAAATTTCGAAAGAGGATTATATTCTAAGTTAAGAACCTGCAAATGAGAAAAATGGAAAAATTTTAGCACTTCTGCAGAAGTGTTGGAAGATTTATCAACAGAAGGTACTGATGAGGTAGTTTGTCTACTCCTAAATGAAAAAAATTTACAACAAGGAAATAAGAAACACTTGGTCTTGAAGATGACTAGGGTTATGAACTGGTTAGTCCATTTGAGTGCCAAAGTAGTGATCACTTGTAGAAAATGACATGGAGGAAGCACACAAGGTCAAACATAAAGAAAGTCTATTAGAAAATATTGATGGAATATGGAAAAAGGGTAAGGTGAACTGGACATAAATGAATGAACTTAAAAGGGCTATAGAGAACTTAGAAGACAACACTGATGATTGTTGTAAAGAACTGCAGACACTTAAGGTTTTGAAAAGGAGGCCAGAGAAGGTGAAAAAGATGAGTTGAACTTCATGGTGGAAACTAAAAAATATTTTGAAGATGCTACTATGTGATCAAATCCTAAAGTTGTTAAAGTGAACCTGACAAGCCTCAATGAGCAAAAGGAAAGCCACCTCAATGATTTCAGCAACCTGCAAGAAAAAAGGTGTCAACGAGTATCAGTGACAAAGTAAAAAGACTTCAAAAACATTAGAAAGTGTTTTTTTCGAGTTAAATTAAATCTACAAGTCTATAAAAGCCCATTTTACATTTCAAATGAATCATTGTTGCCTCTCAAAACATCAAGAGCGCTCAACACGGAAAAATTTGTGAGTTTGCAAGCAAAATTCAGGCAAATTTTCTTGGTGCTGCGTGTTTGGCTTGGCGCTCCGTCCTTTCTAGATTTCCTCCACGCAAATTCTGAAGAAGCTGCATGCTTGGGAGTTGGTGCTGCACCATTGCCAGAAGGACCCTGTGCTCATTTTCATTGGTACTGCACATTCAGAGACTGGCGCTGCACGCTTGGCTTCACGCTGCGCCCTCAGCCATTGGCATTGCGTGCTTAGAAAAACAGGGTTTGTGATTGTTATATAAACTAAAATGACATAAAACTTCTTCAAATTTCCTCCAAGGTCCTCCACAACACTCTTGAGGGGTAAGTACATGACATAAACCTTTCCTTGAAGCTATTTTATCACTCTTAATTGCATGGAAATGAAACCCTAATAAAACCCTATTCAAACCCTAGCTACAAATCAGAGATCACTGTCTACATACTTATTTCATCCTCCTAAACAGAGTATCAGTTATAGACAGAGTAATCTCATTGATTCAAGGTTTTCATTGAGTTAGTTTTCCCCTCACTCATTTCCTAAACCTATTCCCTTTCACTCATTCCCTTCATTTTGCAAAGATGCCATTTCATTCCTTCCCCTCATTCATTCCACTTACACTTTAGGGTTTTATAAAAAAGAATTTAACATGTATGAGGGTGAAGACAATGGTGGTGAGGCACAAATTCCAAGGAGGCATGATCACAAGGGAGGGAAGATAAACAAATTCGAACCTATCAATACAATGGAACTCATGGCATCTCCTCTTACTGTTTCTTTCTTTAAACATGTGGGTTGCTTTGAGTTTTGTGAGAGAGTGCAGCAACTTAGTCCAAAATCACCAAGAGCTGACAAGACTATTCATCATTAATCTACATGAAAAGTGGGTAAATATTGCTGGGGTTACATTTGAGATGTCCACTGATGCCATTGCAGCTACTACAGGGATACCTAGTGTGGGAGAGAAGTGGTTCAGACATGCAAACCTAGACATGAGTTATTTTGAACCATACCTAAAACCTAGGTATAAATATCACCACAAGTCTGTCTTCCCTTTTTCTCATCTTCTTGATAGATATGAACCCATGATGAGGATAATACTGAGGTATTTTACTTGTGAGGGAAGGTTTTCCCGCCTCTACTCATACCACATCTGTCTTCTTATGCATTTCACTAGATTTAGGATGCTGCATATACCATATTATCTTTTTCGTAGCATTGACAAAATGGCCTACATTTTGAAAAAGAGAGATTATGATAAGAAAATGCAGAGCCTATTTCATCATTCACTCATCAATATGGTGGTCATGCATCAACTACAACAAAAAACATTCCATGGGATACCTTCATTGCCAATGAGGTTTTCACTACTGCAGCTGACCACCATCAGCAGGATATTCCTTCCTCATCTCATCCTCCCATTCCTACTTCTCCATCACATCCCATTACTCATGCACCACCATCCACTCACATGAATTCACCTCATGTTGATCCTCCCTCATCACCTTTTCACAATCCTTCACCATCATCTCATGATACCGGAGCATGAAATAGTGAAAGAGATATTGGGACAGCTAGCACTAAATTGCATAATATTGAGCCTTTTCCTTTGACCTATCAGAGAGGCCACAGGCAGGTGTTTGCTTCACTTTAGGTGAAAGGGTCCATGCCTTCTTCATCAGAAAAACAGGTTGATAAAGGCAAGGAAAAGGTTACAGATCATACCATTGTTGAGGAGGAAGATAAACATGAAACTAAACAAGAGTTTCAGTTAATTGACCTTGAGGATGAGGATGAGGAGAGGATCACCAATATGTTGATAAAGAGAAAGGAGCCAAGATTAGTGAGCTTCAAGCTAATCTTGGTAGGGAAAATAATGTGATTTAATTTTTTGAGCTAGAAAACCAACAGTTGAAGACAAAGCAGGCCATCAATGAGGTCATGGTAATCAGAGCTCAGAAAGAGGCTAGAAAGGCCAAAGATTTTCTAGATGAGACCTTGGGCAGTTTTGATGACAGTGATGATGAGGAAGAACAAATTCCTAGGCAGAGACCAAGGACAATTGGGTTGAAGAAGGATTTAGCCCAGGAATGGGAGAAAGAGGCAGAATTAGCAGAGCAGCTCACTCCAAGTGAGTTGCTTTCCATAGAAATTAGAAAGGATAGATAATCTTGGATAGAGAGAGCTAATTTTCACCTAGAGGGTCAGCTAGAGAAGGCCAAGAGAGACACTGACATGCAGAGGAAGATGGCAAAACATTATGCCATGAGAAACTGGATTGCAATGGCCAAGCTCAAACGGGCCCATGCAAAGATTCATGCTCTAAATGAGGTAAAAGAGAAGGAAAAAATTAATATTCTTGCTGAGGTGTCCCTACAAGCCTCCCAACCATGATAAACAAAGAAAAATCCATTTTTGGCACATTGGTGCAAATTTTGAATTTTTGACAGTTTGGCTTGCAGAAAATTGGGCCAAACGCGCAGCGCCACTGGTGTTGCGCTCTTTTTTGGGGCACTCAAATGACAAAAGGTCAAAATTTTCATGTTCCTCCTGCCAAGTACATTAACCTCAAAAAATTTCAGGAGATTTGGAGCAAAACTGGTCCCTCAAAAAGGCCAAAAACTACCAAACAATCACCTTTCTGCCCTCTTTTTGGCATTGGCATTGCGCGTTTAGCAGTCTTGGGAGAAGTGGTTTTTGACAAGAAAAATGGGCACCATTCTGGAAAGTGGAAGCATATTTGGAAAATAGACTCAGAGACCTTTCCAATGAGGCATCATAGAGCTCATTTGGACACCGCGAAGGCCTCCAAAATTCAACTACAAAATAGGTCATGTTCCTAGTCTTGGCACTGCGCATTTGCACTAGCGCTGCGCCCCCGTACCTTGGAGCTGCGCCCTTACCAGGAGTTATTGCGAAAGATATTTTGAAGCCTTAAAGTAAAAAAATTTCCAAAATTAGCTCAAATAGTTATGTTAGAATTTATTTTTGCAATAAATGAGTTTTTGATATTTTTCCTTGGGCCTTGCATGGTCTCAAAGGTCAAAATGCATTAACTATGTAATGAATGACATTTGAAACCCTAGCTAGGGTTTGTCTCCTCATTTTGTAGATAAATACTGCATGTATGCTTCATAGTTTTAGTTGGTTGATTTTTGAGCTAAATACCTCATAGACTTTGAGTTGTGAAGAGTTTTTGGCTTTGGAGCTTTGTAACTATTTTGGACTGAATGTTAATGGAGCAAGCACATTCACAAGATTCATGGACTTTGTCAAATTTTGATGTTATACTAATCTAGTTATTGTTTCCTCTTATGTTTTCCATATTTTTCATCCTTTCTCTTATAACAGAGCATAAAATTTAGGTTAAGATATGTTGCTCAGCACCTTAAGTCTGTCTGTTCTATGTTATTTGACTGTTTTCCTCTGTTGGGTCTGATTGGAGAATTATTAATTTCTTTTGATTCCACCTAGCTTTTTGTATTGAAAATGATTTAATAAGATTCAAACCGAAAAATTTTATGGTATTCCATGTCCTTTGGTGTAGCTTGAAAATTTTTTTTTGAGGTGAAGTTTATTGATTAGGGTTTGGCTAAAGAAGTTTATGGTTTGCCTTGTCCTTTGTTCCATACTGAATAGTCACTTTTAAGGTCTTTTAAAGTCTGATTGAAGAATTTAGGAGTTCCCCGCTCTTTAATCATATTTGTTATCTTAAATTTTTTATTTCTCTGAAAGTGAATAGCTAGATAATTTAGGAGTTCCCTGCTCTCTAGGGTTTGCTGGATTGTTGTCTCAAAGTTTACTTGATAAAGCTAGGCCAAAGAAGTTTATGGTGTGCCCTATCCTTTGGTTCTTTCTTAAGCATAGTGATCTTAAAGGCTCTTCTTGTTCTAGTATATGTTAAAGGATTCTTAATTTCCCTTTACACCTACTAAACTCACAATTTAATGTTCATTTCACACCCACCTAAGCTATTAAGATCCATTTGGCTTTGTTAACTTGCCCTATGAAAGACCCTTGATTTATTGTTGTACTTTTGAAGCCTTTCACAGACCCCATAGCCCAATGGTTTAAATTTCTCTTACTCTATCTGCTCTTCTTAACAAGCAACCCAACCAAACAAAACAAAACAAACAAACCCTATCATTTTAACTATCCTAAAATCAACATCCTAAATCAATCAAGTCATATCTTTTATAAAAATATAGAGAGAGCCCTCTTTGAGTCCAGGAAGGCTAGGTCCTAGGACTCCAAAGCTGGTTTGATGTTACCCTTGTTCATTTGGTCTTGCCAATTTGACAAATTACAGGGACCAAACAGAGTCTTCACTAGCCAATCCAACATCGACGGGAAACCACTTCCCACACCGAACTTATAGGGAACAATATACCATTACAAGGAATTGGCTCTAATTTGCTTCTTCTCCAATGCACTAATCTGAACACTCCTTTCTCCTTCATTGTATCCTCTCACACTTTAAGTTCCCTACTTTCTCAAGTGCATTCTCTTTATCAGCCTTGCCTCCTCTTGTTTTTCCTCTCTCTATCCCCTTATGTGTTGAATTGTCCCAACATGTCCTGCGAGACAGGGAGTGGCATGGGCCTCGTCCTTTACTCAAATTACCCATACTTTTCTTCCCTTCATGTTACGAAAAGTACTACATCCGCTAGGGCGATAGGTGGGGGTATAAATAAAGTGGGTGTGGTTTTGGGTAATTACTTGCACAAGTAACTCCTCCTCGGACCTCTGAATCCATGTATACTCCTCCAGTTTATCCATATTTGTATTTTTACATTTATTTACATCAACGAATTCACATAGTGATATTTACGTGAGGGGTAGCAAAAAGGGATGTTACAATGTTGTGGCTAATGAATATCATTCTTTAATTAAGAATAAAACTTGGGATTTAGTCCCTTAATTGTAATGAAAGAATGTGGAGAAATGTCATGGCCCTTTAAGACCAAATAATAATTTGAAGGTGTTTTTGAAAGGCATAATGACTGTTTGGTAACTAAGCATGTTTCTCAAGAAGAAGGCATTGAATACACTAAATTATTTTCCCTTACTATTTGCAAAGATGAAGTTTGTTTGATTAATTTTTTCACTTGTTTCTTATTTTGGATGGGAGGTGCACAAATGGATGTCATTAATGTTTTTAACATGGTGATCTCACTTAAGAAAATTATATAGAGCAACCCCCAATATTTAAGAAAAGTTGTTTTATTATATGTCAACTGAAGAATTCCTTTTATTGTTTGAAACAAGCCCCTAGGGAAATATATGGGGACACTAATTGATTTTTCCTCAATCTTGGTTTCAAACATTGTGAATCAACTTATTTTAATTATATTGTAATTCGTACCTCGTTGATTAATAACTTAGTCATTATTTGTAGTAGTGTTTCTTTAATTATGGATATCTAGGTCTTACAAATGGAAGACACCATCCTTCTTTCTCAACCTAAATATGTATTGACTCTATTACATAGCTTCAAGATATAAGGTTGTGAAATGTGTGCTACTCCTTAATGGGGAGTGAAGGTGACTAAATAGTGTCAATATTTAAAAGTAAAATAAGGAGCTTGATAGTAGCCTTATATATATAACCCAAAATCAACCTAATATTTCCTTTGCATGGTTTCTAGGTTTATTGAAGACCTGAGGGAAAACCACTTGAAGGTTGCAAAGAGATTTGTTTGCTACATCAAGAGAAATTATTAGCTCGTTATAAAATATTTCAGTGATAATATGAAATAACTAGTTAACTAGTTTAACTCAGATTGGTTTAGTGATGGAGATGACATGAATTCCTTGTTTAGCTATATGCTTCATCTTGGATCTAGACCCACAACCCAGTTTTGTAAAAATAAATATTTGATTTCTTTCAACCATATAAGTAAAATACTATGATGCAATTAACATTGGCATAAAGACAATGTGGATCACTCATGAGTGCCATCTTTTATTTCTCATTAAAGAATTGGCTATAATATATTATCACAATCAAATATTATTTTCTCATCATAAAATGAAGCATGCAGAGTTTCATACTCATTTTTTGAGGTAGTTGGTAAATGATGTTATTGGGAATGTTAGGATCCTAACCTAACCTCCATATTTTATGGTACTTAGGAATTATTCAACTAATCTATTAGACCATATTTTTTTAATAAGGCCTATTAAATAGATAGTGGATAGTTAATTAATGTAAAAGGATCATATTTATCAAATAGGGCCCACTTGGTAGTCGATACTAATTAACGGAGGGGTCGCAAGTAGTTAAATTGTTGCCTATTTAAAAGTTTAGGAGGCTATGAAATGTATTTGAGTATTGTTGTAATTGGAGATATGCTCAGTAAAAGTTATCCATACCTTAAGATGCAACTGAATATTATTTCTTTTCTAATCATTATTAATACAAGTATGTTTCACACATTTCATCTTAAGTTTCTCTCTTATCTATTTCACTATATTCATATTATTTTAATACCTTGTTTGTTATTCAATTCTAAGGATTAAGGTTCACCATAATATTTTTTTTTTTTCTTGTAGGATAGATGATCATATCCTTGATATCTTTACAAAGCCTTTAATGTAAGCTAAGTTTGTGAATTATTTTTCTATGCTTGGGCTTCAAAAATTTTCCATTAAGGGGGTAGGAGTATACAAAGAAGTTAATTCTATATCTTGAATTTCCAAAGCATTGGGTTAATGGGGGGTGTTATAACATTTTCATCACCCCTTTGGATCTTCTAGAGGTAGTTAATTTGTAATACAAAATGAACTATGAGAATTGTCCAAGTAGTCGATTATTTGGTTGAGTCAGCCATGGTAGTCGACTACTGTGTAATCGAGGAAGAAAAGGAGTTAAGTGCCATGAACATGCTATTCTAAGACCCCCCCACCCATCCATCAACATAATTCTCTAGAGCTTCAAGAGGTGAAGTTATATTCCACATAGTTATGAGTGTTCCAAAATACTAATATCGTTATCTTCCTATTTTTTATAATTCTCGTAATTTTAGGGTTTGTCCTAGGTTGCAACGTGTTCATCATGGTTGCAAGGAAAATTCTATGGTTGCTTCATTATTTTTTCTCTATTAAGAATAAGAGATTAATCCTTGATATATGTTTAGCATGGATTTATCATTATTAAATTATGAGTTCAACCCATAGGACTTTATGTTGTTAATATAAAATTTCTAATTCTTTCATATTTATAATTTTACAATGATGTACTAATTTCTCTTCTTATTCATCAATGCTTCAATTTCAATCTCTAACTCATCTTTTTTCTCTTCCTTCCCATTGTATATCTTTTTCATCATCTTCTTTGTTACATTTACTATGTCACAAATGAAATTTATTTCCACGTTTCTTATTCATCTTTGAATTTCCCTAGTTTATTTATTTCCTTCTCATTCACGCAACAAGAAATAACCTCCTTTTATAGATCGGGGGGGGATTTTGACTTGAATAAACTTTGCCATATTTTTGGTAGCGCCTACTTCATTTCAATGTTATCGTTTTCTCTTTATGCCTAGATTTTTCCATGATTTTAATATTAATCATCTCCAATTCATTCCTTATGTGAGGATTTACTTGGCACACATCAGATTAGAGTAATTGATTTGATGATAACATGGGCCCTCATGTTGCAAGTGTTTCAGATTCATGTGTGTGTTCATCTATGTCTCATTTTTATTTTAATTTAATAATTTTTACAAAAAAATAATTCTTGTTTACGTTAGAATTATTAAAAGAAATCATATTTAAATGTACACCACTCGAATGAGAGGATTTCCATCACATGTACCAATAATGTGTTGTACAAATGACATTTTGATTGTTCATTCTTAATTTTGTCGAAATTTTCTTGTACCTCTCTTATTCATTTGCACTATGTTTTTTGTTTCCATTTAATCTTGACAGCACAACCTTCATCCTTAATGGTTGATTATATCTTGGTGGGTTAATGTTTCCCTGTGGTAGTTGCTGGAGAATTGGGATGGCAGTTGTGGGTGAATTGGGTGGAATAATATTTTGGTTGGGTGTTATGCTTATATTGAAAAACAATAGATGTATTTAGAACATAGATAATTTTATTTTTTCCTTATTATGTTCAAACTTTTATTTAACTCATATTGGTTTTTCTTTATTTCTATATTGAATTCTTTTTTGTCACACTTTGTTCCCATTGAAATTCTTTTTTGTATCACTTTGTTCCCATTATGTTTTGTTTACATTTCTCTTCTGTGTTTTCAATTTTGATATTTCATTTTATACTAATCACCTTGTAGATTTTAATGTCTTTGAACACAATAATTAATTAATGATGTTAAAGGACAAACTGGTACAACAACCTTCCTAGCTTGCAACCTCCACAAATTCCCAGATCCATAATTTATAGGCTCCAGAATATATGAGACGAAAAAAATATAGGCTTCAAAATTTATGAGATGAACCAAATATAAGATGCACAAAATGCAAGCTCCCCAAATTCTAGTGGTGATTTTATCGTGGGTATGTCACATTCAAGGTGACCTAGGATTGATTTTAGAAGCAGCGATATAAACATTAAATTTACAATTTATTTGTGTGTTGGAGGGGGACGTGCGTTTATATTTACACACGCTTATATGTTTTTTTTGTGTGGTGGGAATGCCACGCTACAGTGACCTATTTGTGGTGGGTATATCACATTAAAGTAACCTACAATTGATTTTAGTAACAATGTTATAAACATTACAATTTAAATATTTATATTATATGTGTATGGAGAGAAGGGATTATATATATATATATATATATATATATATTAAATTTTTATAATTTCAAAAAATAAATTTAAATTTTATATACAATAAAATAAATGATTGAAAAATCTAAATTTGATATTTAACATAAATCAAATACTAAACTAAATTTCTATGAATTTAAAAGTTATATATATATATATATATATATATATATATATATATAGTTTTTTTATAAAATTTAATATTTTAAAATTTTAAAATGGTTTAGAAAGGAAATTAATGTTGACATGAGAGAGTTATAGAATGAGAGGAAGTTGGTATTCTATCAATTTTATATGTCTGGTTTTTCTTCACCACTTTAAACTTGTATGTCTGGTTTTCCTTCACCACTTTAAACTTGTAAGATTACGATGTAAATTTTTAATTATAATATTTTTTTTAATTTGATTATAAAAATTTTGAATAAATTTATATAAATATTTTTTAAATATAATTATTGATGATGATGATAATG
The DNA here is from genome assembly GCA_034641835.2 of Pinus albicaulis. Lineage (NCBI taxonomy): Eukaryota > Viridiplantae > Streptophyta > Pinopsida > Pinales > Pinaceae > Pinus > Pinus albicaulis. Next base: position 589,873,742 of record CM076584.1, on the reverse strand, counting down.
ATTAACGTCTGTTAAGACCAATGCAATCTATCTGACCTTAAGAAAGGAAAAAAAAAATCTATGTTCGATTCCTCAAAATCTTGTTTCTGTGATCAAAGAGAAAGAAAATAAGCGTTCCAAGATCACTATAGGTGGGCTGACTTAAAAGGTCAAGAATTTGGGAAGTGTAGAAGATGTTAGAGAATTGAGAGTGGATGTGAGTAAGAGTCGAGCAGTCTAAAAGGAAGTGTCTTTCATCTTCCACCTGTTAGATTCAGCCTTTGCAGCCTTCCTTCAGTGATCAAACATGCTCTTACAAAGTGATTTTAAGGTGTCAAAGTCAAATTTTGTCATTTCAATGAGTCTTCAAGCAAAATTTGGTCACTAGGCATTAGGTCTAGGGTTGGTCTTCACTCTTTTCAAATTTGTCCAAATGTCAGTCCATGTCACCATTCAGCTGAGTGTACCATCATTCAGAGGGTTTTCATCATCATGTCAAGTTCCGTTGGGTCATTTTACACCTCGTTCATGCTTCAGTTGTGCCTTGGTAAGGTCCATTTCCCTCTCCTAGGGTTTTGGAGGTAATTTCTCTTGGATGGTCAAATCATGGGAAAAACTTGTATCCTGATGTTCACACACCTTCCCCTATCCTTAATATACCTCATGAAACACTTCCCATCACTGAGATCCCCAAAATTCCTCATTTTTGCACAAACCCTAGTTTCTTGCCAAAACTTGGCAATTTCCTAGGCTAGGCCTGTGTTTTTCCCTTTTGGACCCCTTCCCCTCACTCAATCTCTGTGATTCCACTTCCCCCTACTTCCTAACATCCCTCCCTACTTCCCAAAATTTCCCCAAGAATTTAGAAGCCCCCTATCCCCTTCATTTCGCTTCATTTCGACAAAATTCCTTGTTTCACACATCGGGGTAAGTTTCACTCAAAAGAGGTTTCAGAGCAATCAAAGATGAATTTTGGAAAAATGAGAGAGGTTTTTGTTCACAACATTCCAAGGAAGAAAAACCTCCTTCACTTTTTACACAGGTATCATGGTTTTAGAGAAATGTCAAAAATACCGTTGCCTCAGGAGAATTGAATGCACCTCTGAAGTGACCAATGGGAAAATCAAAATTTCTCCTAGCATGGTTGGCCAAATGACTTTCTTGATGAGTCAAATGATAACTAGACAGAAATATCTTTCCAATGAGCTATCATGAGCTCAATTTGGAGTTGAGGAAGACCTTCAAAAGTTGATTGCAACAGCGCTCTGCCTTGAGGCAGCCTCATTCTGCTCATTTTGAATAGTGTTGGGAGATTTGATTTTTGACAGGGTAAATGGAATCCAAATTGCATAATTCCACTTGTGTTGGAAATTAGACTCCAATAGCTTTCCAACGAGCTATCACACGCCTGATTTGGACACCGGGAAGGCCTCGAAAAGCTTTCCGAAAAATGCACTATGTGGCAAGAGGCTGCGCGACCCACGTTGAGGGAGAGCGACCCACCTGGGCTGCGCGACCCACCTTGAGGCAGAGCGACCCACCTGGGCTGCGCGACCCACGCAGAGTCACTTCAGCACTGTAGGTTTGCAGGTGCGCGACCCACCTGGGCTGCGCGACCCACGCAGAGCCTGCGCGACCCACGCAGACACAGAGTTTTGGAATTCAGTTTGCGCGCCCGGATTGGCTTGGAAATCGACTCAAGCTACCATCAAAAAGGTTTCTATCCATTATTTGATATTTTTCAACGCATTTGTGGCATCATGGGTGGTTTCCAATATTCAAATGGAGGTTTTAAAATCCCACAGTCATAATATCATTGTTTTTAGGGTTTGAAATGCAAATGAATGGTGGAAAGAACGTGTTTGTTATCTTAAGACAGTGATATGGTCAGCCTTCCATATAACATCAAAATCAATTTGCTCTCATACCCATTATACCACTGCAACCATTGCTATTGTTATACCATATGTAAACCCTTTGAGTCACATTGCCCATGTTTGTAATGAGTCACATTTCCCAATGTTAAAATATGCTCATGTCTTTGTTTTAAATGGCTCATTGAAACCTTTATGGTCATTACTCATAGACAGCCATATTACTATTAATGCCATGCTCTCCTTTGACTAGATATGTTCAAACTTTTGAAAGTTGCCTGCTCCTATTTGGTCGAAATTTCATTTGCATTCAAAACAGAGAGGGTGCCTTTTTCAGTCCATTTAAAGCTGAGATTTTATCCATAATGTGATTCCTTGATAGTGCTTTGACGATGGGAATATTGGTTGAGTGGTAAACATACATCCTAATCTTGCTTTCACTGCATTCATATCAGTGTACACATTGCCCAAAAACTTGGTCAGAGACATGTCAGAGATAGAGTCAGAATATGAGCAGGAGTCGGACAGTGACTCAATCGTTGAGGTTGATGTACTGAGATGGAGCATAGCAGTGCGCCAGTAGTGGTAACATATCAGAGAAGCCACAGAGCTTTGTTTCAACATCACGACGAGTACTATCTTCACCCGGGGTGGAAGGGGTCTCGTTGACTTCATCAGCAACGCGAGTACTATCTCCACATGGCGTGGAAGGGGTCTCGCCTTCTTCATCAGCGCAGGTACATTCACAAGATAATGATGGAGACAAAGACACCAAGGTCCCATTTTTCATTTTCAACAGGTTGAACATACACATTGCTACATCATGACTGACAACAACACATCATACAACCGAGACAATGTTTTCATCACAGGAACTGCATGCACCAGGAGAGCACTAAAATGGCGGAAAAGGCCTGATCCACTCCGGATTTTGGCCGAGGCTTCATTGACTGAGCAAGACACATGATGGAGGACCTCCGCTCCGAATTTGGGCAAATTCGGAGAAAATTTTGTCATTTTCAAATTTTTGGTCTAAAAAACAAGTTTTGCAGCTACGTGGGTCGCGCGCTCATGCGCTCGCTTTTTTTTGAGACACTTGCTGGAGGAGATTTTTACATTTTTGGATTTTTCATGGTTAATTATGCATCCTCTGAAGTCAACTTAGCATTTCAACAAAATCTGGATGGTCAAACAGCTCAAAAACACCATGAAAATCACCTTGCTGCCACCTTTTGCACCAGCAGGAAGTACCTCTGGGAGAATGCGGTTTTGGAGGGTCAAATCAACTCCAAATTCAGAAATTCCACTTGGGTTGGAAAGTAGACCTCCAGGGCTTTCCAACAAGCTATCATGAGCTCAATTTGGATGTCGGGAGCTACCTCAAAATCAGCCTGGAACATGAGCGACCCACGCAGTTTAGGAGCGACCCACCTAGAGATTTTTTTTGAGTTTTCAGCTGCCAGCTCAGTATTTCGCCTATTTTGGACCAGTTTTGCCTATGGATAGAATTCTTGGGTTTTTATGATGTAAATTCATGTTTGGCATGTAACTTTGGCTTGTTTTTATCTCTTCTAGAAGATTCACTCTCAAATGAGTAAAAATCATGTAATGGATCAGCTTCCACTCTTTTAGAGGCAAGTTGTTAGCTGCCTAGATTGTAGTTCCATGATTAGAATTGGTTGAAACTGATCCCTGAAGAGGGAATTCGACCCCTAGAGGTGGGGAAAGGGGTTAGAGTGATCTATATATTGTAATTTATGAGGCATTCTACAGGTTGGACTCTTGGGATACTTTTGATATCATTGTACATACTTTTCATATTTTGGCTAAGGAAAGATCAGGGGTTTTGCGGCACTTGTTGGGATCCTTGTGGTGTTCTGTTCCTGATGATGTTTCTCCTTTGTTTACTGTAAGTTTCTTCATGTTTAATGTATGCCATCGTTTCATTATGCTTCTGAACTAAGTTGAATGAGTGATTAAGGTTGAATCCATTGTTTACAGTGCTTGGCCTTTGAATTCAGTTAGTTCTATATGTTTTTTGCTGTTTGGAGAGGATCCAAGTTCTTCTTTGCCCTCTTCAGCTCCTCATCAGTCTAATCTATCCATAAAATCCATTTCGAAGCATCAAGATCATCACCTACCTCGCCCCATCTTGAACTCTGCAAAGGTCTGACCTTATCCCCGGACCCAAAATTTTGTATTCCCATTACTCCAGCGAAAACCCAAAAAACCAAAAACCAAACATACCTATCTCTTTACTAGCCTAAAATCAGTTCTTATTGTAAGTCATCTCGCATTCTATTGCTTATTTTCTCGAGATTGACAGAGAGAGCCCTCTCCTGTCCTCGTAGGGCTAGCTACGAGGCTGAGCGTGGTTTGATGTAGCCTTGAGTTTTACTTCATTTCAGCCTGAGGTAGATTTGAGTGCTAACACCAACCTACTTATTATCACAAATATAACGAATTCTATCATTTCATGGAGTCTTGGGAATAGACCACCACCGGTCTCACTCTGAAGCTCATGAGAATTAGTTCTTATCTAGCGATGTTCGTTTTTCTTAGTTGGTAAACACGAGAGAGATAATTTTGATTATCAAGGGTGGGGTTGATCACATCCTTATAGTATCTTAGCTTCCTTTTATGCTCCAGCTCCTAATCCTCCAACAACTTGTCCTTAAAATTGGAGGTAATAATATTTTTTATACTATCTTTGCTTCCCATACTGAGCTTCTCCTTAATTCCCCAATGATTGAGCCAAGCCTGGGCATCCTTATGCCACCCGTGCTTGAGGAGAAGGTGGGAGTTTTTATTGCAGTTAGAAGCAATTTTTGGGAGTCTTTTGGATTTCATGTTGTAAAGCTTCTTCTTATACATTAGATATCTAAACATAGTCGTACTTTCAATGGGGGACAAACCAGCTTCGATCAAGAGGATAGGATAGATAGTATTTCCCTTGATCTTTAGGTTGTAGGTTATGAATTAATTTTGAATCATCTCAATCTTCCTCCAAGACTATTTGGATATACCGCAGCCCCAAACTTCACATCTGTATAGGACACCAGGTGTGACGAGAGTCTCAAAGAGGAACCTATTTTTACTCCAAATGTAAAGATCGACTGACTTACAATTGTTTTCAAGCTCATAATAAGCTTTCCAACCTCCAATAATTCTTTTCTCGATGATTTAATTCCATTATTAAAATAAATCTTCCAAGAAATCACATGAGAAATTTTAGAACCGACGCGTTTCAAACTACTGAATGTAGTTCATCATCCTGATGATGAACTACATTTGGTAGTTTGAAACGCATCAGTTCTAAAATTTCTCATGTGATTTCCCGGAAGATTTATTTTAATATGATATGGATCACAAAAGCTTACACTCTCAGATTTAATTCCAGTTGAGTCGATGAGGGAAGTCAATGCTCAAATATTTATAAGAAGAAACCTACTCTAAGCACTGGTTATTATACACGAAACTACCATGGGTAATATTTTTAGATTTAATGACCATGACTTTAGTCTTGTCGGTATTAATAGTCATACCCATATTGGAGCAGTAGACATGAAGTGTCTGAAGTTGCTTTTCAAACTCTTCATGGCTTTTTGCAAGAAGAGCGATATCATCAGCATAAAGGAGATGAGTAATGAGAACACCAGCAAGCTCGGTGCCATTGCATCCTGCAGTTTCCAGACACTCCTCTAGCTTATCGATGTATATGCCGAAAATGGTAGGGGATAGGGGACACCCTTGCTTAACTGTGATATTGCATTTAATGTCTTTAGACCACCCCTCGTTGGTGTTAATCTTGGCAGTGACGGTCTGGTAGAGACAGATCACAACAATCCTCAGTCGGGGAGGGACCATGTTCTCTGTAAATCTCTTTCAAAGTATATCTCGAGGAACAATATCCAAAGCTTTTCTATATATATATATATATATATATATATATATTTTTTTTTTTTTTTCTCTTGGTGGTTCACTTTCCTATGTGCCCGCACACACGTACCAGCTACATCCACGGTCTTAAGAAATCGCAATACATCCTCCTAGGGGATCTACTGTCGGCCTAACACTGAGGTCTAACCCCACAGGCGTCAACGAGATTTGATCACGTGACCGCTCAATCAGGGAGTACTTTAAACAGGGACTCCAGCAATTAAACTACTAAAATAACAATTATTTAAAAAACATTATAAATTAATATTAAATAAAAAAAAATTATTATATAATTTAAGTAACTCTACTGATTAAGAATATATATATACATATAATTTGAATTATTCTAATAATTAAAAATATATAGACTATTTTTTTTAAAGTTTATATATATATATATATATATATATATATATATATATATCCAAAAGTGATTTTTTTATGCATAGACAAAAGAATTTAGTATAACCTTAATTTTCGTTTTAAAATTAAATTAATATTATAATAAAAATAAAAAATAAAAAATATTCCACTTAAAAAAAAATTGTAATTTTATGTCCATTTATAGTATGGTGGATGATCTAAGTTTTATTTTATAAAACACGTTGCTTTCTTTCCTTATTCTTAACCCGCACGAAATTGGATATGTGATCATGTGTCGCTGGGCTATTATTCAGAATTCTAAACGTATAGGAAAATAAGTAAAGATTAAATAGATTAATTATACTTTTATTAGAAATAGTGTTTTTAGATTCTTTACCTAAGGAGTTTGTTACACTTGGTGGATAAGTTTTATTTCACAACACACGCTGCTCTCTTAACAAAAGGCTCACGAAATGGTATATGTGATGACGTGTAATTACTTGATCTTTAGAATTTTAAATAAATAATCATGTAAATAGTTTAATGATATAAATTAAATTAATATAATATTTCATCGTGTGTGAAGCTGTCCGGAATTTTTTTAGATTTATTGGTGAGACATACACAAGTTGTCTTTACCTCACACTGTTGTGATGACACGGAGCTTCAAATCATTGCTATTAAGTCTAATATTCCATGGAGACGAACAAAAGCAACAATCCAAATTAAAAATACACTTTTTTTTTTGCTGCTATAGACGCCAACCATCAACTATTTATTATTAAAAAAAAAAATGGGTGTAAGTTTCAGCTTTCACTTACTCCAAAAAGATTTTACAAGTTGTGTTTGACTATATTGCTAATATATCTATACGGAAACTAGACCAATAATATAGTGTTAATGTCTTGAGATTATAAGGTAGTTTAGTAAATAAAAAACTTTTCTTATGCTTGTTATGTACATCAGAGGCCCATGACTTGCCAAAATCAGAGAAACTATTTAGCACTTATCAAATATAATAAATTCTAAGTATATTGTCTAAAAAAGAGGAAGATTAAAGAGACCTAAGTCCTTGATTTGCATCACTGGGACATGCTCGGTTCTAGTCCATCCTCTACGTCGAGTCATTCAACAAAGAGAAGTAAGCACATCCACAAACCAAATCCAGCCCCTTCCAGGATCATTATTTGTGTAATTCAAAACGCTAAGGCCAACCAACCTTGCCTTCAAGCCATCTCTGTCACACTTTGGAAGATGGTCGCAGACCACTCTGAGACTAATTCCACCCCTGATAACTTTTATTCTCATGGCCTCTGATGCACCTTCAACATACAAGTCACCCTACTTGTTAACCACAATACACATTGAAATTGCGGGTGCCCCTATTCCAATTGCAGATTTACCTCTAATGCTTGTGTCGAATGTCAATTGTTGAAAGAGACAGAGAAGCCCAACACTACCATCCAATCCCGAGAATTTCCCAGCACCAGTGCCACAAGTCTAGTAAAAAAGCTCGCCATAGCTCCATACAAGAGGTAGAAAATGCATGATCGGGAGTATAAACATCCACTAAAGCAAATTCTACCCAATTCTCAATAGACTAGTACGAAATATGGCATCAAAGTCCATGCTATGCGTATGATATACCCCGTAACTCACCAGAATGTTATCAAGTTTCTTATCACAGTCATTGTCCTCCATAATTAAGGACGCCTTGTAGTAATTGAAGAAAATTCTAAGTGTGGGCACAAATCTACTAGGTAGCAACCATGAACTCGTTTAAATGTGAAGTTGAAGTGAAACATAAAATTAACCAAGCCCA